>VZRX01007743.1:128274-208158 GCA_013398075.1 Notiomystis cincta
AAAAAAAAAAAAAAAAAGGTATTTGATGGAAGAGGGAATGAGATTCCCTGATAAACACTCTATTTCCTTCTCAATTAAAACCTTCTCATCTCTATTTTCTCCAGCCTCCTTGACTTAAGAGAGGATGTTTAATATCATTTGTACAACCTTTTAAAAGACTTAAAATGTAAACTAAGAGAAAATGTTATTTCATATTTCAACATGCTAAATCTAGCTGTTTTTTTCTTCTTGCTGTCATAATTTTTACAGTTTAAAAAAAATAAATTTGTATTTGTTTTGAGACTCACTGAAAGGAAGCTATTTAGCAAAAACACTTCAGTATGAAAGGATTTTCATTTGGCTAACACTTCCACTTAAGTGGGAAAGTGAATACAGTTCAGCAAAGAGATTTCAACGCCTACTCAGCCCATTAACTGTTGCTAACAGACGTTTATGAAAGAATTTTCTCTCTGGATAAATGCATAACAGCCACTTGCATAACTCCCTAGACTGTGTATGGTTAAATTCTATTCATATCATTGTAGTGTGCCTGTTGCCAAAAAATCTGAGATGCTTCCAGGAAAGTGACAGCAATATGATCTACCATCTGACACTTTTTTTTTCTTTCTTTCGTTTTTTTTTTCCTTTCAAAGGAGAAAAACTTGCATGTGACATTTTTTAAGGGGGATAAAAGGTATGGTATGCTCAGTAAGAGCACTTTGTGTCCACAAGGGCTCCTAATGCAGTCTTATGCCTTTACTGCCCAACTCCAATTAGTGTAATTCTGTGTAAGGTGTCAAGGGCAGCATGGAACCATCATTTTTCAAAAGTATAGTATTTGGCTTGGATTACTGGGCATGCAACCTTACAAATTAATAAAATGTTTCCTTTTTTACTTAATGTGAATTTCATATCTGCTACTCTGTTCCAATAACCCAAACCAGTCTTGTGGAAAATTCTCAGCAAGGATACTTATTTCTAAGCTAGTCCATAGGCATTTCCAACACTCAAATTCTTTTGCTTGTATTTCATCTGTCTCCTGCAGCCATACTGTCTGTTTAGTGGTTCTGTCAACATGCCCCTTCAGTTGATCTAACTACTTAGTTTTATGCAAATCATTCAAATCTAGCAGTTTTCTCCAGATAGAGGGAAGTAATACATGAGATTTGCCTTCCATTAACAGTTTACAAAAAACAGCCTTCTAACAGGCCCGTGTGATAAACCAATTAAGGTAAACCTGGAAAACACAGATGTAAGAAATGTTTTTTTCCTGATGCTTCTTTGGACAGATTTTTATCCTTACTTTATCCTTAATTTTCTAAGAAACAGACTGAAATCCAAATTCACCATATTCTGTTTTTGAAAACTTATCATTTAGTGCCCCAATCAAAGCAGATTTGATCCCATGTATAAACTACTAGTTGGGGCACTTGGTTTTTCCAGATTTATGTGTCAGAGTGAGATTTTAAAACCCCCACAACCCTCCTGCCCCCAACCCCTTAGAAAACTATGACTTTGTCTTTTAAAATGGAAATATAACCATGGCATCTCTGTTGACTTTGCATCTGTTAGAAGGAAAAACTGAGTTGTTTTACCAAACTCTTTAAGCACCACTGATGCTGAAGAAGAAGTTCTCTATGTCATCTCAGCTTGTGGACTGTTCTTCAAAACTGGAGAGAATTTTTACCATTTTTCGTTTTTGTTTGGGGCAATGAGATTAATAGAGGACAGTGCTAGTAATGCTCCATTTACAGGCCTTGCATGGAGCTACTGCAAACACAACTCAAATTTGGATGTATTTATTTCAAACTCTTTTAGCTAAAACTCGATGACTCCTTGGATGAATGCATTTCAGTTTAAGGCAGCTATGAACTGGGATGAGAAAGTTAAAGTCATCTTAAACCTGCTCCTGTATTTTGTCAATGTAAATGGTTCTTGAACTGAAGCAGGCCTGCTCTTTTTTATCACTTACCCATCGTTTCCAGATGGCTCACTTGAGCTGCATGTGGGGTTGCTATGTTCTACAATGCAGGAAAAACTTCTGTGCTGGAGATTTTTCCACCTCTTAGTGACAGTGAGAAGACAACATAAGACAGGGCAGGCTATTCCTGTGCCACTTTAGTAACAAGGAAATTCTGCCTGGGGGAGGCTTGCTATTAGATAAAAGAGTCATGTTTAGTGAATGGGGTCAGAATCTGTAGAAGGGTTTTGTATCTGGGGGTGGCTTGGAGAATAGCTTGCACTACATTTCTGAAATAAAGCCTCCACAGTGAGTCTGATACAGTGAGGTGTGCAGAGAGCAGGCTGCTGTTTCTCGTTGATCTTTGTTCCTTCCCACTTGTAGCCTTCTTTCCTGTGGACCATCCACAAGCTGTGACAGCAGCCGTCATCTTCCTGTCTGCTTTCTTGGTAACAGAAGAGTCCTGACCTCTCAGACAAGTGCCCCATCAACACAGATGTTGATGATGATTTATGTATTACTTCTCAGCAGCTTGAGCTAGAATCTGATCAGAAATATAAAGTTCCTTTCTTAAAATTCAGAAGCCACTGTCATCTTTCCCATTGGAAATGGGTCATGGCTGTGTGTGGCTGTTGCATTCCTAGGGTAAGCATGAAAAATACTTTCAAAACCCTCCTTGCAACTGATTATAATTGCTCTCCTCATTACCATTCTCATCATAATGTGCTGCCTTTGCCCTTGCTTCCAACTAATAATCGATGCTTACTGATGGAGGTTAAATGTGACCGTTGAAAGAAATAGGTTGAAAAGAGCAGCAGCCAGTTGGGTCCATACTGATATAATAAAAGCAATTACACTTAGGAGATCAGAATCATTGAAATGGCAGCTGAAGCAGCTCCAGACTCTGGGGTTCAGGAGAAAGTTTAAAAGCCCTGTTTTGGTTTTAGTTTTGGATGTATTGTTTCAGCAGAGTGAATTATAAGTGCCTTCTACTGGGAGAGCAATTAACTGGTCAAATAAGTTGGAAGTAATGGCATAAGTAAAAAGATGACAAATTTTGTTACAGAATGGTCACACAGGAGATGAAGAGTGATTTACCATAGTTAAAGATTTAAAAACTACGGAAAATGAAAAAAAGCTGAATTATTGTAACAGGTTTTAGCTAGGTGTGTGGATTCAAATGCACTATCAGTGGGGAAGTGCAAAAGATTTTAAACTTCAATCACATTGTTTTATAGGAAATATTTTCTGATTAGGGGTCAAATTTTCAAGGTCCATCAGTTCAGAAAGTAAAGAAGCACCAAGACGAATGAAAATGTCAGTAGATTTCCAGTTCTCAGTGCTTCATTGACAATTAGGAACTACATAGCCTCTAAAAATATTAGTGGGAAGCTGGAATCCCCTTTAAAGATCTAGGTGATACAAGTAGATAGATATCATACCAGTACTGCTCTTGTGATCACCTTTAGGACAGTGTGTGCAATATCAAAGTCATCCTGCCCTTACATAATGGAAAATATTAGTACTTTAGAAAAAGCTGTGCATGTGATAATAGCACTGAAGAAAAATACCAGTGTTTGAATTTCCCTATTGGTGGTAGTCTGGACATTATTCCCAGTGTGTAGAATAGAGCAAGGGAGAAGTTACAAGACAGCAAGTCTTGACTCAGCTGCTTATCAGAGTGTTACTTGTAAGTAAACCTATGTAACTCTTGTGCTGAAGACAATTCCCAACTCAGTTGTCTGGCATTGCCCAAACACAAGTTCTTTCCATTTGCACACTTATGCCTTTGCTGAGGTTTTTCACACTGAAATTACAAAGAAATGAAGAAAATTATTGTACAGGAAACACAGCAAATAACCAAACCTAGGATCTTGATGGGCCCTTTACTGCTGCATTTGGCAAACCTCATTCCCAGTGTTTTCTATTTCTGTTTGTGGTATGCCCATTTCCAGCCAATGCAGAGTCCCATAGGAACAGTGGCTGTTTGTGTGCAGTGGAGACTCAGTACTGTCAGAATTTGCTTCTCTTGCACTTCCTACCTGAATGCTACTAGCAGGAACTTTAATCTCTCTCCTCTTCCTGTAATAAGTTTTATTCTCCCATCTTATCACTGTCTTTATTTCATTTTTTTTTTTTTCATGTCTCCCCCTAATCTTGGCCCAGGCTTAAATGGAATTTTTTTCTCTTGTTTCTTATACTAGCATTTGTAATCCCCTGTAGGGATTTCTAGCCAATTAGTCACTCAGAATACAGCTGTTAGGTAGAACAAGAGAAGATTGTCCAGTTTGCCTCCCTGTGTCAAGACAAGCAGAAGCAACCTTGCAGGGGCAGTTTCTCACCACCAGCAGCACTGCTGTCACAGATGATAATTAAAGATATACTCATACTTATGCCTAAAGGATTGCTCCTAGATGCAATTTACTGTAAAAATACCAGATATAAGTCCAGTAATCTTTGTAAAACTCAATTTTGCTTCACTCAAAGTAGATCTATTTATGTGTAATCTTTTGTAAAGTAGCTTTTTACTGCTTACTACTAGGATGTAAAATTATTTGACTGTATCTGTATTTTCTTTTTCACAATCAAAAATATTATGATCCAAAGAAGAGAGAACATTTTTGTCAAATTGATCTCTAGGTCAAGATGTAAAGCTGTGCAAGAGCAAAGGTTAGTAGTGGAGGTAATTTTTCTTTTTGGGGTGGGGATTGGTTTGTTGGTTTTCTTTCTGATGCACACTGCTCAGACATTCCACAGATAAGGTTTATGCAGGAAGAACTAAAGCATTAAAACCTAAGCAGTGATATTAATTGTTGGTGATATTAATGTGTGATGCCTAAATCCCCAGAGATGCAGTGTTGTTGCAAAAACCAAGCTTTTGATGAAAAGGCGTTAAAATTTGTAGGAGCCTGGAGTCAATTTTTTTTCTGCTGATACATGGATTAAATATATTTTAAGATTGCTAAGAATGTTTTTTGTAAGATTATTTATTTGTCCAAGACAATTTTTTTCCAAATGTACACTCCACCTCACAAGTGAAAGCTCCTATGGAACAGTGGCCAGTGCAAAGGAACGCAAATCTGTGTCAGTGTGTGTTTGTTCTTTGAGATGGCATGTTGAAACATCCAGTCCTTTCCAGAGCTACTACCTGTGAATCTATGACTTAAAGAGGAACAGCCACACTGAACTAAAATTAGACCTGTACTAAACATGTACTGCATTGCAATGAAAAGCTAATGTGCTGTACAAGTAACAGTATCCCAGTGAAATAATGACTCTTTCTTTACAAATGCAATCACTCAGTTCAGTAGGAGTATGTACTCTTTATCTTAGGCAATCCATTTTAAGAATGACTTTCTTTAGTAGTAGATTTTCCTAATATACTTGTTGCTGGAGAGTATGTACTGATTAGACATCTTGACACTGCTTCTGGACTCTGTCCTAACACAGTGTGTGTGCTTTGCAGCTGTGCAAACTGGCCGTGGTGGAAGAAGAACTGGTTGGTGTCTTGAGGTCCTCTTTTAAAATTGTGCATTTCACACTCCTTCCCTGCCCCATACATGTTTCAGTGCCATACACATCTTACAGTGATAAAACACAACAAAGTTTATCCTGTAAAGCACTGGTATCTATGTTCCAAATTAGTGACAGAATGTGATTGGTATTAAGCTCCTGCTCCTCCTATTCTAGAGTTTCAGGTTAGGGTATGTAACTGGAGTCTCTTGCTCCATCCTGGATTGACATGGAAACAGAAACAGAAGGCAACAAGGAAGTGTATTGTGTTTTCTGCTGCTGCAGAAAAGAAAACCCTCTGAAAACACTGTGGTGAAAGCATTCTGGACCCACTGTAAGGAAATGTTTACTGAAGTGTGAGATCTGTGATAACCAGTGAATAACACGGTGTGTGACATGGTTCTATTTTTGTTCTGCCTTTGTGTCTGATTTTCTTTTGGGGCAGGGGACATGGTGATAGGAGTAAGTGAAGCAAAGAGCCTGTAAGCCAGCCAAAACTTTCTTTAGTTTCTATTGAAACACCTACCAACTTACTGATACTCTCCTTTCTGCACCCATACTGTCAGCACAGATGTGCTGCTAGAAGGTTATAATGATGTTGCTCGGCTATCCAGTGCTTTAGAAACAGGAAAGGATGTCAACAGAAAAAGCTCAAAGTATGAACTCTACAAGGAAAAAATGCTCCAGTAGTTTCCTCTTTGTCCTTTCTATTCGTATTAATCATTTGTCGTGTCCTTTATAGATAAAGTCTCTGGAGGCACCAAAAATCTATCAAATCCTTGAACTACAGGTATAAAAAGTTACCTTCAAAGATAGATGTTTGAAAATTCTTGCTGCTTCCTGTTTTGAAGATGTATTAGATATTTTATCACCTTATTTGTGATGAACTACAAGTTCATATAATATGCTCTATTAAAGGATAATGCTGAAACTTTTGCCAGGCTCAGAATCATGAAAGTGAGAGAGGATGATTTCTCTTAAAAAAGCAGTGCCACACTTTCCAAAATGCCCTCCAAATTCCTTGTTGAATTACACATTTCTCATATGAATTTCAGTTTTGGAAAAAAAGTAAAAAATTACGTATGTATTGTACTTATTAGTCATTCTAACTGAGTTAAAAATTCAAGCTCTTTTTGGATATTTTTTTCCCCCTGAAACTTGTAAACATACTTTGAGACTGTTTTAAAACTCCTTTGGTCTCGGAACGGTGAGCTCACTGTAATGTAGTCCATTAAACCCAGGAGAGATTATTCAATTGTTATGGGAGGCTAGAAAGGCAAACAAAAGTCAAGGAAAGAGTGTGTATTATGAGAGAAGCATTTGAAAATTAGTTTGAAGAGAGGACATGTTTTTGTCTGTATCTTCTACAGCAAGCAGTAGAAAAATGCCTCATCCTCTTGTAGACAATATGAAATCCATTGATGTGGAAAGTAGCAAAGGCAGAAAATTGAATATGTCATAGATTGTAACAGAGTGAAGTTCAAACAGCCTGTTTGGATAATAGACTGCCATAAATACATCAATGGAAAGCATGCCAGCTGAAATTACTGAGGATTTTCTTAGTCTGAGAAATGCGTATTCCAAAGATTGGTTTTGGTCTAATGTTTTCTGTTCCAGGAAGACTTAGTGGTGAATTCAAACTATATTTCCAGTTCCATCACAAATTTTGAGTATCTAGAATATTAGTAGAATATTTAGCATGGGATATTCAGATAGGTGTTTTTTCTTTTTACATGTTATTTCTCGCCTTTTTGTCTTTCTATCTTTTTTTCTGTCCTTATTTTTAAACATTTTCTATTCTTTATTTATAATGTTCCCTTTCTTATCAGATTTTTTTTATTCAATGATTGAAAAGATTAATTGGGGAAAGGTCTAGAATGTGTAATAATGTGGTAATAAGCAAAAGTGATCTTGGGTCTCTAAATACTGCTAGAAGACATAAATATATTAAATTGGTTGGTTTTTAAGGAATGATTGCTGGATTACTGTTTTTGTAGTTAGGCAGATACACTTACCACCAGCCTCCAAAAATGCACATGCACACATACAAGTCAAGCTCCCACTTGTTGATGAAGATGACTTTTAATCCATGTAGATGAAATCTTCAGGCAGGCTAGTGAAAATCATCAGAAACTCTGGGAATGAGATTCAGCAACTTAAAAATAAGTTGAGACAACACTTTTGGTGTTATATATGAATTTAATGGAGACTGTGCATTTGATTTGTTAGGGTATTAATCTACTTTCATGGACAAAGTGGGTGGAAGGCCCGGGGTGGGTTTGTCTGAGGTAGGTCGAGGTACTTTCCCACTGTGAGAAAGTGCTGCCCTTGGATCAGTCAAGGCTCTGTGGTGGAGCTCCATCCTTAGGAAGGTGGCTCTGCACTTGCAGGGCTACCTTTTGGCAGTGCTGCATTGCAGGGGTCTCCATGCCTGCCCTGAGTCATGAGGAGGCACCAAGTTACAGCTGTGGCTAATGGGACTTTTTTCAGGTAATGCAGCAGAACAGGCTCTTTGGTTTAGGCTCTGACAAATTAAAGGCATTACTGAAGTGGATGGCAATTCATTTCACTTTGACTTCCAGCCTGCCATCAGCTAATAATTGCTTTGTCACTAATGATTTGGTGGGAATGATTTCTTTTTTCATAGTACCTGTCATTCAGAAGCATCCCAAAGTGATCTATAGCCTAATTTACTTATTACTCAGAGATTGCTTCTTTCACTAGTAAAGTGCAGCTTTGGAGAAAAGGTGGCAACTGTGTGCTGCAGATCAAAATCTACTTGCTAGAGATAGATAGGAAATAGAAGTGGTTCTTAGTATTATAGAGTATTTCGTATTGGAAGGGACCTTTCAACTGAATGTTGAAAAAAACTGCAATGTAAATACTTAAACTTACAGATTTACTTTTAACTAAAGAAGAGTGGGAATTTGGATTTCTTTTCACCAGATTATGAGATCTCGATGTCAGGAGGGAATGATCAAACAAGAAACCCATCTACACAACTTGGAAAGGTTTATAGCTCCTTTATTGCCTGGGTTCAAAAGAGGAAGGGACTGGAAGTTTCTTGAGCAGTTTCTTGTGAGGGCCTTCTGCACAGACTGAACTGTGACCTCATGCAAAATAAAGGTAGATATGTATTTGTTTGTTTTGATTTAAATGCCCATTTTTATTTCACCGGGGTTTTTTGAGACAAATATTCCAAGATTTTTATATAATGTCCTGATGAATGAAGAACCTTGATTTCCTTTGTCACATGCAATCACAGAATCATGCAATGGCTAAGTCTGTAAGGGTCCTCTTAAGATCATTTTAGTCCTACCCCTTGTACAGACATGGTAAACCAGACTATGTTGTCCAGGCCCATGTCCAGCTGGCCTTTTTAATATATCCACAAATGGATACTCCACAAGCTTTTTGGGCAGTTGGTTCTGATAGTTGACAACTACTGCAGTAGAAATGTGTTTTCTTGAATTCAGATGGAATTTCAGCAGTAATCTCCATCACAGGGTGAACATATTCTTTAAGTGCAATATTGCTTTAAAAATTTGAAGTGATTACTTCTATTCTAAGAAAGGCCAACTGAATTCAAAGGATTTTTTTTCCTTTTTAGTCAAACCTGAAAGACTTTTTTATATGAATTCAAAAAGTCTTTTGAAGAAATAAGAATAAAAACTTCACGGGAAGTATTTTAGACAGGATTTCAGTTTTTCAAGAATTGAACTCAAACAAGGGTAGCTTAAAACACTATAAGATAAGAATGAATTTAGTATTGGGAAATTATTCACTCTGCAGGAGGATAACAAAAGAGACTTCAACAGTGTTCATATGTGGCATCTTCTCTGAGAAATGAGCAGCAGCACTGATAAAATCATAATTGTTTGGATGCTGGCTA
The DNA here is from genome assembly GCA_013398075.1 of Notiomystis cincta. Lineage (NCBI taxonomy): Eukaryota > Metazoa > Chordata > Aves > Passeriformes > Notiomystidae > Notiomystis > Notiomystis cincta. The sequence goes on from VZRX01007743.1 coordinate 137,619, forward strand.
CGCTTATCAAGTTAGAAGTATGTCTAAAAGGCTGCTGAATTACTTTGAAAAGTACTAGGAACCAAATAGAATGTTTTCTTCTATGATGTGATCTCCCAGGAAGGCAGAGCTTTTGCAAAGGAATCCACTTATTTAGTTGTCTGAAAATACATTATGGATGCTAATTGCAGCTATCAAGTTTGTAAATCCTGGTTTGTGTAAATTTTATTTTTCAACTGCCCTTCATGCAGTAGTAGAAGTCTGTTTGGAGTATTGTATCATCTGGTTTTGGCACCAGTGAAGATAATACTGAAAGAAATCTTCAAAGAGACCACTAGGCCAAGTGAAAGTGTATGAAAAGGTATGTGGTAGGAAATCATGTGTTACACTGGGTGATGGAGAGTGAGAAACAATCACAGATTTATCCAATATCTGTGTCAAGAGAAGAACCACATTTGACAATCCTACATCTGAATGGATCCAGAGTTTTGGAATGGTGCTACTTTTCTGTGTCTTTAGACAGCACTCTTTCAAATTTAGTTACCTGCAGTTAGGCTGATGTTGTTTAACCCCAGCAGGCAACTAAGCCCCACACAGCCACCCACTCACCTCAGTGGGGTGGGGAGAGAATGGGAAGGGTAAAAGCGAGAGTGGGTTGAGATCAAGGCAGTTTAATAGGTAAAGCAAAAACTATGCATGCAAGCAAAGCAAAACAAGAAATTAATTCACCACTTCTCAGGGACAGACAGGTGTTGAGCCATCTCCAGGAAAGCAGGACTCCATCACGCCTGCTGGACTCGCTGAACGATGCACAGGTGGTCCCTGAGCAGTGCTCAGCACCTGTTCTTATTTGAAATATATTTATTTCATAAATCTATTATTTAGTAAATCTATTTATTTCATTAATCTATCGTTTATGTTATTTCAAATAACCTCTTGTTATTTGAAATCTGCTTAGGCAGCTACAGAAAATAAGCAGCCTGATTGTCTGGAGGCTTTGAGCCCTGTAGCTATTATCAATTAATACATTTTTATTATATTTTTCCTGTTGACCTTCATCAGGTCTATAAACATTTTCTAGAACTCTTCAAACAAGATATTAACAAAAGGTTTCCAAATAGTATATATGTTTATTTATTTAGTGTTTACCCAGGTTTTGAAATGGTGAAATGGAAGAGAAATTTGCTTAAAGAAAAACTCAAACCTCCACACCATCTGGAGCGAATCTGGAATTTGTTGGTTTTACCCTTCTAGAACGTTGGGTTTTTATTTTGATCTTAAAACTTGTTCAAAGAGAAACTGACCTTTTTAGAGAAACCAATTATGTTTAGAAATCTCAGCCAATATTCAGATGGTCTAATAGTTCCTATTGTTAAAAAATATTTTAGAAATATTGACCCTTCTGTAATCTGTAAAGCACTATCAACTGCAGGAGCTGCAAGGCTTCATACTGACTTACAACAGCTGAAGTTGCACAAAATTATGCATTATGCTGATTTTCATTATCATATTTTATGTGGGTGTTTTTCCCCATCAAGAAGTCCGAGTAAATAGCCCAAATAAGACAGTTTTTAAAACAATGCATGAAGGGCTTTGGAGTGGACATTTTATATTTATAAGTAAATAAAAGCTCCTTCCAAACTATTATGTAATATGAAAATCTCCTGGCTTGACTAAGGAAGCAAACCAGATTGCACTTTTCTAATGTATTTTTCAGTAACATTTAAATCAGGATCCTGTTCCAAATGATGCAATAAAGAATATCAAGCTACATCTTCTAGAACTTGAATTTTAATATCTCTTTAAAGTTTTGATGTTGCAAATTCAGATCATTATTTGCTTTGAACACCAATTGTTATTACCTAGTCCTGAAGGATGCTGTTCCTCTTACGGGGACTTTTAACAGCAGTAACAGAGAGAAACAAAGTAAGTCCAGGAGGAGAAAATAAGTTTTCAAAACAATTGTTTAGACATCCTTTGTGATCTCAGCAGCAACAGTATTTAAAGTCTTGTATTATTTATTCTCCTTGTTCAAATGTATTTCCTGAGACTCCAGGCCAGCATGATATATGTATGTAAACTCTGGGAAAAAAAAAAATAGGAGAGTTTCCAACTAAACCTGCAGCTCTAAACCAAGAACTACAACACCCCCTCACACTCAATCTTCACCAAGGCTCTGGAATCTGTGTAAGACAGTTCTAGAGTGAAATATTTTCAGTATTCATCACCGGGTTTTTTTTTTTACACCAGAATTTCCTAAGTCAGTGAGAGAAGTCAGTGGGAGGAGGGACAGGTGGGGCTGCAGTTGGAAGCTCACAGAGAGGATAACCTGCTAGTTTTGTCTTCAAATGAGTACTTTACTTCCCTTACTTCCTTTGCTTTCCACCCTTAGCACAAGAGATGTGACTGAAATGAAAAAACAGCTTTGAAAATAAAACTTGTTTAAAATGATCTAGGAATGGCATTGAAAGCATATGCTGCACACCTACTACCTAGAAGCTGCAGTGTTGATAGGTTTCCAGACTGCTCCCTTTGCCATGCCATTACCATGCCTTCAGTAATGACGAACATCTGTCGCATGTTTATTTTCCCTGTACCCCAAGGGAACAACTGTGTGCAGTGAAATATATATTTTTGGTTTGTTTTATTAAATTTACCCTGCCCACAATTACCATAAGTTTGTTATATGAAGAAGAGTCAAAGAAATATTCTTTGAAAAGGAGAACTCAAATTGTTACTGCCTTTAGTCTTTTGAAAGACCTCCCCATGACCTTCAACAGTCCCTGGAGGAAGCTCATATTTATCAATACCTTTACCTTCAGGGCAGACAATTGAATTGAATGTTTAAGCTACAAAATACCTATTTGTATCAAATATTGTGATATTCAGTGAAACGATTGATAACAGCCCAAATGCTCTAGCTAAGAGAATTGAAAAGACAGCATTGCATGATAACTCAGAAAGGTTTATATAAACACAACCCCTAATATAACTAAACTCCATATTACTGTAAAAAGAAGTAGGAAAAAAAAAAGTTGGAACAGCAATCCTAAAAACATATTCAAAATATTCCGTTCATTTCTATATCAACTGAATGGTTTTGGTTTTTTTATTTCATTTTTGAACAGTATTTGTTGTTTAAAAGAACCATTCATGTATTACACAGGAAAATTTTCCATACACAAATACCTAAATAAATTTATAAACATCACTTTTAAATACCTGTTTTCAAAGAGAAAGTAGATAAAAGCAAATAAATCATTGTAATGAGATTAAGAGGCAAAGCCCTCAGGAAGGCTGTTTATAATGCATCCTGCAAAGAGCAGGACTTTCTTTAAAAGATTAGCATATGCTGTAATTCTGGTGAAACTGAAAAATATTGCTGCTGAAAAACTAATGGGTAAAATTCTGTAAGAGATACAAATTCAAACAAAGCAGCTAAATGGACAGAAGCAGAGTAACATCTTAATTTCTCCAGGCTTCATTAAACAAGCATTAAAACCCTCTTAACACAGATTGGCAGAAATAAAAAAAATGTTTCCTGTTTAAATAAGTGAAATCACATCCTCATAAACCATTAAGATGATACAAGGTATGATACAAAGTGGAGGTTTTCTGGTTCTTTTCATGGCAACTCATGATTTGTACAGCACTGATGATGGTTTGGAAGGTACAGAGTAGAGAGAGATTGCCTTTTGAATGAATATGAATTAAGAGACGTGCCTGGGGGAAGGAAGAAAGGTGGCAGGTGAACCCCAGTAGCTGTGTTACTGAGTCTGTCAGTGAAGTTTCAATTGAGACTTGATCAATAAGATACTAAAAATCAGTGTAACTCTGAGAGTTGCATTATATACACTCAGTCTCAGTGGTTTCTGGGAATTTCTTGGTATGGATAGTCCAGCCCTCAATAACTCTCAAATAAAAGCCATTAGCAGAGGAGAGGAAAGAAAACTTTCAGGAAGCTCCAAAGTCCCCTTCAAGCATTTCCTTTTGCTATTCACAGTGATTACCTCAATTGCTATTACGCTGGTGCAAAAAAAACAGCAAACAAGATGAGTGATGTTTCTGAACCCAAGTAAGCTGCCCAGCCCCAGGAACACCTCTTGCTGTGGTAAATACTTACCCCAGACTCAACAGAAGCTTTTCCACCGATTCTAATGCTCTTTGCATGGACATGGAAAGTGCAGGGGCTGGGCTACTAGGTTTCCACCTTGTTTGTCAACTGAAAACAATTGTATTCTGGCTTTAATGCTGCTCAAAGACTACATTATCATATGTCAACATATTTATTTTTTTTTAATACAGCTTAGATTATACTTTGTGACCCCAAGTTTTCAGTAATCCTCAAGAAACGAGCCTGAAGATGTGTTTGGAACATCAGACAACATTAAATGGGTGCTCCCGTGCCATTGGGATCTGTTGAGTGCTGCTCAATGCAGGGCCTGCTGACTGGTCAGTTGTTAATTGACCAGGAAACATGATGTGGATGAAATGGGCCAGAGCACAAAGTGATACCTTTAGTAAATAATGAGCATGAGCTCCACGAGGTTACCGTCTGCTTGATCCTTTTATCTGTGTAGTAACATCACTGTAATGTCATTATTTTTGTGTCTAAGGCAATTCAATCCACAGGCCTTGCCTTACCAGTCTTCCACTTCAGCTGCATGCAGTCCACATTGCATGCAATTTGCAATCCCTCTGCAGCTAATGGAGTAAAACAGGCTTCTAGAACATGAAGCATTTTGTAGTCTCTGGTTTTTCTATCAGTTCAGAGATTTATTCACGGTCTAATTTTTTTTAAGTACATGCATTCATCCCTTGTTGCTAACATCAATATGCTACCACAGTCATATTTGAAGCTTGCCACCTATCTGGTTACGTTAATTAGTCCTTCTCCTGCCAGTACCAAATCTGTTTAATTTCTTACTTCTAATTTGCCAGGTGCATTAAGAAGCACTTCAAAGAAGCTCTTTCTTTTTTACTTTCAAAGGATTCTTTTGAGTCTGTATAAATGAGAAGCTTTTAAATTGTAGACTTTGCACATAAAAACACATTTACAGAGTGCCTAATCTTTATCTTTGCACCCTTCAGCGTACGTAGCTATCATTATTGTGGCATGCACAAATAGGCTGTCTTAGATGTGATATTTTCTTGGGTTATTAACCTCTGCCATTGAATCTCTCTCAGTTGTTTCTCAGTAGATTGTTGCATAGCATAGGAAATAGAAAACTGTGTAAAATATATTGATTGCCATAGGAAAACAGCCCCACTTATCCTTCAAGACTTAGCCAGCTTATGTTTGGAAAGGAAAGGCTTAAAGTTTATTTTTCTCTGAAAGTTTTCATCAGAGCTCTCTTCAGAGATCTCTTTCTTCTGTTAGAAACATCAGAAATTTGTAAGAATGCATTATAAATCGATTCGTATAGTGATCCCATCTCATAGGATTTTCATGAAGATGGACCCATATTAATGGTTATTTTGATGTGCTGTTATTGAAATGGGGCATCATTTTAAAACAATGGTGGTCAAAGCAATGAGAGAACTTAACAAATAATGAAGAACTGGTTATTTCCTTCTGTCCCATTTCAACCCTTTTGAGCTGTGGAAGGGCTTAAGAAATGTACCTCAGCAGTTTAAGATGGAAAGAAGTAGAAGGAAATAAAAAGATGGTCTGGACTAGTCATACTGTATTTCACTTTAATGGTACATTCAGTTCTAGATTAAAGAAAAATTCCAAGAGTACCAGATTCTTGGTACAATAGTGGTCTCCCCTGTTTCCAATGCATGGAATAGAAAAAGTGTCCAGTTTTGGGAAGAGCTGTTGATAGTCTCCTTTTATCCTTTGTGATGTTGTCAAGGGGAACACAAACTCCTGCTGAGTGATTGTACCACCTAAAAAGCTCTTCATTCTACATCCTTCCTGAAACAGGGGCTTCTTAACTGAACTGTCCCATAATACTTGGAATAATGATGATACTGCTTTTAAAATAGTCCCAGACTGTAAATAATAACCAACCTTCATAGCTCCTGTGCACTAATCTTGTGCTTCTCCCTGCTATGCATCTTCCTGGGTTGGGCTGCCTACCTGGTCTTTGCTCTCCAGCAGGAAGAAACAGAAAGTGGAACAGATTTCTCCTGTCTCCTCTCCCTGTCTCAGGGTGCTCCTCTATCAACTCTCCATAAAAAGCAAATACTCCTGAAAACAGTGGAGCTCTCACAACTTCACCCAGAGCCGCCCTTCTCAGCCTAGTAACTTAGTTTTGTGGATTTGGATGTTGTGTTCTGCTTTCAATGTTAAAAAAAACTATCATCAAGACTGTCCTATTTCAGGAGGGGCCAAAGCTGACTTCAAGATTCTGTCCCGTGTGACAGTGAGTGCTGCTGCTTTGTGGTGTTTCAGACTAATGTGGAGATATGGCACAGCAAGAGAAAGTAGGGATCTGTCTTTTCAAAGTACAGTGATTGATTTGGTAATGCACATCCAGCAAATATAACTCTAAAATAGCATTTGTAGGTGGGATGTCCAGGTTACCAAACTCTTCACTGTGATTCCTTTCCAGGTGAATGCAGGGAGCTGGAGAATTTGCCACAGACATAGGTGAATATTAAACTTAGATGTACTATTTAGTCAATTTACTTTCTGTTTTTTTTTCTATATTTACAACTCAGTTATAAGAATTGTAAAGGAGGTGTGTGTTGGGGCAGGTAGAACTGAGAGAGATAGCTTACAAAATCATGGAAACCCATTATTTTAAAAACAGTGTCTACCAAGCCTAGAAAATACTAAAGAGAAATGAAGTTAACTGGTTATCTTTTGAAACTACTGTCATGGAATAAAAAATTAATGATAGATGAATACCATTTGCACATAAAGGTCTTTATAAATAGATCAGAGATGCAGGAAGGAAAGGAAGGAAACTATAATAACTCAAGGAAAAAAACCACAATGGTTTTTGCTGTTTTGCTTAGCAAGTGAAAGCACAGCCTTGGCAAATTTGTCTATGAATCTTTACACACTTCAAAAGATATTTTAGCTCCCAAATTAGGCATTCAGTTATTTTTGAGTGATGCAATATGATTTACGCTAAGCAGAGTGAAACAATGACAAGCAGAGAAGATGTGCCACGAATAAGGCTTGTGGCAAATAAAACTGGTGTAAATTCTACTGTGAACTCAGCATACTGATGTGTAATCCATCTGGAATCCAAGAGTTTGGTTACCTCTATGCTTTGATCTCCACAGCAGGGGAGACTTCCAAGTAGGAGGATTTCAGACTAAGAAGGTGTTCTACACAGAGCTTATTATGGCTCTGGAGCCTTTCTGTTAGTATTAGTTAGAATTAGTATTAGTATTAGTATTAGTATTAGTATTAGTATTAGTATTAGTATTAGTATTAGTATTAGTATTAGTATTACATAAGGAATTTTAAAATTGTCCCAAGTACAGTTTCTTTGAAAAGAACCAGAGGGAAAAAATCAGCTTTTTAGGATGATATGAAATAAATACTGACCACTTGTTATGTTTATACTCATGCACACATTGCTTAGGAATCAGGAAGAGGATGCATATACAAGTAGGACAAATCCCACCCCACACTGTGCAACACAATTTTTCACAGTGTGTTTTGCTTTCTTGTTTTCCTCACATAAGTGCTGTCTTGTTGCACAATGCCAGAAGCCATTTGAGAGGAACGGGCAGAACTTGGCAGGATTTGACCCAGGGGAGGAGAGACTTCAGAACTGCTTTCAGTGCAAACCTTTGTATCACAATGAGAAGAAAACTCTGTGATGTTAAATGTTCCCATCCAGTGAAATGGAAATTATTTCATGATAGTTAAGACACTGGCTTTACAAACAGTGCATAAAAGGCAGGTGGTCTCACAGTAGTTGTGGTGAGAAATAAAAAGATCCAATCTTGAAAGATCTTTTCTTTTTCTTTTTTTTTTTACTGTACCTACCCATGAGAGAGTCATAATGAGATCTCCTGTACTAGATCTTTTGAATTGTTTTTAGAAGCAGGTGGTAATTTAAAGAGAATACAGCTGCCAAAATGTTTTGATTCTTTGGCTGCTGATTATTATCTGATCCATAGCCCTCTGAAGTCTCTGGGCAGTCATAACGACTTCTGATGCTGTTCCCCTCTGCTTCTCTAGAAGAAATGCTGTTGTCAAGCTATGAAATGCACAGAAATATTCATGTCACATAAAGCTGCTGATGGGACTGTACATGAGTGAGTGACTTGCAGTCTAAGTCTGTGAGGATTTGTGCATGCTTTTAAACTTTGAACTATAGTGATGAGGGCGCTGCCAGTGACTGAGCTGTGCTTTATTTGAAGTCGAACATTATGTCATATTGGATATTACCTAGATTAGAGATGAGCCCATTCTTGTTTTGCAGTGTTGAATTGCTCTTAAGGTCAAAGAAGATGTAAGGAAGTGGGCTGAATTTTCCATTTCTTTTACTGAAAACAGTTGGTCCAGCAGACTGAGCTTGTAGCCCACTGTTAATGTCCACAACCAGTGCTTTCCCAATTAATTTAGATCTGAGACTTTTGAATTACCTTGTTCTAATTGAAAGGAGAATGTTTGGTTTACTTTTTGTGACTTTTTGTTTGGTTATTTATTATTTTCTGGAGGCTGTTTAGTACAGCTCATGTCTGCACATTCGCAAGGAAAGCACTAATGAATTGAGGAAATTGTAAAAAGCAAAAGAAAGGGATGCAGTTGCACTGTCACATTAGCAAACAGCATGGCTTTCAACAGGCACTGAGGGAGGGAGCATTTGCTAATGTCAGGATAATTTTTAAGACAGCATGTAATTTTACAATTGACAATTCGAGGTGAAACAGTGAACACAAATAAGTCTGGTTCAGAAAACAAAACTACAATGGCCTAGTGGGGTTTCAGTGCCTCTTGACAAAAACAACTGTGACAGGACTTGTCAGCTCTGGAAAGAAACCAATTGAAAAGTGACTACTTGAGCATTTTAGCAAAGAGGAGAAACTGTTGGAAACACATCTGTATTCCAAAAATGTTAAAAGGCTTTCCAGTTGCCAGGAATTACAATTAAATTAAGCTGCAAAGCAGTATCTTCTGCCTTCAGTGACCCCGTTCAGAGTTAATTGTGACTGGACTGTTGTCGTGGGATGATCGTGTATTCCCCATCGCCTGCTGGAAGGTTTTTTTGTGCCTTCGGACTGCAGCCGGGAGGACTCTTCACGGCGGCTCGCCTGACCTTGCAGCTGGAATGTTTACATACTTTTGCCCGNCTTGTTTTGCTGTATGATTCTGACTATAGTGTTGAGTAAAGACAGCAGGAAAAACGTCTGCTTTTCATCTTGACATCCATTTTTCTGATGTTTTCCTTGCCTGTTTTTTATAGAAATGGGGTGTGTGTTTCAGTTTGGCTATCTATTTTGCTAGCAGCAGCTTTTTATGAATGTGATACAATGTCAGGCATTTCACACTGAATGTGCTTTGCATATGCTATGCCCTTGAATAGAGGCTCCTATCCTTCCCCTAAGAAATAGGGGAACCTCATGTTCTGAAACACTCTTTTCAGGAAACTTGAAAGGCTTTTAATTTTGCATGGACTCTTTCCTCCCCCCTTTCTTTTATTTCTTTTTTCATAGCCGTCAAAGCCACAGTGCTCCAACAAGTATTTCTAAAAATAAAATCTGCAAATTACAGGCCTTGGTTTACCACAGTGTTGCAAATTGTCATGAACAAACAGTTTAACATCTCTAAAAGCCACTGGTTCTACAAGCCACGAGGTAGCTTGAGTCCACAGAACTGTATTGTTCTTTTTCAGTGCACACAATCACCATATATTTTAACTTTTTTTTTATACTTACTTGCTGCTTGAAAACACCAAGACTTGTTTCCAGCAATGAATTAATGCCCTGTCTATCTTTCCAGTGATTTTCCAAAGAATACATGAGTTAGAGGATGAATAGCCCCAAGAACATGCTCTTGTTAGAACCTGAGCAAAATTTCAGCAACATGTGCCTGCTAAGGTTTAGTGCTCAGCTTTACACACAGAGTGACACAGAGGAGCAGTGCATTCCTCCCCTTGCCTCACCCTATAAATCCAGTCCTCTTTGTTAGGGAAGCTGGTGAGCTAGCTAGCTGAGACTGTGCTTGGAAGAGTTTCAGAGCCATAGGAGCCATCCATAGGGTTTGCATTTCAAGTATCCCAAGATTTTAATGCCTGTGTTTAAACCCTCTTTTATATACACCTCACACACACCTAGAGATCTTGTTGCTTTCACATCTCATCTACCATCAGCTGGCAAGGACTACCAGAGTCTTTTTAGAAGGGCAAATAGTTAAATACTGCTGACATTGATTGTACTGACCAGCAAAAGTGGGCATGACATTGAAACTCCTGCCTTGAACACTATTATGTTCTACTTACTGTAGGTCCCGTGGCCTACATGCCTAAGCTCTCTTTCAGTATTTGATTTTTATGTTGCCTCAAATTTTATTTTCTTTGTCAAAATTTGCACTTCTGCACCTATGGTCATTGCCCTGATGCCTTATAGGTGCCTCACTAGCTCTTTTTAGTTTGCTTTTCAAATAAATGGCTTATTAAATGTTTTTGATTTTTTTCAGGAGAAACTTTGGATCTGTGGGTCCTCAACACATATACTTGTGTAATTATGTTATGAAGTAGTTTTTGTTCTGGTAAGAGCCAGATTTATAAACTAGTCCTTCTTCTAAGCTTTTCCATAGACAGTACTCAGTCTGTTGATGAGACTCGTCCTGTATTTTGGTAAATGTGGTGTCTAAGGCAATTCAATCCACTATCTGGCCAGGTTGCTTCAACATTAAGTATTTTGGTGTCAAAGTCCCTTTGTAGACCTAGGTCTTATTCTTAATTAGACAGAGACTGTAGAAAATAAAATGTAAACTGGGATCGATTTGGAAAAATGAACTGAAATGTAATTTTTTTTTAAACTAGCTTTTATTGAATCACAAATTTATTATGTAATGGTAGCTTTTTTTTTTTTAAATTCTTATGAGTCGTTACTAGTAAGAAAAATGAGAAGTGGGTGGTAAAATGTTGCAATATAGCAAACATTAGACAATCCATTTCCCTCGAGAGCTTTTCAAATAGCCTTATTCCAAGAGGGCACTGTAAAATATGCCTTTGTGTTTTATCAATGTATTATGCTACAATTCCTAGAATATATTTCTTCAGAAATAGAACCTAATGATGAAAATTGGAGAGCAGAAGCATCCACTGTCATTACTTCTTGAATTGTGCCAGTATTTTTTGTTGTAATGCAGAAAAAATGTTTTTTCTTTGGAAATCTCCAAATGAGTAGTCAGTGGTGGTATTAGCTATGTAACAATCAAATTTCAGATTTTGACTAAAAAACATATTGAGTTTTTTTTAATGAGACATATTATGAATACTATATTCTGATTGTAATTCTTTTGCTGGTTTGTATAGCAGAAGATTCCTATCTTTCTCCACATATACATACATTTCTGTATAGATACTAAGTAGCCACATAGGGCTGTACTGAAATAATGAAATTGATACAAGCAGAAAAATTTTTCAATTGTTATTAATTAAACTCATTATTGAATAAATCTTATCATTTTATAATTATTATGTATAAATTACATATTATTATATTAAATTAGTCTATTAATTATTAAATTAAAGTAATGGTTGTGTGATTAAATTAGCTATGTATCAATTGGTGAATATCTAAAACAAACAGATAATTCCTAATTCTGTGAATTGATTTGAATACCCAAATGTCTAAGTTATAACGGATATTATAGTACAGGATGCAATTTAGTTTGAATGAGTATCTCTTACCATCATACTTTTTTACATTGAATCAACAAACTGACTGCCTACTTCCCTTTAGCATGAATGATTCTTGGCAGATCATAGTAAAACTACCAGTATGAAATAATGAGCAAAACTCAGAGGCTACACAGTAATAGCAAAGATGACTTGATCACAATTCTGATTAGATTAAAAAAAGATGTCTGAATGTTGATGACTGGCTTTACATTAATTTGAGAATGCAAAAAGTAATTGTATCCATCTAATATATAAAAAACCACTTAGCCTTAAAACCTGAAATTTAAAATTAGATGACTATAACGATTTCGCTATGGTAGTTGATAAAACAGAAATTATGAAGCTTGACATACTTATTTGAGTGGTTTAGAGTTGAAAATGCAATTTACTAAACCTCAAAAATTGTGCTTAAGATATTTTGCAATTAGGAAGGCATCACCAAAGTCACAGGCATTCTTTAAATTCTCTCTAAATTATGTGTAGATATTATCTTTTACAACTCTGAGTATTAATCATGTATATAAACACAAACAAGACAGAGTTGCCTAAACACAGGTGAGGAGACATTGTAGCCCAATATGTGCAACTGCCTGAAAAAAAGTGCAGCATATTTGACTAAAACATTTTTATTTTTAGAATGTTTTCCCCTTATTGATTTTTGCATGAAATTCTCGAACAATTTCACTCCAGTGCAGAAGGGCTCCTTTCAGCAGGGCATCCTGAAGCATGTGGAAGTCAGTTTCTGGCTGCTTAGCACAGTATCTGAAGGGCAATGGGCTTCAGCAGAGCTTCCTGACAAGGTTAGACACCTACTAGCAGAAACTAAAAGCAAGCTTCTGAAAGCTGGCCCCTGGTGCTGAAATTAAGGATGAGGTTTCTCCTCCATCTCATAGTGGGACTGTCTATGTGTAAAGAGGATTCTTTGCCATGCTTGACAAAATAGACATCCAGAATAGACACATCATCTGTGTGATTTTTTCTTTTTCTTTCTTTTTTTTTCATTTTTGGTTTTATTTGTACACTTCAACTGTTACAACTATATCTGTAAACATTTGGGTTTCCATATTTGAAGCATCAGTTTACACTTACCATGAAGCATGCTTGAATTACAGAGATTAATTCTTGTTATATTTTTACACTATGAAGTTTGAAAATGAAGTAGCATTTTCATAGTGGGGAGAGAAGAGTTTGGGGAAGTCCTGTGTTCTTGTACATTACTGACTAATCATACTTAGTATTTGCAATACCACCAAAGAGGAAATAATATTTCTCTTTATTTGATTTTGTTAGATTATTAAGATTTCTGTTGCCCTCCATCTGTTCTGATCTCCCTTTTATTCTCCTCCATTCTGTTGCCTGTTTTACCATTGATAAAGATATTAATAGTAATTTTCCAGTTGTGTGAGTTCCTCTCTCTTACATACCTGGTCTTCTAAAAGAATTATGGCAGTTCTAGGTATAAAAGCAGAGGTTTGACATTTCCTCACAAACTCTATTTGATATCAGATGTGGTGTGCTAGACCTGGTGGTGATTTCAAAACCTTCTCTGTCTTGCCCATAGAAGATAAGAGTGTGGTATCTACTCACCTTAAGTGTACACTTACTGTAAATGGAGATAAAAATCACACTCAAAAATTCAGTGCTTACATGTGGAATTGGGTGATCACTACTGGATCAAAATTGTTAATGAGCATCTTCCAGCAAATGTGTATTCTGCAGTTTATGTGGAGTACTGTGCAGTCATGGTCATTGAAGTAGATCTTAGTTTTCATTATGATTGTACTTTTCTAGCTGTACTTGTCTCAATAATTTGAGAAGGTGGGAATGTCTTACTGGTCCATGTATTCATTTGTAGCTTTCTCATATTCCTGTGGAGGAGCATTCACTCTGTGCCACTCTGAAATTAACTCAGTGCTGTTTCTACCTTTCTCTATCCTGCTGTAATTCATCTCTGTTTAGACAGCAAGTGATTCTGTACAGGCACTTCTGTAGGCAAGAACCTGGAAAAGCCATCTGAACACCTTTGAATGCAATGAGATTTTTTTTCCCAAGGGCTATGGGTAAGTTCTAGAAGTGTAACAGTGAAGCATGAATACATGCTTTATTGTATTTTAATTATTTGCACGTTTTCCCCAATTATTTATGTATTGATATGCAAAAATATTCAGGGTGGGAATTTTTGAAAATATAGACAGATTCCTTTGTTGCTCAGTGATGTCCATTTTCTGAATAGCCATTTTTATGCTGGAAAGCTGTTTCTGCAAACCAGTAAGTACCTAGAAAAAAAAAGTTATGTTAGGCTGAAATGGAAGCTCGTGATTGTCTTTGCACAATATCTCCTACTGCTGACGTACCGGAGAGTGTAAAATTATAAGCAGTTTTCAAAGCTCATAGATTTAATTTTCTAGAACTGATAGCTTTAAAAGCATAGTTTATGTCACTCCACTTTTAACCAAGGCTGCTTACCTGGTTACAGAAATAAATTTATCAGTGACTCCTCTCAAGGAGAACAATGTTGCAGTGGCCGTGCTTTCTTTTTTTTTTTTTCTCTTCTCCAGTTAACGTATGTTTGACCTTTAAAATCTCCAGTTATGAAAGAGAAAACTATTCAATAATATTTAGAGTTCAATGCATCCTTATGCATTTTATTCCTTACATGTCAGGAGAGAAATACCTAGCATTCTTGTTTTAGTTTTATACTTCATATTAAACCAATCCTACCTAGATATGATTATATCATCAGATAGTCTATCCTCTCTACTGTATTTCAATTGTTGCTTTTTTCCTGAAGAGTGACAGAAAAAAAACAGTTTTTGAGTGACAGACAATTAGAGCAAGGCAAGGAGTTAGCTCATTTTCCTTTCCTTTTCTTTGCAGTTGCTTCAAGCTTTGAGATCTCAGCTGACAGGATCACACATGGGACAGGTGCATCTTCACAGCCCTGATCACCAGGTCATCTTTACCAAGAGACCTGGGCCCACATATACAGTCCTACTTGCTCTTTCAGACTTCCTGGAGGTGTCCTTTTTTCATCTAATCTGATTTACAGTCAGGACACAGCTGCAGGTTACATTTGGAGGCCAGGTCATACAGTGGTTCTTAAGTAATTTCTAAGCTCTCCAAAGATGACAAAGATCATAAACCGCCTTCTCAACATCTCATATCTGTGTACATGGGTACAGGTTCTAGAATCTTGAAAAGTATTTATGTTTTTAAGAACTTTTTCCCCATTCATTTATCCTTTGTATTGAGCCTGGTCAGTGTACTGGTGTAGTGGAAGTGTTGCTGCTGGTGAGGAATGCTTAAGGTAGAAAGTGGTAGAAGTCTGTCAGGAAGTAAATTGTTAAGTGTTTCCTGCTATAATCTTTCAGAACCAAGATAAGTTTAGTGAAAGTTCAAGAAAAGAAATGTTCCTATAGTAGTATATTCCTATGGAAGCATTTTTACTTATGGTTATCTGGATAAAAGAAGAAAATAAGAACAAGGTACTTAAATGAGAAAGCTCTTGATGTTGTGTCATGACAGCTTTCAGAGTAACTGCACTTGATTCATGGCTTTTCAGATCTATATATAGATATTTTCTTTTTTTAAAATCATAAATCCAAAATTATTGACATTAGTACAATGATCCCAATCCCACAAATGTTGTCTGTATGCTTCCAAAATTGAAAATTGAGTATCTCCATTTAAGTCCACCGAATTAATTATGGCAAATTAACCACAGGTATGTTCAAGTGGAAGCAGGCTAAAGTCTGAGTTGCCAGGAAAAAACGCTGTAGGTATAATATTTTGGCTGAGTAGAGACCAAAGACAAGTTCATTTGAGAGGCAGAGACTGTCATTAACGTGTCAGTGTGGGAAGAACTTCATCCACAGTGATCCTTTATACAGCTTTTATGAGCCAGAGCAGATGCTGCACACTTGTGAATAAAGGAGACGTGCTGTGGCTACTGCTCCTAGTAGTAGTTTTATTTTTGAGGTGAATGGTTGACAGAAAATGCTTCTCCACAAATGAGCACTGAGATCACTGGGGACCCCTTTTGGAGGTCAGGACCTTGTGCACAGTGGGAAGGAGGGGTGTTCTTCCTGAGCAAATTAATGGACATTGCAGATACTTCCTGTGACTGCAGTCTATAATTCATGCACCAGCTTGGTTTCACAGGAAGTTATACATAAATACATGGGTCTGCATATGCTCACACAGTGCATATATAAACATCAGAGATGCTCTTTTCTCTTTCCTTTTCCCTTTCCCTTTCTTTTTGCTTTTAGGTTTTTTCCCTTGTTTTATAGAAGGGGTGCTGGGATTTTGTTTGCAGCATCCAAATACTTCATAATCTTTAATAAACATTGTTTTCTTCAATATTCTGTAATAAATATTTTATATCTCTTGAAAATTAATTAGAAAAGCAAGTAAACTTGAGCTATGTTAAGTCTAGCTTCATTACAAACAAAAGAAAAGAAGTATCTTCTGCTTCCCTTATAATTAAGCATCCCGCTTTTTTAAAAGCATTTGCACATTTAAAAAAAAATTATATTACTTATGAAATCCATGCTTAGGTTTTGACCAGCTCAGCTAATATTTAGAAGAGTAAAGATAACCACATCAGTTATACCTACAGCAATTAGAGTCTTATTTGTTCAGGTAGTGGCAACAGAAATTGAAGGCTTCCTTTTGATGCAGCAGAGTTTTGTGTTTGTGCTAGAATAAGTTTGCTGAAAGTACTGTAATATTTAGATACTCAAGGGGTCTGGTTTTTCTGCTGTTTACTTGTTATCTTTCTTTTCTTCCAGGCTGCAAAATTGCTCTTTTAATATTTTGGCAATCAACACAACCACAACTACAAAGTGGTATAAGTACCTTAAGGAGGTCTTTTCAGCCTTGGCTTTTTTCAAGACTGAAGCATCTTTAATAATTCAAATCTGTGGAGCTTTTATATAGCTTGGTGTGAATCTGCCAGTCCTGTTGAGACTGAAGTGTTTAGAAACTTTGTCAATTACTTTTTAAAAATTCTCAAGTGCAGGAGGGGAGCTCCTCTTTTTCCCCTCTGTAAACACAAATTATGTCCATAGCCTGAAGAACAGCTGCATGCATGACTCCCAGCTTCCTTTGTGTCAGCCACTCTGACCACCCTGGGCATGATGTAAGCCTTTATCTGATGGTTGGATTTCCTTTTAATTTATTTTTTTTTTTAGCTATAAAGGTTCAGATCGTGAGATTATTTTGCCAGACCTTCAATGCCTGCTGTTTCTACAGCCTGGAAAAGGTAAATCTGATGCTGTGGAAGGAGTAACTGCACAGATTCCTTGTCTTCTCTCACATACTGAGGGAAAGGAGATAAATTAGCTTTTTTACAGATTAACACCAAGTATTTCCCAGCAGATTAGTGTCTACAAGCCTTCTGCCAAGTGACTGCTAACCTTATGTTTCCTAACTGTGGGAATGTTTTTGGTGCTGCAATCTGAGAATAATTTCCAAAGACAAAGAGCATTGATTCATATTGCCTTCATATGCTCTTCTGCCTAGTGTATGTTGTTCATTCTTACAGAAATGGATTGACAGATCTCAAGTAAGCACCAAATTAATTTCTCCCTTGAAATATTGTCCAAACTATTAGTTTCTGTTGAATGTAGATGTCTGCTATCTGTTCCTAATAATAAAAAAATACCCCAAACCCAAAATATTTGCCTGTAGCTAATTTCTTGTCTAATTTCTTACCCTTTATGGTATGGATATTGGACCTACTCTGTCCAAAACTTCTTTTTTTCTACATAGGTCAGCAATCCTATAACAATTTAATCTCTTTTATTCCAGAACAACTGTCCTTGGTATCAAAATGCTCTTTTTGTCCTGTTGTTTTAGCTTCTGATCAAGAATAAAACATTTCAAAATAACCCAAACTGTGCTGTGTTATAGCACGTTATCTTATATTACCAGCACCAGAAAAGGGGATTTGTCCCAAATGCTTCATTAATACAAAAGTGTACTCTGGTTTGCCTTTTAGACAATTCCATTATATTTTCTATAGTAACCATTTCATTTAAGTTTGTTCCAACAAGTGTCAGCTTCAGGCAGATTTTTAGGATCAATTTGTTCAAATCAATTCAAGTAAAGTAAGAGCAACAAAGTATTTCCATCTTAGTGGTTAGTCAGCAAAGTAAGGCTGCTTAGCTTTCACACTTCCACACAAATTCCATGTCAAAAATAAGAAGATTGAGCATCCCTTGGTTATTTTACTCTTTGGTTGAGAATGGAACAGCATATGCTTCTTCAGTTTCCTAGCATGCCTTGTATAAATCCTTCCTACCTGCTCTTATAAATGTAAATTTTATGCTATTATTCTCTGCTTCTGCCACAGTCCTTCTATTTGGAATATGAAATAAGTTCCTACTGACTGTACTCTTAGCTAAATCTAGGTAGAAATTAGCTGGGAACAAAGTCCTGGGAAGTATACAAATAAATATGAAGGAATAGAAGAGGACTTTGCCTTCTCTGACTTCATGTTTTATTAATGTTCAAGTGTTACAAATAGAACTAGTCAGCACACAGTTTCAATGTAGCTGTGATTGTTAATATATTGTGCTCTTTTAAACATTGCTGTCTTTTTTTTCTCAAAGAATTGTGAAAAAAATTTGAGAATGATGTCAAATCTGACAACTTTTGGAGGGAGCAGAGAAGATACACATTCTTTCTCAAAGACACACAAACTGATAGTAAGAGACTGCAGGGCTATCCTTAAAATGTAAATATATAGCTTCTCTCAGAAATACTGCAATGTAAAAATTACATTATTTAAAGAGCATGAATAGTCAAAACCAAATAGAACTTGTCTTTAGGGGAAATGAAATGGATCTGCTCTATAAACTACAACTGAGTTGAGGAATTTATCAGCACTATGGGCACTTGCTGTCCAACTGAAAGAGGTTGATCAATTTACAGAGCATATCAGAATTATAATACGAAAATATTTGGAAAAACAGTGCACATATGTGGTGTATGAGATAGATAACATCAGGAACTATTAGTTACTGTTATGAAACTGGAAGAAAAAGATAATTGTGTTCAGTATTTATTGAATTACTATTATGTCACAGCTGTGTCTTACAGACACAGAGGAACCTGATGCAAACACTCTGTAAACCATGGGAATGGTTCAGTCTAACTTCAGCCATATTTTTGGGTCCTTTGATGCCTTAAAAATGTGGAAATGAAATAACACACTTCCGAGATAACATTAGTATAGGAGGTAATATGAAAGATGGTCTTTAATTGGAGGCCTCCAGGGGCAGCTATGGAAAAACTCCCAGCCTACAGAGGACAAATACAGTTTTATAAATTTAGCAAATTAGCATAATTGACAGGAATTCCCAATTAGAAGCACAGGTGATGAGGTGACTCCTCCTTTTGGTTCAACCCTTTTCCAGAGCCTCCCTCTTGGTTCTGCCTGTACTTGGTTTTTGAGAAAGTGTCTTGGGAGAGTAGCTTGGTCTTGCTTCCCAGAGAATTTAGCCTTGGACCCCCAGGGCTTGGAGCCTCTGGGGAATGTATTTGGTCCTTCTGTCTGTTGAGGGAGGAAAAGAGCTGGACTTAGCTAGGAACTATAGAACTATACAACAATAGTCTACATAACTATGAATATATGAAGGAAGTATAAAAGCAAAAATCATTTTGGCATCACCTTCATGCTGTAAAAACTTTACTGTTGGGGTGTTTTTTGTCTAGAAACAGCATTGACAACAAAGTAAATATATGCATGTCTCCCCCTCTGTTTTCTGTACTGATAGAAGTTTACTTTCTCACTGATTCCTTTCTCCATTTTTCCCCACGGATTTTTTTAAAAGGAAGGGAGGAAGATGTCTTGTGACATCCATATCTTGAAGTTTTCCAGCTGATATTTGCCCATTTCACATGGCAGATGGCTGGATGACCTCCTTTTTAAATTTACTTAAGGACAAAACTTTTTTTGCTGACATAAAATTCTTATCTCAACATATTGACAAAAATATGACCCTAAAGGGTAATATTTACCACTGTTAAATGTTGCAAGGGTAGACCATCTTATTAGAGAAAGGTTGTTCCCCTTTCCTCTTGTTAAATTGGTAGAAGGTTAAATCTCTGCAAGTGTAGAATGACCTTAAAAAAACCTGTCTGTATATCAAATGCTTGACAATCAATTGGCTACTGCAGTGAGTATTTAGGTTACCTTGAATATAGCAGAAAATGCTATCCTGAAGTTTGCTTCCCTGTTTCCTAAAGGATAAAAGAGTAGAATAGTTGAAAAGGTTAAAAAATACAGCAAAGGGAAATGGCTTATTTGGAATGTGGAAATGACCAAACCAATTACCACAGTCTGAAATCCAGATAAAGCAAAACTTACAGGTTATTCTAGTTGTTTATTAAAAAAAAACCAAACAATATGAATGCCTGCTTAGCTTCAGTATCCTGAGCTTTTAGAAAATATTTTGATGTTGAGATGTATTATTATGTCTCAAAATATGCAGCATATTTGCACCTCTCCAAGAAAATACGTGGAAAATGAAACGTCCTCCTCAAAAAAAACCCCTCAGAAACCAACCAAAAAACAACAGCAACTTCCCTTGATAATTTTAAGAGTATAAAAAACATTTGGATAGATCTATGCCCAAATTCATAGTGGTTCTTTTTATAATCCTGTATTATTCCTCTCTTTAATAACACTATATGCATTCTAGCCAGTTATGAGTCTGATTCCTTCCCAAAGGTCACAAGTGTAGATGTCAAATTCTGAAAAAGGAATCTAAACTCCCTGAATGCTCAAAGGAGGAAACAAACCCAGATGCTTCTAGAGTGTAAATGGTTTAAAGAACCTATTTTTCTCGAGGATAGCCTAGGGTGAGTAGTTGACATGTGGGCAGCTACTTTGTAAACATCTAAGTTGAATAGGACAAATCCTACCTGAGAAATTTACCTTCAGAGAGCCTTGTCTGTTCTTACTCTTGCTTCTGCTTTAAATCTCCCACTCAGCTGTATCCTGATGGTATTTCAGTGTTTTCATTCTTTTGTAACTTCCATCAGCCTTGATTCCTTTGTCCTTTCCAACTCCCCTCAGTTCTCTAGTCATTTGGCTGTTCCAGGGAGCAGAACTGGTCTTTTCTTCATGTTCTCCCCCTTTAGCTGGAAGGTACCCACTGACCTAAGTTACTATTTCTGCAGGCATCTGGCCCACTGTCAGCCACAGAAGGAGAGGAACAGCAAACTACTTGGTAAGGTTGGGTGGTGTCACAGGCATGGTAAATTGTGGTGTAATCTATGCAGCACCTACCTTTACAAACTCTATTTTGAATTCTCTTTACCAACAAACCATGTACTATTTTGATGTTTATCTGTCATGTGTAAGAAGGTAGATGGCTAAACCAGAGGCCAGTTCAGACATTCTGGTGCAGTATTTTCAAGGAGTGTTACCCCCACAGTAGGATCTGATGCATGGAACATCTTTCAAATGACTGCATGTACATGGATGCTTGGCAGTGTGTCTTCTTGAGACATTAATTTGTCTGGGGTAATATTTTGTCCTGCTTGTGCCAGGGGTTTATCTGCAGGGAATTTTAAACTGTTCTCAGTGTGGCTTCTCACCAATCATGGCTTTTTGCTGTCATCTGTGATTAACTGCTACTTTGACTGCAAATGTGCTCTAAACTGCAATCACAGATATCTGCCTTCATCACTGAGAGGAGAAAGAAGGGAGTTGCTCAAAGAGCTTTCCAGAGGGCAGCTAATAGCTTATGGCCCACTGGTGAGTAAGCAAATATATTGTCCCAGGATAGAATTCTTTGCTGAGGGGAATTTCTAGATTGCCTTTTAAAAGTGCATCTCTCCCTTTAAGGTTTTCAAGAATACAAGCTTTTCCACTCTGAATCTAAGTGAGCCAACTGCTTAGCATTGTCAGAGAGAGACGAGACCTCCTGTGTTCTCTCTAAACATATCCCTGCACTGCAAAGGAATTTTTAACAGGGCCTCTCCTGTTGTTTAGTTTACCTTTATGCCCAACAGTCCTATGGATTATATATTTTGTCACTCTTACATGGAAAGGATGAAATTATTTGCTGTGTATTACAATGTCATAAATTGCATTTTACTTTCATAAAAGTTTTTGAGAGTGAAGGAAATGACTACTTTGGAGTTTATTAGTCATTCTGCTGGAAGTGGATGATTGTATTCTGAGAGACCTTTTTTCTTCCCCCCAGAAATTGGCTAGCTATG
Organism: Notiomystis cincta; assembly: GCA_013398075.1. Classification (NCBI taxonomy): domain Eukaryota; kingdom Metazoa; phylum Chordata; class Aves; order Passeriformes; family Notiomystidae; genus Notiomystis; species Notiomystis cincta. The sequence goes on from VZRX01007743.1 coordinate 159,662, forward strand.
ATTTGGGTGGCTTCAGCAATTCAAGCTGATTGCTGGACAGATATGGTGACATGGTAGAGTCTGCTATTCAGCACGGTCGTGTGCCAGCTCTTCAATTAGAAACTTCTCTTCCCTTTTGTTAGCAAATCCTTGATATAGCAACATCTATGCCAGCAAACACTTTTGCTGCCTTACTTCACCAACCTTCTTCTAGTACTTTTATCAAATACCTAGTTACAAATTGCATATACTTTCATAGCGTTATAAAATTATCGACTCTTCACTTCTTACTTTGAATTCATTATGAATTGCAATGGAGCCTATTCATGTATACAGGATGTTTTGCAAATGTATCTCACTGTCAGCCATTTCTGCAGTCACTTTTAAACCACACACAAATACTGTTGCTTTAGAGATACTTCTTAGATTTGTTTCTTTTTCTAAGATTTTTATCACTATTACTTCTAGGACTACTCTTCAATTTGCCTTAGTGCTCCATTTGAGATGTTCATACTGATATTCACTGTGTAGGTATTGACACCAAGGAAATCATTTGCACATGAAAATTGGGGCTTCAGCACCTTCTGCTTCATCATCAACTGACATACTGTAACAGGCTAAACAAAGAGTATATATTTGCACTTCATTATGTATTTGTCATTTTCCTTTCCAGTTTTAGCAATGTGGACTTTTATCTGATTGTGTCTTGATGGTGTTTGCTTAATTGGTGACATGTTGGTAATTTAGGCTTTGGAAGTACTTGGATACTCAACTGCTGTTCATTGGAGTACACAAGCATAATGCTGTAGATCCTGAGGATAAGCATAATTTAAGGGCAAAATACCACAGAATGTTTATAATTTTTTATTTTAAATAATTGTACACAACTATACATTGCCATAGACATATGTAGTATTTCAGATGATAAATGTATTTGTTACAAGTACCAGACATGGTACTGCAGACTTTATTCTCAGTTAGTCTTGTGATCATTGCATGCTTGGATGCGATATTAAGTAAAAGACTGAGATGTTAGATAAGGTTCCTCATGGACATGACTTTTATCTTCTATGCTCCTAGAGAAGAGTTAAGAAGTCAGCAGACATTACATGCATTTTTTTAAAGAAGTTTTGCATTGCTTTAATAAATGAAATAAAATCTTAGTAGGAGTCTGAGCTTTCTTAGTGTATTAAAGTGACACTAATATATATATTACCAGGCTTTTCAGCTAATTGGATTATGATAAATCACCATACCTTTAATATAACAGTAGCAATTTGATTGTACAATAAATTTTAAATGTAAATCACCTACTGCTAATGTTTTGAAACTGTGTTCCATCAGAAGCTTTGCTGAATTACAGCTATCAACCAATTCATAATTGCTAATGAAGGTTAAATTAAGGTTTGGGTAAGCATGCTCAAAATCATTCTGCATTTTGTAGCCATATCACCCAATGGCCTAGAAAGTGTCCTGTGAAGATGAAGGAAATGGTTGGGTACTGTTAGGGATCTGGAATCTGGCTAGCACAGCTTCACATCAGTCTTGTGTTTTCCAGTTTCTGAGGTACCAGTAAACCATCACTGTAAGTTCTGTTCATTGCAGATGTTTTGTAAATAGTTCTTGACCAGACTTTGGAAAGGCTCTGTGAATAAGGAAGGGCTTAATGGCAAATACAGGACTTACATAAGAAGACTACTTACAGGAGGTTTTGTGCTATGCTAAAAGCCTTTCTTTAGTCTGTTGTCATTTTTTTTTACTAATATTTGGAAGCTGTTCTTGGCTCCCTGAGCTACTTTTGTATTCTGGTACTACATGTATTGTACTTGTTGTCTTGTCTGGACACTGTCAATCAAACAGCCATGTTTACATTTGTAGATTAAAAGGAGAGAAGGATCTTTAGATCATCCAGCTGGCCTCAGGTAGCACAGTGATCACTGAAACAATGCTTCTTCCAGCAATTAATTAAGGAATTAATGCAGAACCTACTACTTCCAGCTTACATGATATACCCCACCACTGGGAATTGGAAAACAGATTTCTTCCCTTCATTGCTGGGTTCTCAAACCAGCTCACCTGAAATACTTGTGGTATATAAAGCCACACTTTAACCCCCAGGAATAGAGATGGAGTTGGTATGCAGAGTAGATGCTCATAAAATTTTTAAATGTAACGTTAAAAAGTGCATAAAATATTAGTGCCTGGGGTACTGTAACTTTGCATCATTTTGCTGTACTTCCATCTGTATATACTTATTTTTACAGCAACTGGCTGTGAGGAAACATTCAGAGACATCTGCAGTGCTAAAAGCACGGTGATAGCCCAGGAGACTATCCCTCAAAATACAAAATATTTTTCCATAAATATTAATCCCTTGATAGTAAAGACTGCAAAACTATTTCCAGTTCAACAGCAGCTATTTGGGGAATTTGTCTTGTTGCAGAAAAAAATGGGAAAAAAAAAAAAAGGGAAAATGTTGTTTATCTGTGTGTCATAGAATGGCTTGGGTTGGAAAGGAATTTAAAGATATTTTAGTTCTAACTCCCATGCCATTGGCAGGGACATATTCAGCTACACCAGACTGATCTGAGCTCCATCCAATATAGCCTTGAACCCTTCCAGGGATGGAGCATCCACAACTTCTCCAGGCAACCTGTTCCACCACCCTCACAGTAAAGAATTTCTTCCTAATATTGGTCTTCCTAATTTGGTCTAAACTTACTCTCTTTCAGTTGAAGCCATTCCCCCTTGTACTGCCTTGCTCTTGTAAATAGTCTCTCTCCATCTTTCTTGTGGGCTCTTTTCAGGTACTGAAGGCCACAATTAGGTCACCCTGAAGCCTTCTCTTAGCCAGGCTGAACAATCCCAATTCTCTCAGCCTTTCCTCATAGGAGAGGTGCTCCATCCCTCTGATCACCTTGGTGCCTCCCATCTGGACTTGCTCCACAGGCCTGGGCCCTTCCTGTAGTGGGGCCCCCAGTGCTGGATGCAGCACTCCTGGTGGGGTCTCAGCAGAGCAGAGGGGCAGAATCCCCTCCCTCACCCTGCTGGCCAGGCTGCTTCTGACACAGCCCAGGGTATGATTGGCTTTCTGGGTTGTGAGTGCACATGGCTGGGTCATGTCCAGCCTCTCATCCACCAGCACCCCAAGGCCTTCTCAGCACAGTTGCTCTTGATTTATTCATCCCCCAGCCTGTGTTGATGTTGGTGATTGCCCTGACACAGGTGTAAGATCCTACACTTGGCCTTCTTAAACCTCATGACTTTCCAATGCGCCCACTTCTTGAGCTTGTTCAGGTCCCTCTGCATGACATCCTGTCCTACAGTGTGGAGTATGGAACAGAATATGAGAGCTGCACTTTGCCCAGACAAAACAAGGGAGAAGAGAAAGAAATAAAGGGAAAAAAGAGAAAGAGAACAAATAATATCTTAAATCTTGCAATGGATCTGAGGCAATAAGACAAAGAAAGCAGAAGAGAGGAAAAATTGCAGATGGGAGAGGGGGACTGATCCACCTCCTTCTATAGTTAACCTGGTGCACACTTCTTATGCAAACTAGATGTCTTGGCACTTGCCCAGCCAGCCCCTTTTGAAACCTCCAGGAAGTGAGTGGGAGGGTGACACTTAACCTGGACACGCTGAGCACAGGTGGAATCAGAAGTTGGCTCAGAACAGCACTGCCCCACCTCTGCAGGACCCTCTCTTCCAACCACAACTTTTCTGTCACAACAGTCAGAATGTTTGAGAAAAAACATGCTTGTGCCTGGTCCTCCTCAGTCCCATAGTGTTATGTTCCTTGCGTGTTCAGGTTCTTCTGGTGGTCATAAATCAGATTTTTACTTACAATGGGAGACATTTTGCTCTCCCAGATACTATCTGGCTGTCTATCCACTCAATAGGTGTGGGAAGAGATTTTTCATTGAAGACTGAGGTAAAAACTTTGTGGAGTATCTCAGCCTTCTTATCTGTTGTTACCAGTTCACCAGTGTTGTTTTGTGGGATGGGGGCGTACACATTCTCTGACCTTCCTTTTCTGGTTTTATATTGATTTTAATTATGCTTTAATCTATGACATTTGGAATAACCTTTTAAAAATATAATTTTTTACTTTTCTGAACAGCAGGTAAGGGCTTTATTGTTACTAATAACAAAACTATAATTTAGTCATTTCCTTTCCTTACTATGTTATTTAAGTATTTTCATTCCCTTCACATTACAAAAGATGAAGATGGAGAAATGGGGATTTATTATTTATTTTCATTCACTAAGGCAGTCAATATTAAACTTAGTTCTCAAATTGATAGTCTGATTTTTGCACATTAATGCAATCAGTTCACTGTCCTACCCAGAAAGTTTTAGGAATGAGATGATGTACACATTGGGAACCTGAGAGTCTTCTCTTATGTTTTTCATTTTGTGAATAAAGACTACATTGCAACCCATATAAATTTCTGTCTAGCTGACATAAATCAGAATAAAATATTAACTATTCTCAGACCCGTTTGTATGATTTTAAGTTCTCATGTCTTCCTCTGTGTAGGGTCCAGTATGTAGAATAAGCTGAGATGAATTACATATTTATAGTGCAGATTTCTCAAATACCATCAAAACCCCTTGATTGTCTTTGTGGGAGAATACAGGTCCAAAAGTGACAAGTCATTTAAAGTGCTGTACTTGGAAAGCCTGTGCTCTTCTGTTTTGAAAGACCTTGCTAATTCGTACTCATTTTCATGATTTTTAATGTACGTCCCAAACTCTTAAATGTCTCCTGTCTTTACATGCACGGCACACTGAATAATTTTAAAAATTAATACCCAATCTTCTTCCCACCAACACCAGATCCAATATTTGATCTTTTGTGTAACTAACTTCTGCATGCTAATGTTTAGCTTTTTGTTCTATGTATGTGTATATTTAAAGTCATAGAATCATGGAATAATTTCGGTTGGAAGGGAGCTCCAGAGATCATCTAGTCCAACCCTATGCTCAAAGGTAAGTCAGATCAGGTTGCTCAGGGCCATGTCCATCAGGTCTTCAACACCTCCACAAATGGTGAATCCACAACCTCTCTGGCCCCTTTCCCATTTGACCGCATTCAAACTTCATTTTCTTTTTCCTTTGTATGTAATCATCATTCATAATTCTCCATGTTCCAGCTTCTGTCCTTTGCCTCTTATCCTGTTGCTGTGCAGCATCAGGATGAATCTGGTTCTGCCTTCTTATCAGGTAATTGTAAAAATCTCGGCTTGAGCCTTATCTTAAAGGTGAAGAGACCCAGCTGTCTCAGCCTCTCCCTTTATCTCATGTGCTGCTGCCTCTCAACATCTTGGGGTCCTCTGCTGGATTTTCTCCAGTGTTCCAATACCTTTCTTGCAGTGGGGAGCCCCAAGGTGAACACAGTTATTCAAATGTGACCCTGCAAGAATTAGAGGGGAAGAAATGCATCCTTACTCCTGGTAGCTGTAGTCATACTAATACCGTTCCACATTTTTAATGTCTCTTTTTGTAGCTAACTAGCTGTAGCAGCTTTGGGCAATGCTGCAGTTCTACCTCACACTAGCAGAACAAAAAAAGACCAGCTATTTAAGAGAAACAGAGTGCTGAATCCAGCTTTATTTTCTGTGTGAGTAGTCTACTGCTAGGTTCTGTTTTCTTCAGGAAGTTGTTTATGTTGAATTTTTCAGTACAGGCTTTTACATGAGCCTTTTCACCCTACAGACTACTCACAAACTACTTTATGAGACTGTTCTTGATTTGTTATTCACACTGGGATTGCTCAGCTAAGTCATATAGTTTTAGTTTGTTTTATAACTGGATGACTCCTAAACACAACAAGAACTTCTAAGTTAGCAATATGAATAATTTTTCCCGGATATTGATGTGAAGTTTTGCGTAAGCCTTCACAGCCACTTAATGTTTTCCCTGATCTTTTGTATGTATCTGAGCACTCCTGGGAAACTGACTGATGGATGCAAATGGCTGAGTAGCATTTCTGTGCTTTCTCAAGGGCTGGATGCAGCCAGGGTGGGACTGGAGTGATGGCTCTGTGGTGGTACAGCAGCCATCCCACCTGGAAGACGTGGCCCACAGGCAGTGTGGATGGTGAGGATACTGCCATGGCTTCTTGTAAAATCTCTTCTGTGTCATCCTGAACAGTGCTGAGGATAATCGTTTTAGTATTCCTTTATTGCCTTACTTCTAAGTGGGAGTCTTTCTTCCCATTCAGCCTTCAGATCCCTAAGGCTCTCGTCAGTCTAGATACTGTGTAATTTGGGTTATAGTGTACCTAATTATTATGCTGTTCTTTTCATCATTCTATCAATTTTCCTATACAGCTTCGGTGAACTTATACTATTTAATACAGAGGATTATTTTTTATTCTTTGGAAACTTAAATATCCTATCTGTGAAGAGTGTTATTGATAATTCATATGCATCATGGTATATTCTCTCACATTCTTGCATTGTCTACTTCCAAATATTTCTGGTAAATTATAATGCCATATAAAATAGCATAAATCTATTATGATGGGCTCTTAGTTGCCATTTTAGCTTATTCTTCAGCTATAGCTGTGGAAAAAAGAAGGAAGAGCTGCATGGAAATGTCTTTCATGCACATATAAATGTGTCTACTTTTGAACAACATAAATAAATTTACAAATATGGGTAGGTTCATCCTGCAAATAAAAAATAATAAAATCATTCTTCTCAGCTGTAGATTATTTAACCATAAGAGATGAAATCTTTATACCAAATTACAATCTGTACTGACTTAAAAGATGACTTATTAAAGCTCTCTCCATGGTGTTTTTCTTAAAATTCATTTCTGTAAGTTGAATTTCAGGCCTATTTTAGAATCAGGGTTGATTCTGACTGAAAAAATAAAACTGATGCAAAGTTAGCATTAATAGTAGTGTTGGTGAACTCTGCTTATTTAAAGCTTAGCTTTTTTTCTTTTTTACTTATTATAGATGTGTGTGGTGTCTTGATTAAATTAGAAGTAGAAGCATCTCCTGGTATTCAGCCATATGGCCTAACCCACTTCATGAATTAGTAAAGCTCAGTCTTAAAATTTGTGAAATGTTTTTCTCCTGTAAGTCGTGCTGCTACTGTGAACCTTCTCTGGTGGGCAAGTTTGTGGACACAGAAGCATTTTCAGTTGAACAATGAAAGAATTTATTAAACATACATTCCAGGCTGATGGTTCTGGACAATTCTTAAATCATATAATTAAAGAATAGTTTGGGCTGGAAGAGAACTTTAAAAGTCATTTAGTCCAACCCACTTGCAGTGATCAGGGGCATTTTTAACAAGGTTGCTCAGAAATCCCTCTGATCTGATCTTAAATGTTTCCAGGGATGGGGCATCCATGACCTCTCTGGGAAAACTTCCAGTGTTTCAGCACTCTTGTAGTAAAAATCTTCTTCCTCATTCATATCTAAATTAACCCTTGTCCTATTACAACAGGCTCTTCTTAAAAGCAGTCATGCACCTGCCTGGGGCTGCAGCTATACAATGAGTTATCCAAGATGTCTCATAACTGCTAGAACATTTGCAAGGAGATATCACTGCATTTATATATATCTATAGTCCTTTTTGATAGTGGAATAATACCCCAAGTAGTGGGTTCAGTTCTTGCTATTTAACTTATCTCATACACTTAGAGGTTAAGCTATGTGCTCAAAAACTGGACTAGATCTTGTAACTTCTGTGCTTTTGGAAGCATGGTGCTTCAATTTTTATCTGTACTTCAGCAGTGTCTGCTACTGTCTGACTCTCTGAACATATATAATTTGGCTTTCCATGAACTGGAAATTATGTTGAATTTATCCCTTTTGTCTGACCGCTTTTTATGGTATTGTCCCTATCTAAGAAAAATGCTGTTTCAATTCTCTTCGGACTAAACATATAGGACAGGTAGGTGTCTTTTATTTCTTCCAACTTTCCCTCTGCCAGAAGATGAGGCAGGATAGCTGAAGACTCCTCTCTCCTTTTCAGAGATGCTGCAGCCTAGAACACCTGATCAGACTGGATGAGAAGTCTTGACAGACTTTTTACAGTGGGAACAACTTCCATTTTTAGATGTAAAATAAAATGTTGCTGTTCAACCTCCCCACATATTTTATTAGTCTAAATTGCTTGATTGCCACCAAACCTCAACCTCAGTCAGGAACCAACAATGTGCTCTTTGTCTTCCAAAAGTTCAAAGCTGCCTCTGCTCAAAGTCCTTAAGATGTCCAGTTCACCTTAGTCACCCTTTTCAAGATCTTGAAGCTCAGTTATGTATTTGCACTAATGTTAAATTGCATTGCTTACATGTAAAGATGCAGAGCTGCTTGGTATGATGAGCCCCAGTGACCACAGAGGTAAACAGTGTGCTTACCTTAGGCTAGCAGTGGTTTTGCATTCAAACTACTGCATTTCAGTCTGCTGGTATGATCAATGTCTTTGTGACTACTGCACACACCCGTCCCTATGCAAAGTCCAGCAGTCTACCCACTGAAAATATTTTATGCATTGCTGTGTCTACATTTATGTTATTTTCCATTACCTTGTGTATTGGAAGCAGGAGGTGAATGTCACGTCTTCTTTCCAGCCTCCTACCCCAACATATAGCACATGAAATCCAGGTGAATACAGAAGGTTCTCAGAAGATGACACAGAGGAGATGGAATAAAATTTAGACTTTGCATATTGCATCCATTAATGTAGATATTATGCTTCCTGCAACTATTTCTACTTAAAAAAATATTTTATCATGTTGCAGAGCAAGTAGAAAAAAGGTGATCTTTTTCATTTAAAAACCATGTCGAACATGTATGAAAAACATCAACAACATAGTGAGCAGATATGTTCTTTCTTTTCTAATGATCAGGAATGTACATGTAAAAGATGATTTAGACATCTGAAGGTGCTGTGCGCTTTACTTAGTGCCTGGTACTCTCTGAAGGACTAACAGTGAATACTACCAATGCCTCTGAATTATTTCATTAATAAATTCAGGATGTTTAATATTTTGCATAATTTACATCTCAATTATAAGAATTCCATGTCCAAAATGAACTAAAAAATTTGCCTTTATTCACTCTACATTAAATTCACATCTTTAACTATTAAAAAAAAAAAACCTAGGAGGGCATTATCCATCTTCAAGTAGAAGGTCCATACCATTATCAGATATCTGCAATATCCTCTAATTTCTGAGATATTTTCACCCCATTCTAACTTAATGAGAAGTTTTGATATTTGCAAGAAGTGTTAGCCAACATCAAATTTGGAAGGGGCTTGTATATAGAAATGAACATTGCTCACATGAATGAAGTTAAGGATATATTAAATACTGAAATTAGCAGGGGTAATGGATTCCTTTTGTAAAAACTCTAGATCTACAGGGAGTTATGTTAGTGAGTTTCCTAGACTGGGAATGTTCTAGATGGATTTTCTAATCTTCAGCACAAATGTCCATTGATGTTCTTTCAACTCATACTAACTGGATGTCCTCCAGCATCCCATTTTAAAGGCTGGTTAGACAGCTGTAGTTGAATGCTTTTCCAGTCCTTGGTTCCCAGGGTGTTGCAGTTTTTATTACTGTACTCACAGCTGTGTAGTGCCCTGTGCACCTGTGTGGGGCCAGGAAACCGATCACTTCTGGTGTCTCCTGATCTCTGGAGGAAAGGGTCAGAAAGCATTTGAGTATAATTATCACAACAAGGATGTATTTTAAGTCAGTGCTAAAAAAATGTTGTTCCAGATGAAGGTAAGGGAGTCTATACCAGCTTTATAAGAAAGCTCGAGATGTCACTTCACTTTTTTAATTACAGCAAATAGGGTATGACCTTGCTTAGAAATAATTTGCATTTTATTGGGCACAGAATCGCAGAAACATAGAATGGTTTGGGTTGGATGGGACCTTAAAGATTATCTAGTTCCAACACCCCTGCCATGGCTGGAACCAGGTTGCACAAAGCCCCATCCAACCTAGCCTTGAACACTTTCAGAGATCGGGCATCAATAACTTTCCTGGGCAACACATTCCAGTGCCTCACCACTCTCACAGTAAAGATTTCATTCTGTGTATCCAACCTAAATTTCTCCTCTTTCAGTTTGAACCCGTTTTACTCCTGCTCCTATCACTACAGCTCCTGACAAAAATTCCCTCTGGCTTCCCTGTTTTTCCCCTTCAAGTACTGGAAGGTTGCTGTGAGGTTTCCATGCAACCTTCTCTTCTCCAGGCTAAATACCCCCAAAGTTCTCAGCCCTTCTTCAAAGGGGAGGTGCTCTAATGCATAACACCTGATCAGTGGAGCCACTAAGGACCTCAGTAATATCCAGGACATCAGTGAGGAACAACACTCTTATCAGCAAAATAAATCCAATACATCTTGAAAGAAAATGTTGTTATCTAATCCAAAGCTTTTAGATACTGTAAATTAAACTTTATCACACAGAACTCATATCGAGTATTTTCTACAGTGATTACTACGTATCACCATAGTGTTTAAACATTGTCTAGTGGCTATTTTTCTGTTGCACCCATGATTAAATGGCTTGGTAAGAGGAATCTTCCTTCTTTCAGCTGACATCTGTCCAGTTTCTCTTTGTGTTTCACATGCTTCTAACAATGATGCTTTTCTGCTATTCTTGAAATATTCACACGTTTCTCCCCTTCTTTCAAGTTCCAGATATTGTTCCTTTCAGTTCCATTCTGCAGGAAATTTCTTTGTCCCTTGTACTACCTGTCATCTCTCTTTTGACATGTCAGATTTAAAAAATAAAACCCCATATTAAATCCTATGAGCAAGTAGAGCTTAAAACTAATTTTTCTAATGCAGGGGATAGAGCTTTCACATTATCAGATGCAGTTTATAATGGAGTCTGAAATATATGTTGAAGGATTTTCATCATTCCCTATGAAGAGAGAACTTTTACAGTGTTCTACTTGGATATTTCTTCCTGGCATCAAAAATAGCATTCAAACAGTAAATGAACTGATTAGGATACACGTGAAAATGCATTCAGGTAGTGAGGCAGCAGTAATGTGAATGAGAGGATGCTCTGAACCCCTAAGGCTCCAAATAGTTATTATAAAACTCCATTTCTTTCACAGCAGACTTTCTTCAGGAGACACAAAATAGATTTTAAGGTACAGTGAGTGCTGTCTTTTGGATCAGTGGGACTAAACAAAGCTGCTTTGTTATTTTGTTTAAGTTTGTTCTTCAATCTTCAGCTGCTCATGGGAGGGGCAGGCAATCATTCTGGTGAATAACAACTTATCTGCTGCTGAGGTTTCTTTTGGATTCCTAAGTGGATACTTTTCTCTGTTTTTTGCTCATACGGGTCAGTGGCACATTATCCAAAGGAAAGGCAGCCTTTAAATCATTAAAGTCTGAGCAGAGTCAACATTACCTAGAAAACCTTCTCTTCTGGAAAAACACAGCTCCTGAGTAGCTCCCATGTTTCACTTCCCAAGAAGTCTACAACCAAAGAGCAACATTCATACCAAGAAGTCTTAGCCATACCTTCTCTACCCCACTGACTTGTGTGCTAAAATAGGATATTTTATTCATGATGTCATAACATTTAGAAGACACCTTCTACCTCTGTTGAGAGGGAGGTATTACTCTGCAGTAGACTCCTTCTTTCATGAAGTCAAGTGGGAGGTTTACAGAAGTTTACCATAGCTGTCCATCTGGCATGCACCTGGATTTCATTCCAAAGAATTTGGGAGCTGTGAAGGTGTGCAACCAGATCTCATCTTGTTGGGCAGCAAGAGTAGGGCCAGTGTGAACTGCTAGGGATCAGATGGTGGAGGGCACTGTAACAACCTGTCATACAATCACCTTAGGTGGGGTTTGCTCACTTATTTATAATGATTTCATGATGCACTTAAGTGAAGTATCCATCATAATGTAAGGCAGAGATTGACCAGGAGGCTCATGAATACATGCTCTGCCATGATATTTAGGCAGTTCTTTGATACATTCCAGTTGGCAAGCAAATAGTCTCATTGGCCAGCAGAGCTCTGGAGAGTTGAGGAATATAAGCTCCATTAGTATTTGACATCCTCTTGGAATTAACTCACCCTGGATATTACTTCATCTGGTATGTAATAATTCACTAGTTAATTTGTATGATCAGCCCAGGCTCGATTTTAAAAAAGTGCCCTTTTCCATTTTTGGTATCCCAGATTGGCACAGGGAATAGGGATCCATAAATAGTCTGAGTCAGATCGGGAACTGCTTTTAGCCTGTACCAAGTATACCTTTTCATGTCTTCATCAGGAATGTTGCAGTAATCTCTCTGCCAAAACCAAACTCGTTATCTTTTTGCCAGCAGCAAATCAGATGTAGCCATTGCCAACTGAAAGCCATTTTCTCAGATGGTTAAGAAAACTCTCCTACAAAATACTGATAACACAGCAGGTGGGTGGTATCCATGGATAACTCCAGACTTAGACCTGTTGTCATGAAGAAATGTAGCTACTTCTAGTGTTTAGTCAAGACTGCATAACTTCCTCCACTCAAGGTTTCTTTTAGGTACCTAGAAATTATGTTATATCAAGAATAGCTGAAATTCCTCTTCAGGTAGCTGATTGTTTTCTCCTTCATTTCATTGTTACCCTCTTTCTGCTGCAAAGGACAAATGCTGAAAGATCTTGTCCTGGTCTTCTGCTGGACTTCCATGCTGAAGAGGTATCACATACTTCTCCCAAAACAATTTCTCATGATAATCAGGAATACAGTACATTGCATTTCTGTTAGTTAAGAAAAATAATTTTCAAATTATTAATCACTGTGAGCTAAAAAAGATGTTTCAAATAAGACTGCATACAAAGCACTGACAGAATTTTGATGTTAGACTCCTGAGCCTTTATTTTTTGTTCATTGTGAGAGGCTTCTGGAATTTATGTTGCAAAATGCTGTAGAGTAAAAATGCATATTCTGCAAAATGCAATTCCCAAGAGAATAGGACTGAGATATTCATTCACTGCTACAAAAGCAATGATTTGAACTGAAGTCTGATCATTGAGGTAGTTTTTTTTCAGAACATCTGATCTGTTATTCTTCTAACCACTGATTGTGTTGGAGCCACCTTGAGCCTTAGGCTTGTAGCTCATTGGTTTGGATATGACTTTTGGATTTTTTTCACAGCCTGCTTCTCTTTTTCTAACCTCTCAAAGTTGATAAAAGGAGGCAGAAAATGGAGTGTGTGTGTTTGTGCATAGGTGTGAGTACACAAATGGATTTTAAAAATTTCTTCCTCTGTAAAGAACTCATAAAAATAAGCATAAGGATTTACATATTAGAATATTAAAAGCTTTCTACTAATAACCTGACTGATTTAGGACTAATAACATTAGTTTAGATAACTGTATGCAGAATAAACTTGACTCATCTCATATTTCAACAGCCCATACAGTGTACCACTGTCACATGAAAGAGGAGATTTATCAAATCCTTTGTGATTGATAAGTCTTTGTGATCGATTAGTCTTTGTGGTCTTTAATTGCAAAGTGAGTCACCAACATCTGCTTCTCACCCAAGAGCCATAAATTAACCTTAGCAGCAGATAACACTTGCTCTGTTTACTCCAATGATTTTAACTTTTTGCCATCCTGGTTGTACACTCAGCTTCTTGTCATCTCACTACATTAGTATCAAAGCTTGTGCTCCCCTATCTATTAGAACTGTTAAAAATTGTTGACAAGACCCTACTGGAATCCAAGTGCATGGGCTATTATGTATACATTGAGAAGATTACATTTGTTGATTTTCAGTCTTGCCTGGCTTATGGCCATAATGCCTTTGAAAATCAGCCACTTGAATTGGATTGAATTGAGTTGTTTTTTGGGTTTTTTGTTTTCCCCCCATCCATCCTGAGTTTTTGTAGGACACCTGGCTTCATGCACATAGGAATTTGAAGGAGATAAAGAATTATTTTCCTCTGATTTGTAATCACAAGGATCACCCCCTATATTTCCATTAGTATCTGGGAAATCAAGAGTCTACATAAACATAATTTCAACATCAGAGTTTCCTGGTTTCCTTGAATAAATTTTCCTGCAATTTTGCCAACTCTGTCAGAGACCAGGGAATAGAGTGCACAGTAATGTAGATCTCATTGTTACCCTCATCAGATTTGGAGTCAGGGTTCTCTGAGGTCTCATCATCATCACTATCGTACCAAATATCCCCATCCCAAGCCTCAGTCTCTGTAAAGTACTGAGTTGCAGAGCCCCCTATATGAAACAGGAGGCTGTTTCTTCAGCAACAGCTTTTCTCTGTGCTCAGCTTCAGCAAGCAGAGCTTTAAAGTGGTCAACCTCAGTTTTAAAGTGCTTATTCCCAATTTTAAGATGATAATTTTCAATCATAAATTTATCAACTCATATTCCAAATTTTCTCCTCTATCCTTCTCAAAGGTTAATAATGACTTGAACACCTCATTTTCTGATTTCAGAGCAGTATACTCTACATCAGAAATCCATTCAGAATCAGATAAAAGGTATTACCAGGCTCCCTCCTCTGCAAGGATTTTAACAGAACCTGGCGGAGATGTTTCCACTCTGCTCCACCCTCCATTGAGTTCCCTTAGATTGTATTGTGTGTGGAAAGTCAGACATGCATTCAACTGTGTCATCCAGGGACTACTGACCACATTTCCCCTATAATTTCTGTACTGTTATACATTTTTCTTAATTTTATCCCTAGTCTTTTTCCCTGCTCTCCCTGACAGCTGATGTCACTGATTTCCTTCAGTAGAACATGTTGACCGGTATTCTATAGTAAGGAAAATATTCCCAAAAAGATTTTTCCAAATTCACTGTGAAATGCTGAAATTCAGCTGCTTAAGGAAGCATGTGTTAGAAATCTCCACCAATTTCCAAAGTTCTTGTGGTATGCTAAACTTTGACGTATTCCTTTTCCTTTCCCTTCATCATTTTCTCTCTTGTAAAGGAAGCACTGCTCTTTATTTTTAATTGTTGTTCATCTTTATCACTAGAAAATAAGCATATAGTTGCACTTAAACCTCCCCAAAACCTAAAGCACTACAAATATGTTCATGTGCACAAGAATAAAACCAAATGGCCTGAGAAATTTCAAACTGCAGCAGCCTTAAATGGAACCATCAGCAGAGTTTAGAAAGCTGATCTCAGTTCTAGACAGCCTGGACAACCCAGTGGCTCCAGCAAGCTGTTCTGAGTCAGTGCAAGGTTTTAGTATTGACACTACTAAAAATAAAGAATGAGAAACATGACTGTGAATCACTGTTTTGAGTGAAGCAATCTAGATTTAGCAAATCTAGCTGGTATGCCTGTAAACCCAGCTGATTTGGCAACAGCTGGGATAACTCTGTCTGTATTGCACTGTGGTTTGAAAAATCATGTCCACATAAAGTATATCAATTTTTGCATTTCAGGGTTTGGGGTTTTTTTGTTGTTGTGTTTTGTTTTGTTTTCTCTTTTAGATTAACATTTATTGTTTTGTTTAACCTTTTAAGTAGCATGTTCCATCATCCTTTACCTTGGAATTGCTATCTGGTTTTTCATCCTAGCTGCTGGACTTTTTCCTAGGAGTCTGAAATTGGTTAAAACCAAGTGCCTGTGGCCTTAATGAAGAGCAGGCTGGAAGGGTGAATTTCTTTTTACTGTAATTAGTCTTCACTCAAACAAGAAAAAAACCAAAACAAAAACCCCTAAACTATAAAGCTGCCATTACCAATATTAATTATGCTGATACTCATCACTCAAGGCATTCAAGGCATTCATTTGTTGATAGAAACCTTGAACTGCAAAATGTGAAAAGCCCTGGAAAGAAAATCTAATAAAATAAAGACAAAGGACTCGTCTAACGTTGTGACAGAATAGGAAAGGTCAGATTTAAATTCAAAGATAAGGAAAAGAACAAACTTAACAGGTAAATGAGAGAGAGAGATAAAGAAGACAGGTTTAAAGTTAAGGGAAAAATTTCATAATGAGTGCATACCTAGAAAGCTCAGCAAACTCTGGACAGAATAAAAATAATCCCCTAGTTAGACTCAAGATATGGATAATTACTGCTTTCATCAAAATGATGGGCTCGTTAGTGGGTATATGCTGTGACAAAAGTTGCCAGCCACCATAATAAGTGAATAATTTGAACTAAAAATTCTTCCTGAAACTCTGATGCTTATCTAAATATCAAGTTAGTGAGGAAGATGTGTCTGTGTGTCTGAAGGGTTGTCTCTGAATATGGAACAGATGGGATCTTGTACTTTCCAAGATGAATAACAATAGGTGCTGGACTGAACCCTGCTCTGGGGCCACATTCCTGCAAGTTTGCAGTATGGCTACCTCTGCTTAAAATGTCTGATGTGCCAGTTGAAGTGAACACAGAGGTGTGTGTAAATTGCTGCAATTGCTTTCTGCTGTAGCAACTGATGCTGTATTCACTGCTGTGTCAGTGGTACCATAGTACTGCTGAGAGTAAATTTACAGTAATCCAAATCCCTGATGAAAAATTGGGTATGGCTATTTGGAAGTTGGGAGAAAAAGAAAGCAGAATGTAAAGTCTTTGTGAGCAGCAAATATCCAAATCTCTATTTTTGTCCTCGAAAATAGCATTAATCCCAAGTAAGTCCTTTATCCTGCAGTGGACTTCATTTTGCTTTTCATTCCTTTTGTCGTGCAGTGTCAATATTTCTGGCAATCCCAATGGTAATAATAGAGTAAAGGTTACTGGTGCTATGCTGAAGAAAGATGTGTCTGTTTTTCAGGACAAGTGGCAGAGGCAACATACTTCCAGCTTTCTGTGTGTTGATGGAAAGCCATGACTTCTGCTTTTCAGTTTGTGTCTGAGGAAATAAAATAGTCAGGATTTAGAAACAAAGTTTAGTGAACAATTATCTATCCTCATGCTTAATTCCAGCATTTGCATTTGAACTTATTTTATTCTTCACCTGTATAAGCAACTACCCAAATCACTTACTAAATGTTTTCATCTTCTTTTCTAGTAATTTTCTTCTCAATAGAAATATTTGGTTTGGGTATGACATGTCTGTAAATCAGAGTTGTCTACTGACATAGCAGAATAAAATGACCTGAGAAATTTTAAGATCTTTTTCAGAGAGGTCTCCCCTAACTACAGAATAGTTTTTCAGTGTTTCTCTGACCTACTAAATACATCTCAATCTGCTAACAGGAGGGATTGATTAGTTTGCACAAGCTAAAATGTCTTCCCACACACTACAGGAGTATACATGAGAGAATGTTCTGTTAATTTGCCTAAACACAAAACTGTGTATAGGCATTTTTTTAAAACTCTTGTTCAGATAAGAAAGCAATCTAGAAGCTGACTAGATGTTTTGCTTATGATGTTTTTTGGTATATTTAATGAAATCCTATCTATTTTCTAAGCAATTACTAATTATTTGCTTTTCTAGTTATTAGAGTTTTCTTTCCTTACCATTGGAGGGGCAGCAAAGGTGAGGGAGAGTATTGCGGTTTGTTTTGGTGGGGGTTTTTTTGTTTGTTTGTTCATTTTTGAGGGTTCTGTTGTTTGGGGTTTTGTTATATGACTTTTTTGCCTCACTAGTATAAAACTGAAAGCATCAAATCACCCTGTGTTATACCAAAATCCTTGGCAGCTGCAGCCCAGTAGCAGAGCTCCTGCCCCATGTGGCAATGAAAACTCTTACACCTTGTCACCTGCCATAGTCCTAAACTCTGAGCTGTGTAGAGGGGCACTTTACATGATGAGGAGGGAGCTCAAGCTGAGAAGAACCTGCCTAAAATGATGGAGGAAGAAATACAAAGGAAAAAGGTTAAAAGAAACAAGAACTGACCTTTGCACGGAGACCACTCTACTACTGGGGTGACAGATAAGAAATCTTCCCATCAGGCATTCATAGTTAAGTCAGTGCTGTGCTGCTTCACTTCAGTTTGGAGAATATGAGAGTGCCCAAGGTCAACCATAGAATAGCCAACAACAATTGCCTTTGGGCACTGCTCTGGAGCAGGAGGAGACTTGGGCTCCCTTCACTCAGTCTTCCTAATCTTTTTTGTTCTATGAACCTTTTCAACATTCTCTTGCTGTTTGCTCACAGTAAGCAGCCAGATCTCTAAATTTCAGCCAAACTGTCTTGTAATCATAAACCACAGCCACATTTCTGTCATTGAACTATTCCACCCACAGTCTTCTCTTCACCTTGTCTATCCTTATAAGTGGTCCAAATTCCCAGCTTTACTTCCCAGTATTTTTCTGAGCTCTGATGAAGTTGTGCCCTGCCTGTCACTAGCTTTAGATGATAAGATTTCATAGATTCAGTTACTCAAAGCACGTTTCCAAAAGGCAAAGGTGATCTTTTTCCTAATTTATTCCTATTGATGAACACATGTGAACTTTGAAAGCTAACATCAGGTTGTTCTTTATTAGCATTACCCTCACATATAAGTCCATGGAGGATTACTTGGGCCCTTGGGACCTTGCTGCTTGGAAAACTTCCCCATCTTTCATTTTGAAGGTAGCCTATTTGCTTTCATATTCACATGTCCTACAGAAGGGAGACTAATAACACTGAGAATATTTCCCAGAAGCTTGATTGATGGTGGTATCTGGTTTTGTTGCTTTGTAAATCTGATTTGTGTTCACACATACACGAGACATCTGAAACTAGATGGTCAAACAGCATTAATGTAATTTTTCTGTAGGTTATATCTTGTTTCTAGGAATTAATTGACCTTCCAGAACAGATTCTGCTAATGCGTATAAACTGTGTTCCCAAGAAAATCTTAACCTGTTTGCCTCAACAAACTGCTGGGTTCTTTATCCAAAGGAGTGCACAGTTGGGTCCTGCTATTTAGCAGGATGGTGATGACTGGTATTTTCAGCTAACCTGATTGTCTTTCCTCTGAAACAGGCTAGAAATGCTCTTGTAGGTGGTTACATTGGAGAGGGGGTGTGAGGAGCTGCTTTTACCAAACCTAAAGTGTCTCACCTCAAGTTTCTTGTGTTGCATCTTAACCTTCTTGCTCACCACTTGGTATCCACTGGCTGTACTTCCCTTCAACAACTGCGATCCTTTCTCAGTGTTGTGTCACAGGAGATGTGTCACAGCCTGCAGGGTGAGATAGGAACAGGCCCAGCTTGGAGCATTGTCAGTAGATGACTCTGCTGACATGACAATGTCACCTGTGAGGCTTCCTAAACCCACCCAACTATAGAGGGTCTTCCCCAAGCCCAATTTTATGTGCATGATAATATGGGTTTTGAGGCTATGTGAACAGTGACACTTAGTGGCAGCTGCCAGAACTATAACTTCAGGAGAGGAGGCTGTTTGATACCAGAAATAAATTGTGAAGTTGTAATATATCTAATTGGATGAAATATCTAATTAATCAGAAAGGTCAACAGTAGCCATTCAGCTTGGCTTCCATTTGATTAATTTATCTGCCACTTAAATTCTGTAACAAATGGGAAAAAATTAAAGAAAAGAGAACATTGGCTTCTGAGTAATATTAATTAGTATATAGGTGATAGTGTTTGCCTGTGTAAACTCCTTTCTCTCTACACCGTACATTCAAATTATCTGGTCTTGGTATGTGAAAAAATCCTGAAGCCCTGGTACAGAGACCATATTCAATTACTTCTAAATCTTTTTGAGTTCTGTCTGCCCTTTCCAGGGGAGGCAGACAGAAAAGGTAACAGTTGGACTAACCTGCTTTTAGGAAATGGAAGGATGAACTTCCCACATGCCATCTTCCCTTATTCATTCTTCTAAATGTAATGCCTTCTGTATTTTTCCCCCTTTCTTCTTTATTTTTTCCTATTGACTCTTGCTTAGTGTTGCTGCTTTTCTGCATGTCTTAAAGCAGTGCCACAGCTGAACAATTGATCTCCTTTTGTAGGAAAACTGCTCACTAAAATTGATGCCAGTGACTTATCTCAGAAAAGGGGTATACCCAGTTATCTGCAGTTGTGTTTTCTATTTGAATAATGGAGACATCCTCATTGCTGAGTGCAGATCAGCTGCAGAAAGTGAGGAATTGCCTTGGACATTATATTGGATGCAATGTGAGCTGTGCTGTCATGTGCACTGCAGAGTATTGTGTCTTGCTGCATGGCTTCATAGACACTTGATAGCCTGAAGGATCTCATGAAGTGGTGAACAAGATGACTGAGGACAAGACAGAGACTTTCCATTCTGCTAGCTGCCTATATCCATTATTATTCTGGGCTCTGCCATGGGTGAGGCAGAGTGCAAAACGTCCCAGAAAGGATAATGAGAATTACTTAAACCCCAGCAAGATTATATTTGTTTATCTCCTGCAATCTCTTTCATTCCCCTCAGTGCTGTGTTCCACAAATCTGCCCCCCTCTTCCCAGCAGAGAGAGGGCTGCTCCTCTGAGAAGGTGGCACAGAAAGTTGTGTCAGTTCCTGCTGTGCAGCTGCCCAGCTGTTGGTGACCTTTTTCAGCTAATGGTGACCAGGTCTCTGGGGTTCTCTGCCATTTGTTTCCACACACCTCCCTGATCTCTAGGATCCTCCTACCTTGGGATCTTTCCTCCATTGAGTGTTCACCTTTTAGCCCTTCTGGCTGCTGCCCCCAGTTTTTCCAGAATCAGAAGGTATGGTCAGCTTCATAATTGGCAGTACTGTCTCACTAATCAGAGGATTCAGGATGCATCACCTCTGTTCAGACCTGATGGTCTGAATCCCAAAATCATGGGGACTCATTCACATTACACTGGCCTGAAGATTCAGACATGGTTGGAGAAAAATGCTTAGCTAGGACCTGAAGAAGGCCAGTCAAATCTTATATTGAGTGCCTGAATTCTGTGACTTGTAGTGATCCGAACAAGAAATAATGAATTTATACAAATCATTAATTACCCAAGTAGGTGTTTCTACAACTAAAACTCCAAATAACATTTAATAGCACAGGCAAGGAATACTGCACTGTGGGAGGCAGGATATTCATGTTGCTTCATAGTCTGCTTTAGTAAAAAAAAAAAAAGACCTCTGAATTCAAAGCAGAAATATTATAAACAGAAACATTATAAATGAAGCTCTTTCTTTTTTTTTAATCTTCTAGTATCTCTCATGAAAACCACAGCATGGACGTGTTTCTGATTCCTTTGAAATTCACTGGCTACTTCAAAAAAAACCTGAAGCTTATAAATAAATTTAATTTTTATTTCAAAGGAATAACAATCAAAACAGCAGAGCTAATTAAGTGAAGTTTGAAGGAACAGTATTTTGTGGAGTTGCATGTTTTTGTTGTAGTCACAAAGGGTAAATTTATTCAGAATTTGATATCAAAGGAAACTAGAAAACAAGTTATAAGCTATGTAGAAATGTTGCTGCTGTTTCCTTAAAAAAACACCCACATTTAATTTCTTTCTTCTGAAGCCAGCTTCAGTTACAGTTGTGTCCAGCTTGTATCCAATAACCTCATACTGTAGAATTACTATGTGGACTGGAAAGAGCCTCTGGAGGTCATCAGGTTCAAGCCACCATTAAAAGCAAGGACACCTTGCATCAGGTTGTTCAAACTGTTGTCCACTAAAATTTTAATAGCTCCAGTAACCTTTCTTTTCAGACTTTTCCAATTCTTGAAAGTCATGTTTTTTCCAACACCTAACTAGAAACTTCCTTGCTGTAACTTCTACCTGTTTCTTCTTGTCCTCCCACTAGTCCCCTGAGAAGGATCTGTCTTCATTTTCTCTAGATCCTGCCAATTGTCACAGACATTAAAACAATTCACTTTGCCTAAAGAAAATCTTTCTGTCAATAAAAACAGAAATGAAAATATTTCTGCTAGGTTTCTATGAGACCGTTTTCTTTTTGGATACATTGAGACAAAAAGAAGTATTCCTCATTTTTTATGTGTGCTGGGTAATCCCAATGATTGGAGGGAGACCTCACTGCAATAGACAATTTCCTCATGAGTGGAAGGAACAGGCACTGATCTTTTCTCTCTGGTGACCAATGACAGGACCCAGGGAATGGCCTGAAGCTGTGTCAGGGGAAATTTAAGTTTGGTGTGAGGAAAAAGTTCTTCACCCAGAAAGTGGCTGGGCCCTGGAACAGGCTCCCTAGGAAAGTGGTCACAGCACCAAGCCTCTCTAAGTTCAAGAAGTGTTTGGACAACACTCTCAGGCACATGGTGTGATTCCTGGGGTGTCCTGCGTGGGGTCAGGCTTTGGACTTGATGATCCTGATGGGTCCCTTTCAACTCAGCATGTTCTAGAATTCTGTGAGTGAGAAAGGAAGAAAATAAACATAAATCCTGAAACAAAAGTAAGCTGAACCTCTAGATTGTGTTAAAGAGTACAAAATTAGAAATAAAAATCCATATTTGAAAGAACTTGTTAAATGTAAATATTTTCATCGTGAACGGTAAGTTTCAATTTCAGAATATTTCTAAAAATACTTAGACTTGGAAAGGTTAGAATTGTAATAATATGAAAATCTTCTTATATGTTTTTTTTTCTGTTGATGCTGTATATATTTTACCACAAGATTGGGTACAGTTAAACGATCCATCATCTCCCATTCATTTGATGCTGAGGTCTTTCACAAGTGCAGATTCTTGATACATTTTATGAGGGAAAATCAGAGAGACAGTATATGTTTTGAATTTCTGACTGTAGAAGAACCAGCATTAGATTCCTGTTGTTCAACAAAACAGCACTTTTTAGCTTTGAACCCAGTATGTGTGTTTTCTCTGTTCAGCCTTTTGCTGAACAACACACTGCTTTCACTTCCAGGTATTCCAGTAATTGTACTTTCCAAGTGATGCAGCCTTGATGTGATTGCCTGTTATGATCCCTGATTATGATGGAAGCTCATTTCCACATCTGGCTGTTGCCCCTTGGTCAAATACAGTTTCAGTTGGAGGGAGCTGTGCCATGATTTGCCCATTATCTGCCCCTGTCCTCTTTCATTGGGTTCAACCTGTTGATGCCCTGATTGCCAAAGGCGGATCATTTGATTTTGAAGAGCCTCCTCCTCGGTGAACGCCTAGGGGTATTTTCAGCTCTATTTAGATTTGTGCATTACAGTTTTAAATTGCTACTTTGGGCTCTATTAAAACAAATTTCAGAAAGAAAATGTCAGTGTGCACAAACAGGTAATTGAAAATAGCACAGCTTAGGAACAAACACGGCTTTCCTGCAGATTTCCTTAGCCTTTGTTTAAAAGCGCATTAGTGTTCTGCTAGTGGGGATTTTTTTATTTCATACAAGTGCTAATCATGATAAAATGCCATTGTTTTGGGTAACATACTCATTTGTTAACATATTCATTTGTACAAGAACAAATGATCTGTAAGAGCTGTGGTGCACACAAGCAGGAAATCCCAGGTTGTAGTCCATTAACTAGCGGAGTCCAGTTCTCATTAATTTATGAATGTTTGTTATCATTTTACAGCATAAAATACTTCACTCATGACATGCACATTTAGCTTTTACTAGTCTAGGGTTGTCTGTGAGTGGCAAAAGACTCCATATTCAGCATTCTATAATCATAAAATATTTTTGTTCTAGAGTCACAGCAATAAATCTTTCAACTCTGCCCAGCTGCATAGACTGCATAGGTAGTATCTCGATGTCTTGTGCCTTCTAAAATAATTTATACCACTGGAAATAATTATGCATACTTTTACTAACTTAGTCTCACTCTTCTTTTTTTTCCCACTTGTGTAAATTGTATACCAAGTTATTTATTTAGCTTCAGTGGGAGCAGTAGAAGGTCAAAGAGGGAGCTTGGAGCATTGCCTGTGGTAATGTAGATGAAATTTTCTTTAGCAAATTCTTTAGTGAAGCATTGCTACTTTCAGGTTCAAACATGATTTTAAAAAATATTCCAAAATAATTTTTTTAAAAGTCCATTAGGACCAAATTGGTGTGTTTCATCATTAATTTCCTCCTGGAGCTAAGCAGGCTCTGTAGTTCTCAGGATAGTGTTTTGTTTTTTCCTGCATGTGTTATTAACACAATATTGGCTGTGAATACAGAACAGATTTCAATTGAATTTCAGTCGTCCATTTAATTTCTTGTATGGATGGATTCAAGTCTACCATAAAGCACTGCAGCTGCTTTTGTCACTCTTCTATATATCAACCAGTGCAATGCAGTCTTCTGTATTATATAAAATAATACTACTGCATGATTTCACAACCTAATCTCTTCCTTTCTCCAGGTCAAGTCAGCTTTGACTTTTTTCCTCAGTTCATATGTATGTGGTAGCAGCAACTTTGGCAGCAAGTGGTCTGCACTATTTCCTTGTGCTGTATTAGTGCTCTGTGACATGAAAATGCTATGTAAAGGAAAGGAAACCGGTAAAATAAAATTAAAAAAAAAAAGAGCAAAAAGCATAATTAGGTTGTAAGTGTTGTAGATACTCCCAGGAATACTTAAAGAAGATTGAGGGACTTTTATTGACCTAAGCATTTTAGAAACCAAAGTCAAACTGAGTACATCAGCCTGTGGCATTAAACGGATCAGCTCTGAATTCTCTTGATATTACCCTGAACTGTGTTGGAGCGAGGCAAGAACATTCTGTGCTGTTCATCAGCTCCTTCTTATTGCCTTAGACATTTTTTGATGTTTGCATAGTGCTAGAGTGACTCTACATTTGTTGAACTCCTTGGTCTGAAAAGACAAACTGTTGGTATAAAAAATGGGGAGTCTAGTCTTTGAAAGTCTGAGTTATTGAAATTCTGTTGGCTTCCAATCAGTCTTCATTCATTCACAGACATTTCCCAAAGAAGGTAAACACACCTTTTCAGTGAGTGTCTCCTTGACAAATGCTTTTGGAGTGAAATCCTTGCAGCGCAGAGCTGCCCACGTACCCACACAGGATCTGTGTGCTCTGTTATGCAATGGGCCGGGAGGGGATCTGTGCATGGAACAACAGCCACATTCAGGGAGTGTTTGATGTGGGGATTTACCCCCAGTTGTTCCTGTGCCAGTGCTAATGCCTAGGCTAGAACTTTGACTCCCTCAGCAGGGCTGGGTTTGAGTGCTCTGTGGCTCTCGGGTGCTGAGGGCAGAGCACCCGTGGGTTGTGGTCCTCTGGCCTTTGCTGCACAGCGAGTCAGTAGCACTTGCTCGAGCAGGCAGAGCTTGGAGCAGCTGAAGAAGTGGTGGTGTGCTGCCTTTGGGCTGTGACAGTCACCCTTCCCAGAGGGCTGACCGCCCAGGTGGCTCACCAGAGCCTGTATGCAGACTCTCCTGGCACCCCTGCCCGCTCTCACACCTTCCTCCTGACCGCTCACTGTGTTACATCTGAGAGAGCTGCAGCATCAAGAGCGGCCAACAAGGTGCTCAGATCTGTGTGTAAATGGTTCAAAATGCCTTCTTCACAAAACACACACTTTCCTGCATGGAGAAATGGTGTTTGTGCTCACATTATAGGTAGTATGGAATACCCAAACTATGGGATTGTTCCAAAGTCCTTGTATACTGAAACAAAACTGTTTTACAAGCCAGAAATATATTTACACTGTGTATGTATAGATTCTAGCATAATTGGGGCACAAAGCGGTGGGGGGCCAAGTGGCTTGGAGCATCTGGTTTTACTATACTATGCATAGTAATATCATATTTTAAGATGTGATTTCCTCAGTTTTATTTCTCTCCTAAGCTATTACTCATCTTGACTGCATTTGTGTATTATGCATGAGGACAAACTCGAGCTTTGTGGAAGGAAGATTATCTTGGGAATTCCCATGTCCAAAAGTGCATGTTATTTAACAACGTGTTTAGACAACATCAGCTTTAATCTAAAAGGATTTTGTGTTGGGTTTTGTTTGTGGTGTCTGTTACTTGGGACACACACAAGCAATCACACACAAGCATACCAGCACAACAACCTACAGGGGAAAAAGGGAAAACCCCAGACTGAAATAAAGGTAATGGAAGCTTTTTTTTTTTGAGGGTAGTATTGTCAAATACAAAAGTGGTTAAAGAGGACCAGGAGGAAAATATTTAAATGTAACGACATCCATTTCTACCAGCTAACAAAGAGCATTTTCTTTCCTTTCCCTAGTGGGAAAATAGAGGACAACTTCCTTTAGCACTAGTTTCTATAGTGACAGTATCCTCAAAATCATCTTTATGCACTCAAAAATAGCTTGATATTACAGTGTAGAAACGGAGCTTAATCAGAGTTTTCTGTCCTCTAGAAAACAGTTAATGATCTGAAAAACAGGAATTTAAATTGCATAGAACATTAAATTCTTCTAATTTAGTAACTGAACTCTTGTTTGCTCCTGCTAATGAGGAGAGTGATGTCAAATGCCATCCTTCCAAGCCACATATCCCATCTGAGGTCCATGATGTCTACTATGCTTTTGTGTTTGAGCCCACAGGGGCTACATTCCTTAATTTTTTCTTAGTCTAGGTGCAGCTGAGCTCTCTGGTTTTCCCTGTGGTCTGTGGCAGCTCTTCTCAGCTCAGACACTTGTGAGCTGGACATGGCTCTGGGGTGGACAGGTTGTGGCACAGATCCCTCCTGAGCCCACAAATCTGCCTTCATTGTTAGATACAAACCCACAGCCCTCTGTCCTCTTCTACCCTCATGACATTCTTTTCTTCAAATGGCATCTCCTGCTGGTCATCACCCCTTTCTTCCACCTCTCTGCAGTCATTTTCTCTTTCTCAGCTGCTCCCAGAACCAAACCACCAGTGAAAGCATGTCCCTTTTCTTACTCTCTCGCCCTGAAATTCCTTTTGTTTTTGTCAGCCCCTGCTCTGTATACTCTGCTTTCCTCTTTGGGAATTTTTCAAACATCTACCACTCCTATGTCCAGATAAAGACCAAAGTGCTATTTTTTTTTATCTGACTGGAGAGTTCATCCAAACCCTAAATATTTCAGTTAACTTCTGTCTTCCATTATCTATAGCCTCATCTTTCAGACAGATTGGGCAGTAAATTACAAACGACTTAGGTAGTTCATGGCTGATTCATTACACACTGAGGCATTAAATATTGAGTAATTTTACATAATTAACAGAATTCCTAAATTCATGCAAGCAGGTTCCTCAGCCAGTCACAGTAATTATCCTTCAGTTACTGATGAATGGTAGCACTAAAAAAAAAGATCAGCATCTTCCCAGGATTGCATTTAGAGATGAACTTGTCTGTCATGATGCAGCCGTGCAAGAGTATTCATGCATATTTAGCTACTCAGCTGATTCTGTACTGCAAGAAATTGTTTAGAGGAAGGCTGCTGCTTTTGCATGAGTTTAATTAAAAGTAATGATACATTGTGTTTTATGTGTATCTTTTATGTGTAGCTATTTTAATGTCCGCTTGCACATCAGGACTCATTACTCTTCACGGTTTCTGTTACTTGTTTTGCAAACATGCAAATAAAGAAATAATTATGACTAATAGAGCTCACCCATGAGAGATGAAGGGGAGAAATGATCATCAAGTTGTGTTCCTGGAAAATCAGAGAGAAATGTTTGAGTTGTGCAAGCATCTAAGGTAAAATATGCCCTGTGCTCAAAATTTCTGACATGCCACCAGCTGTTCAGGGCAAAGAGATCTTTAAGGTGCAGCCATTCCTGACAGGTCTGTCATCCAGGTTGTCCTCTGTGGCTGGAGCCTGCAAGTGCTTGTGCAGCCCTGCTGAGGGGCCAGGAGTGGTGTTTCCTCCCTGTGCCACTCTGCTCTGTGCCCAGAGCTGCTCCTGGAGGCTGTGGACCTCTGGAGGAGCAGCTACTGGCAGCTGTGCCTGAGTCTTACTAGAGCTTTTCCTCCCTCCTCTCTGGCAGTGCAGCAGATGGTCTCGCAGGACTGCACTGAGGAACATAATTCCTGAGTGAAAGCTTTTAAAAAAAATCAATCACTCTGATAAATGCCTTGCTTGTGCTGTTTTGAAAGTGTTGTTTTACTTCCAGCAAAGCTGCTGCAGGAGGGTTCCCTACAGGATGAGGCTTCCCTGTGTTCTGCCAAGTGCCAGTCCCCAGGGTTGCCCACCCTTCCTGCTGTCAGTCAGTGCCAGCCTGGTGCTGTTCACCAGGACTGCATGTCATTTGGCCCTTAGCCACTTCAATGTATGGAAAGCAACACAGGAAATTCTGATATTGAGGAAAATATGCATAAAATCAATCCTCTTGATCCTACAAATTACAGTGATGTGTAACCACTTGCATTCAAACATAAATATTGGATAAATACTTACTAATTTATGAAGTGATGTTTACTCTGAAGGCAGATAAGACCATTTCAGGTGGTCTACTCAGGTAGTTTCTATTGAGCTTTGTCAACTTACTTAAGTGTTTTAGAAGTGTTGAACTTTAAAGTCTGCACTGGTGCTTAATATTATATTGGCGTGTCTTCAAATAAGAGATAAGTCAGTAGGGTAAAAATAAACCAGACTGTTTTCTTGCTTGAATATTGTAATCCATGTTATTCCCCTTTCTCTGTTAGAGTTCTGAATTATCAATGGCCCAAAGGCTTTTTTATTCATTAAAATAATTTGTTTTACCTTTCTATTCTACTAAGGCCAGTGAATTTAAAATTCTTATAATTTTGGCTAAATGAAAACATATATTATGCAGTAGGGAAAAAGATGCATATGTGATTAGTCTATGATTATCTTACTGTTAAAATAAATCTAAACAAATGGGATTTTTATTGTTCCAGTGCAGACTATCTGAACAGTAAATTATTCTAAATTGGTCATAAGCCACAACCCATTCAAGTTTGTTTAGAGAGTATAGGCAAAAGTGTAGCTTTTATTATTTTTAAATATAGTTATTTTTTTCATTCTGGATCGCTTCTCTGGTTATAGGCAATAAATGTAGCCTTATATTACTGCTTTGTGTAACTGATATATCTCCCTGATATTCTTTAAAGCACCAATGATATGATTTGATTCGAATTTTTAATAACTGAGTACCTTGCAGAAACCACTATAAGTAAATGATGGTTAAAATTAGATAGACATATAAAGTGAACTCACTGTCAATTTGTCTTTGAACTCCAGATGCTCACTGTGAGAGGTGCCATAGGATGAACAAACAGTGTGTGCTACACTAATGAAGGAGGAAGAGCAGTACATAGGTGTAGATACAGAGAGATTCATTGCTATCTTGAGAAGTTGTGAGTACAGACATTCCTGAACTGTCCTTGGAGCATCTTTTTGAAAAGAGTGAAGCAGGGAAGCTGCAGAGGCAAACACTTCATCCATCTGGGCTGAATCTGGCACTGCTGCTGAGTTTTCCCACTAGCTGCTCTGTTCTGACCTAGCATAATCCCTGCATCATGTCTGAGACAGGAAATTTGTGCTGGCCTAGAGTGAATGAGATCTACATTCCTCCTTTTTCCAGGCACATTACCTTGCAGAAGCAACAACTGCTTCCTTCTTAAACAATATGAGGTGACTGGGTCCCCTTTATTTAGTTGCCAGTATAGCAGAAAATAGTGTTGTGCCTTGTTAAAAAGTTGCTTTAGAGTGCTCTGCAGTTAAAAAAAAATCTCTGACCTTGCATGAGGAGCATTCAATCCAAGATGAGAGAGGATGACTAAAGGGGACCATGCCCAGATCTTTTCATTAATTTAGTTACTTAACATATTATTTAATCTAGCAGAAATGTTAAATAACATAGCTCATTACTAACTGCTTACTAATGCTTACATTCTGTATGCATCATGTTATGATGCTTTTATAGCCTAAAAACCAATGTTATGTTTTTGGTTATCTTCCTGTGTAAAATGGACTGGCTTTTTCAGAAGGAGATGAAAACATAGCACATAGCACTGTTACAGTGTTCAGCTGTAGGGTACAGACTGGTGCATACTTAGAAGATGGTTAATTTAGTGCCTCAAAATGCTGCTCTGCTCTTAGAGTGGTTAGAATGAAGGAAAATAATTTCCCTGCTGTGGACCAGTTTGCAAAATATAATGATTCACATTTTGCTGTAGAAGTACAAAACTGGATATTTGACACTAAGTTACCAAGATTTTGAATTATTGCTTTCTCTGCCAGGCTGTGGCTGGGTGGCAGGGAGGTGCTGTCTGCTGTAAAGTACTGGTGTCACCTTTGTGCAGTTTGACACAGTGATTACAATAGGTTGGATGTATAAATGGCTGATATTCCTGTTTTATGGAAGATGTCAATCTCACCCAGTTTCTACTTTTACTACAAGTGAACTTTTTGCACAAACAAATAAGTTAATAATATGTTGTAAGTTTCTTCTCAAGGCCAGGGCTAAAATTTTCTCATAGAAATGTTCTCCTGGAAAATGCTGATTCAATTAAATCAAGTCCTTATGATGGAATATAACTTTTTTTTTTAAAAAGGGAATTTGGGCAAAATATCACCAAGATTTTCAATGTACCTGACAGATTTTTAATGTATCAAAATAGGAGTTTCATGGACAAACTATTTCTTGAAAGTTGAAAAAGTATTTTTGAATATTCTGCTTTGTGAACAATTCTGCTACTTTGATTTTTTTTTTCTTACTGATTCATGATGAATACAGGATTTAATACCTAGAGCTTTGAAATTAATGGCTAATATAATTTTTGGCCAAGTCTGAATAACTGCACAATGATATTTGACAGCAGAGGCACTGACATACATACATGTGAAATACAGTTCTGAATTAGACCACTGAGGCTACTCCTGATCTAATTTCCTAATTCAATGAGCTTCCTTCACAGAGATAAACAGTTCCAAGATTTAAGTCTCAATCTGATAACAAGCTCCATGAAGTGATGGCTTGTACTTAAAAAAACCTCTTTCTATCATAACTCAGAATGAAAAAAAATTCTTAAGCTAATCAGATGTCAAAAATGAGAAAGGAATGTAGCAAAGGAATTTTAGAGAAAGCAGCATACTTCTCTGAGGAGATGTCAGGTTCAAAGTGTGGCACAAAGCCTGAGTAACTCAGACTGTCTTGCTGCCTATTGCTGCAGCTTTTGTCAAATACAGTAAAAGCTTGGTATTACACTCCAGTGAAATATTTAATGGACAATATTTCTTCTTTAGTAAACCACTGTGTGCCTGGAAAATTGTAGGATTATACATTAATGTACAACTGACCTCACTGGCTGATTTTTTTTTGTTTAGAAGGACTTACAGTGGGATATTGTGGTTTGCAGTTTTGCACTCACAGATTTTCTGCGAGGAGCATTCTGTTCTTCTGTAACTGACAGTTCCTGTGACAAAAATACAATCTTCTCCAAGCACTTTTCTTCCTGCTCTTGTTCTGCAGCCAAGGAAGCTTGCATGGGCTTTCTCCTGCAGGAAATGCTCCTCCTGTGAACTCAGCTGTTCCCAGTCATGAGTGAGAGTCATGGACTTTTACCCCACGTAGCAGGACTTAATCAGCCCTCTGGGCTGTCGTAGTGCTTCCTTGATTCCCTCACTTTTCCCACAGTGCTGCTATTCCTCAGTGAGCAGGGGAGCTGCTGCTTTGTGATTTGCTTTTATTTTCCTTGGTGGGGTTCTCCCTAGCAATGTTCAGTGTTTTATTCTCTAGGTCATTTCATGTAATACACTTGCCACCTTTAAAATGCATAGAGTTCTGTGCTTTTTCTTAGACCAGCTGAGAATTATTACCCAAATAATAAAATTCCTGGATACTTTCTAGACTTCTCTTCCTGTCTATGTTCCAAATGGAGTAAAGACTCCAAAGAAGCACCATGAAATACCTGCTTCATGTAGAAAGTTAAATTATTCCATTTGTTATTTCAATGTTAAATAAACCAAAATATATAAATTTAGGTTTTTTGGCAAATTTTGGCAAATGCAGCCAGCTACATATTCTAGTCTTCAAAGGTATATTTAAATTTTCTGTGCATTATCATTATATTGCTTTTATTGGGGTGTGTTGATGCTTCAAAACTCTGAAAAGCAAGACTCTTACATGGTGTTGAACTATTGCTCTAGGACCTACACACAGGCAGCAAAGCCTGGAAACACTGATCACAGATTAACAATTAAACATTTTCCAGGAAGCTCTTGGGGAAAATGATGCTGGCATCAAACAGCAGTGTCTTATTTTAGAAATATATTAAGAGAATATAAACAGGGACTTGGTTAAGCATTTCTGTAACTAAATGGCAGCATTCAAATTGCAACTGCAGTAATCATAACTCTATTATTGTTTTAATGTCATAGTATGTAGTTCAACATCTCTTCCTGCAACTTTCATGCTATTTCCAGCCAAAACAAAATATCAATTAGCTCTATGGTATGAGTAGTTTCAGTAATTTTTCTATTCCTATCATATCAGCAAAATTTGTCCCTCTTCATGGATAGAGCTATATATAAATATTCTTTGAGAATTTGAACACTCTAGGCAGGAGTTGCAGATTAAGAGTTTTTACTCAAGCAATGCTTCCTTGTTAAGTAGAATCTGGAGGAGTTTGGGGTTTTTTTGTGTTGGGATGGGGATTTTTTGTTTTCTAGGTTTTTTAACTGAAAATAGTCTTCTGGTAGAATTTTGGAGAAAAGGTGAATTTGTGTAAATTGATGGCAACCTAAGGGTGTAATTGGGCAGCTGGTACACATTTTAACTGCTATTGCTCTGATACCATTAATCTGTGTCATATTTGAACAGGATGAATTTATGGCTCCGTGGTACAATGGGGGAAACAAGAATATGGAGACCTTTGTTCTTGAACAAATGAGCAGAACTTGTGATGCTGTAAGCAAAGTTATTATTTTATGTGAAAAAAAGGTCAGATACTGGTGTTTTGGTCACAAAAAATATTTTTACAGTAGTGTTTCTGGATGGTATTTTTGTTCACCTGCTATACAAAAAAAATTTAACAATATAATGCTGTCATCTTGTAATTATCTCTGTTCTCAACTTTCATCTGCCATGCACAGTTGGCAACAGATGCTCAGGCACTGTGCAGTGAGATGCTCTTCAGCCACAGACTTTACAAGTACAGCAGTGCTGTTGAAAAAGTAATCATGTGCAGGGCAGTATTTCAAAGCTCCTAATTGAAAAGGAGAAGTAATTTCCACTGGGTAACTCACATCCATTGTCAAAACATGGTTTGAAGGGAGTTATAATGTTTTCCCAAATCTTTCTAGAGAGGTCCATTTTAAAATCTCTGCCCTTCTTTTAAACTGCAGAGGTCCCATAACTGATAATTTGTAAAGGCCTTCTGGAGACTGCCTTTTACAGGATAAGCAAACCTTTTGTATGACTGATTAATCAGTCTGATAACAAAATTTTTGTCCCAGCTGGCACTTCTGCAGCAGAACAGTTCTAATTTGTGGCACTGAAGTGAATTCTTGGAGTAAACCTAACAAGGGAAATCAGGAAAATTTATCAAATATTAACTGTTTCATAGGTAACACTGCTTTTGCAAATGCAGATGTAGGCACTGCCTAAAGAATGTGGCAGATGTTTTACAAGGAAAAAGTCATGTTTGATTCTGAGATATGTATTTTGTACTTTAAATAGGTTTTTAGTGCCTGCTGTAGTGATTTATTTTTTCTAAATATACTGATTGATATGAAGATCTTAGTGTTAGAAATCATTATGTAATTCTTCCAAATTATTGTACTTGTTATATCAAAAATACATGTGGTACATGTAGGAAACCAAAACACTTAGGCTGTCTCTCTCATTTCATACCGAGCTGCTATCTCAGTAGAACTGACATTTTAAATCCTTTTTGGCAAGAGAAAGAGGAAAAAATATCATATTCTGACACATGAAACATTTCACTAAGTTGACATGCCTATGTCACCTGTCTGTCCCAAAGCAAAGGGTTGCACTTAGCAAATGCAGGATGATGCTACACCTGAGATGTTTCATTTGGGGTTGTTTTACTTTTGTTTTTTTCATTTTTTGTGGTTTTTTTAGCAAAGCTGTACTGAAAAAAAAACCCAAAAAGTTTCAAATATCTGTTACTTATACTTATAATATCTGATCTTCATGAAATTAAATATTTAGAGGTGGGCAAAACCCTTTTCTGTAATAGCATTTGAGAGAAAGGGAGACAATTAGCATGACATATTGGCAGTGTTTTTCAGGATGTGGTCACTCCTTAATCAGATGAAATGCAGTCCTTCCTTCACTTTCCACAGACATGGAGAAATACGACTCCTGGAATGCTCTTTAACCTTTAGGGATCTAAGACAGTAAGAAATGAAACATCAGCTCTGTAGTGGAAGATACACTGCTGCTGCAAATTCATAAATCCAGAAATCTTACCCGATAATCATGAAACGACAGAAGAGGCAGGATACAAAGGCAAATGAAGGCATAGACACGTTATTGTAAATTCTTGGTTCTTATTAAGAGGTAACTTCGTGCCAGTGCTCTCCAGCACCCCGTGGGCCCAAGAGTTCAGCCAGTTTTCATCCCACCTGCTCATCCAGCCCAGCCACCAACAGCCCTGTGAGTGTCAAAGGCCTTACTGAGTCCAGGCAGACGATGCTCTCCCCTCATGCCGGTCATGGCATCATGAGATTTACCCAGTTGGTCATTCATTGCTTCCCCCTTTTATTTCTCCCTGCTGACTACTCCTCACTATTTTCTTATCATTCCTATGCCAAGGAGTAGTTTCCAGGACTAGCTGCTACATCACCTTTCCAGGGACAGAGGTGAGGCTGATCAGCTTGTAGTCCCCTTCTTCTTGCTCATCTTGGTGGTAGGAATGGCATTTGCTTTTCTCCAGTCTTTGGACACTTCTCCCAGTCGCCCTGATTGATCAAGGATTACCCAGAGGGGCTCTGCAGTCACTCCTGGCAGCTCCCTTGGCACTGGTAGGTCCTGCTCTTCTGCCCTCATCTTTCTCTTGTCCTGACAATCTCTGCATCATTTCATTACCAGTTCAAGGTCTGAGTTTTTGAAAACTCTGGAGGCACTTAAAGACATTGCATTTCTGCAGATTTCACTGGGGTTCGGAGGTGTGCACATATTCTTCACAGACAGAGCTCTGAAACAAGACTTTAGCTTTTGCTTGGGCCACAGCTTGATTCCAACATAGCGGTGCCATTGTCAAATACACAAATTCAGATTATGTGATAGCGTAAAATGTCATACTAACTGTTCTGTCTTCAACTGATAGAACAAAAAGGAAGATCTCTAGTGAGAGACAAGCCTGGACTGCAGTCTTGAGAGAAATTTTGCAATTTTACTAGCTTCTGTTTAGGATATGGTAATCTGCACACTGTTTGAAATCTGGTAGAATTAAAAACTGAAAAATCAAAAAAAAAATAATAGCACCACTTTGAGAATTTACTTGTACATTTTCTGATAGAAATTCTTTACTGTCTAAATCCAAAACTGGTACAATTTTTCTCAGACACTTCTTCATACCTTACTTTTGTTCTTCCTTTCCTAACATTTGTCAAAACCATGAACCCATTAGTGAGTACTTTTCTCAGTTTGATTGATCAGATTTATTGCTTTCTTGCTACAAAAATCAGTATTTACCTTCAACAACACAGCAGTATACATTTTGGAACACTTGCATGCGTAGTCACAGTGATTTCATCATGTCATATTCCACTGCAGATAGCAAAGAATGAATATCCTCTGACATACCTACTGTGATGCAATGATCTCAGTGGAACAGCATAACTCAAAAGTTAATAGAAATTTCTGGTCAAGTTCTTTTTCTTATTTTCTCATTCACCTCCTTGGGAATGTTGCAATGAAGTTTTGCTGGGTTCTGCTAAGGTGTAATCTAAGAGAACTGTCCTCCACCCACTGTACATGGAAATAAAAGAATGTAGAAGTAGGAAGAGATGGGATATTTCCTTTTTGCTCTGTATTTAAGGCCTCAGCACTACAGAGCAGTGATTGCAAAGAAAGTCTTGTTTACTGTCAGCAGAGAAAATTGTCTATATTAACAGATTCTTTGAGAAATTTAGCTGAAAAAAATCTAGAAATTGCCTACCAGGAATATACAGACTATGATATGTGTTTGTTGTTTGATCGTTTTCTTTTGTTTGCAGTTATTTTCAGACTAGATAAAGATATGGTTTCTAAGGCAAAGCTGCTCTTGTGATTTTTGTGTTCTTGATGCAAGAATTTCAGGACTTTGCAAAACTTTTTTTTGTAGAATGTTAAATAATATGATGTTGCCATTATAACTGCATACTCAGAAATGGCTGTATTTTTTTGACTGGAACGAAAACAATAATTATGAAGTTGGTCTGAGTCATTTACTTGACATTGATATTGCTTCTGGTATATGTACTGAAAACAGATTTCTATAATGAGGTAAGTCAGATCCCATAATGTCTGTTAACATTAAGAACTTCACCTACAATATAGTAAAATGATTTTGATGTAGAAACTCTTAGTCACATAATAGAACTGTATTTTCTAATAAATTTATCTAAAGAGAACCTTGTTTAACTCACAGATTTGAGGCTTTTAGCATTATCCTTCTGGGTGTATAATTTAGACCAGCCTTATGCTGAGTTGTCCATGAAGTTCCTAATGTTCATTACAAACCTTATTTATACTTCATTGTGTGGAGCACATGTCACTTGGGTGCATATATGAAAATATTTCTGGCAGGAGTTGTGATTAATAGATTAAATATTTGGGTCTCTTGATAGGAATGGAGATAATGCTTCAGATTATTAATATTTTTCTTACATAGATGTTGTCTGTGACAGCAGGTGTCACACTTTGGTCATTGACTTCTGTTTGCTTGCTATTCATGTGGATCACTTTAGGCCTTTGCCATTTGATTATGTTATCTTTTATCTACTTCAGAATTCTCATCCACACAAATCTAT
Organism: Notiomystis cincta; assembly: GCA_013398075.1. NCBI lineage: Eukaryota > Metazoa > Chordata > Aves > Passeriformes > Notiomystidae > Notiomystis > Notiomystis cincta. Next base: position 196,366 of record VZRX01007743.1, read on the forward strand.
TTTAATGACACATCAGCTTCATGCCCTTATTTCTTATTTCTTCAGTTTTCTCAATAAAAATATGATTGAACAATATCAAATACAGTTATTCAACTAGCTTGGATGGCTTTTTTCCCCAGTTTTGTTGTGAGAAACAATTGACTGCTAAAATATTATAGAAATTTTCAAGGTGTGGTGCAAACGTGCCCTTTAGCTGCCACCTTTGCTGATCTACTGCAATGCCTGCCAAATTGAAATGAGAGGTCTGAAAGGCTGTGACATTCACCCCAGGCTTGAGTGTGAATCACAACTCCCTGGGAATGTAATTCATACACTTGACTGACACACAAACACCAGGAAAAGTCTGAAATTCATTCCCACTTCAGTATTTATAATGGGCACAATTCTGAGTTGTTTGGTACCTAAATTAACAAAAAATGCATTTGATGGAAAAGGACATGCTTTGAAGCACTGACTTTTGGATAGCCCTAAATACCTCTGGGAGAATGGAAGTCAGAGCTGGCTTGGGCAGGATAGGAGAACTGAGATTGGAGGACAAAGCTTTAGCATGCAGCTTTTCCTTTTCATCCATTAATTGTCTAATGTGAGGTGCATAAACTCTTGCTCTTCTTCCAGTGTTTGGCTTACTTTGCAAGAAGCAGTATATTGCAGTCAAAGGAATATTTTTTTCTTGATCTTCTGGATCTGTGAAACTAATCTTTCTGGTGGCACAATGATATATCTTCAACAGAAGATCTGCAATGTGCTGCCATCCAGCAGCAAAATCCGCTGAGTTTGCTCCATAAAAAATCTTTAGGCATTTAAGTTTTCTGAAGCACCTCAGCATTTTTGGTCAGAGCTTTGCTGAGTTTTTCTCCTGAACTTATGGTTCATATGATTTGGGTAAATAAATGCTTTGAGGAGTGTCTACATGCCTTTGCTGACTCTCATCTAGATAAAGTTTGTCATGCTTGGGAAAAAGCATCAATTGTACATCTAGTCTTTGTTCTTTAAAACATAATCATGTTCGGTTTTGTTTGATTTTAGATATATTGTTCAGTGCCAACTTGTCCAAAGTTGTCCCCTGGATGCCTTTTTTTTTTTTTTTTAATTTGTAGGGTTTGAAGTTTTTTTCTCACTTGCAGAATAATTAGTGTCATCTTATTATCGAAGAACATAATGTCAGGTGGAACAGTTCCTACAGTTGCTGTTGTGCACTCCTACATCTGTGTATTGTAATAAGACAAAGATGGAAAGAAACTCAAATGAAGGATCAGATGAGAAAATGCTTTGGTTTAATATTTGACTACTTATTTCTCCCAGGCTGGTAATGCTGCTTAATTATGAAGGTCACTGCACTCAGATGAGCAAAGTTGCAGCAGGTGGCCAGATTCCAGCTCTGATGAGTGTTCATCTTTATGGGTTTGGAAGAAGATATAAATTGTGTTAGGCTTGCTTCTCAAGCTTTGCTCACTGTAATGGCAGCTGACACATGTATGTGTTTGTCAACCAGGACTGACGTTCGCTTTTTAAAAAATGCATAATTAAAATTCAGTTCTTGAATAGCTGCTTTCAAGAATTCTCACATTCCTTAGTTCATTTTTCACTCAGTTATTTCCTCCAGAACAATTTCAACCATCTTTCTCATGTCTTTCATTCCACATTTTGAGAATGAGAAAAATCTGCTTCCAACAGTTTGTGCTTTGAGTCTTTTGTTTTCATTTTTACTGTTCTGCTAGGAAATGAAAAATTAAGGATTTACATAGAGTTTCATTACCCAAAAAGCATGTCCACTTCTTTCATGTTGTTCACAGTGGGCTGTTTTTGGTATCAAAACTACAATAATAATTTTCTCTTTCATAGGCATTTGAAATGTATATTATGAATTTTTACATGAAACACTTCACAGCTGGGCATTATGAAATATGTTTTGGAGAACAACAGTAAAATAGCAAATTGCCATGGAAAAGAGATCTCTTTCTTCCTGTATTGGCATAAATTGTTGTCTAATTAGATCTTATTTTTTTCTCTTGCTAGAAGTTTAGAGATGCTCAAGTGAAGAAATTAAGTGTGAATGTGTATTGATATTAGATAAAAATGGAAACTGCTGTTAGCCCTTGGACTTCCACATCTTCTTGCTGTACTTCCAGTTATCTGCTACAATTCAGCAATAGGACAGACCATGAAAGACTTATCCCATTCTTCTAGTGAAAGAAGCTTTACTAATCTGAGGCAGTTTTAAAGGGTTAAGAAAGGTTCAGAAAACTTATGCTGGAAAGCTTACCAGGTTTATATCTTTACAGTGTTCAAGGAAAGTGTTCAAGGCTGGAGAACTTTTAGCAGGATTCAGAAAGAAATAATTTAAGATTCTGAGCAAAACATTGCTTTCCATGTTGTTTAAACTGAAATTGGGAAAAAGAAAAACAAAATAGAAGTAATAATAAAACCTCTCCCAATTTAAGAACAGTATTCAGAAAGGAAAAAAAATGCAGACTGAATAATCCAAAAGACTTTGAGTCGGAGAAATGTGACTGGGTCAGCATTATTGTTTCTGTCATTAAATAATAGAAGGAAAAAATACCAGGAAAAAGACTGCTCTAGAGTTAATTACCAGTGACATACACTTCTGATCAAAGGATCAGCCTGGGTCCATGGACCACAGAAAACAGTACACAAACGTTGTACTGACCCTGTGACTTTCCCCTATAGCAAATCCCTGCATGAGTCCATCCTAACAAAACAAACAGAATCTCCACAACCACTCGTGACTCCGAAACTGGTGCTTTCCCTGTGTCTCCCTGGTTACATTTCCAGCTGCATAGTGTCAGTGTGTACCCTGAGCTCGTGGCTGAGGGAGGGCTGGGTGTCCAGTGGGGCCTGTGGGCCACAGGGGGATACAGGGCTGGGAGAAGCAGGACTGATGTCAGGTGGTTCCCGTGGCAACGGGAGGGGACCAGCGGAGGGCGGGGAGTGGCAGTGTTACCACAGCAACGGATGGAGTGCCTTCCTCCCCTGGGTTGGAGATGCAGCTGCCCTTATGTAAAACTACCTGCCTGGTGCTCACAGCATATCAAGAGTGCTCGTGTTATTACCTATTTATATTAACTATTTAATTTCTAGTTAGAAAGTGAAGCTGCACTGGAGGTACAGTATTTTTCCCATACAAGCTACACCCATACTCATCTCTTATCATTGATGACAGTATAACCAGTTCACAAGTTGTAGCAGAATTCTATTTTATTTTTTCTAATATAGTGTAAAAATCTATGTGCCAATATCAGAAATTAACCAAGAAATTCTAGAAGTCATGCTGATTTAGGGATTGAGTTTGTTTTACACATCTTTACAGGGCTATATTTCATTTTTCCCAATGAGCTTTGCAAGACAGACCTTAAAATTTCTTGTTTGGGTTCTTTGATTTTTTCTTTTTTTTTCTCTAATCATATTTGGTACTGAAAATTTCTGGTAGTCTCCTTTCAAATTTCCCCAACTGGTGAGTGATGAAGTTTGTGAATATAAGAGGAATGTGCTCTTATAAAACTGATAGGAAAAGCCTAAACTCCTGAAATTTCAGTCATTGAATGGCCCAGTGAATGGCAGTCAGCCATCTGCTGTTTCATCTGGTGTCCCTCGTCCCCTGACTAGGGACAGTGAAGAATTACCTATGTCAATAAGTGTTTTAATAAGTCTTACATCAAAAAAGAATGGACCAAAGTCAATGAGGAACTGGAATTTGATGAACTTTGGCTTGAAAATAAGGGGTTTATGGCTAGGCAGAACTAATTCTGAGTGTCAAACCACCCAACACAAAAAGATTTGGGAGGAAGTATGGCTTGGATTAGTGGAGCTCAGGGGTTTGGAATTGCTCACAAAACCAGATGAGAATTAAAAAAAATATGCAAGAGATGAAGAAACTGAGGCAAGTATTGAGCCCCAGATAGTTACTCTATGAAAATGCTTCTTTGATTCTGTTCTGAAGCCTAGGTGAAGCATGAGCACATTTGCCTGCTGTGTTTTCCTCTGAAGAGGCAAGCTGTGATCTGGAGTGCTCTTAAGCTTGGAAATGTGGGAAGGCTGGGCTCAGCCCACTAGGGCAGCCAGCACAGTCTTGAGGGCTATAGATGTTGAATATGAAGTCTCAGCCTCCCCTCAACAGCAGGCTCCCAGTGGTGCAGAAGCAGAGTGAGGTCTGGGTTCACTCGAGCCAGCAGTGCAGAGGGTGCAGGGCTGCCCTGGCTCCTCTGGAGGCCAAGAGCAAGGAAGGTGTGTACACAGACTCATTACAGACTGTCTTCTTGTGCCTATGTGGCAAAACAGTCATCTTATTTTTAGAGCAGCTAAACATTTGCATTTCCCTCATATGCAAATTAGGGCTTTTACAGATGAGCTTTTTACTACTACTTTGTGCACAGTTGGCTTTTTTGTGCATCATTTTGTTTAATGAGAGTAACACCTATTCACATCCTGTGGATAGAGGATATAACTCCCTTGCTCACTGTGGCTTCGTTTATTTCCCTGATTTCTGTCATCCAGCATTTTAAACTCTCCTTGTGGCTCCTATTTATGTTGGAATAAATTTAGACTTTGCGACCTGGGTATGTCTATTCTGCTAAATCAAAGATATCCAGGGACCAATACTTGTCCTCAAGACTGAGTGGCACCAACTGGTGTATGTCTACATTTCTTAGTTTTAGCTGCCTCTGTGGCAGATTTGCCTTGGGAGCAACACGGCAAGGAGTTCAGCTGGCAGTAAAGTAAGGTGAATGACTGGGTGTGTGGTGCTTGAGCTGTGTGTGAGTCTCTCTTTATTCAGCTGTGGGGATGCAACCAGTGAATTAGTGTTTGTTTTGAGCAAATGCAGAATTGTATGTGTTTATTTATTGTGACCCTTGAAAATGTTCAGTGATGGGTGGCAGGATGGTTTGAAATGGCAAAAAATCGCCGGTGAGCTGTAGCTTTCCTGCATCTTGGAGAAGACCCTCAATATCTCAGCTTCTGAGAAAAGGAGGTTATAATTTTTTGTTTCCTAACTACAATGTTGTAAGAGTGCAACTTTCTGGGACAATTGGGTTCTGTAGTAGAGTGGCATGTGGGTTCTTAAGATATAACATGGCCTCAGGAGGTACCCTAAAAGTGACACTGGAAGGGAACAGCTAGAACAGGACTTTTACCCATCTGATCTTCCCACCTGCCTCCTTAGAAAGTGTTCTTTACATCTTTTGTCTCACTCAGAATTCTGTGTGAGACCATCACAGTATCTGACAGTTTACTCTGAGATGAGTGTCTGTTTTTGCATGACTGCCCTGTCTCCCGTTCCTTTACAACTGCTCTTGTGCTAAGAGTGACAGTACACGTACAAATATCATGGTAACCTCTCCTTTTCTCGGTTGCTGATGGCATAAAATATGTTTCAAAATGTTCTTCCACTTCTTTGGTTAAAAGGCACTCTTTTCATCATTAAAAAAACCCTGTTTAATACAGGGACTATGAGCATAAAATATTTTTGTGTGCAGGCCTTGAGAATACATTTATTTTTTGTGAAAAGTACAGTTTGGCTTCTGTTTTGAATAAGGTAATACCTCAAGAACTGTGTTTATAAAGTCAGTACATCTTCTGTTGTAATATGTGAATACTATTGAGTATCTTTATAATTTTATAACTTTTTCATGTATTGAGTATTCTTAGGAGACCTTGATAATGTACTTTATTATATTAAGTAGAGCCATTAACATATATTCACAGACTTTTAATTTTCTCTTTCTTTGTTTCTTCTGATCAGGGATTATTAATTTTTATTCCTTTGCTATTTCCACAGGAGTTAAGCTTGTCCTTGTGCATTTATGTTACTAAATTCTTAAGTTAACAATCTTGGTTTCTTCAATTATGCATTTGGAGTCTCTCTCTCTCTTTCTGTCTCCATTCCGACTGCTGTCTTAGTAAAGCCTTAAATTACAGGTCAGAGTGAACACTTTTTCTGTCAATCCCAAAAATGTTGTTCCTTCCCGCAGCAATCTCCTTAGGAGTCACTGCTCTGATTAGCATTTCAGGTACCAGTGCTCACCAGATAACAGTGATGGAAACTCTGCACACTGCCATGTGCATCCCCTGCACTTCTTTGCATGCTTTGGACATATTTTTTTTCTTAACCCAATTTAAAGCATGTACAGTTATGTCTCATTGAAGGCAAAGCTTCTCATCAGGCTCAGTCTGAACCCTGACACTCCAAGAGAAGAGGCTGTGGAAATGCAGTTGTGGCATGATCATAGCAATCAGAGTGTCTTTGGGAAGCTTTCAGAGCAACAGAAGCCAACAGAGGACTCCAAAAAGAAATGGGAAGCAGTGATATTTAAAAAGTTTTCTACCAAAAGGGTAGAGAGAATAGAGCTACAGCTGATTTTCTGAAATGCATTTAATTTCATGCTGTGTTTCTGATTGTGTAATGATTGACAGAAGCAGAAGAGATAATCCATCAATGTGGAGTGACAAGAAGTCATGAAGAGATGTCAGGGGATGGGCCAAGACAAAAATGTCCACCTCTTCCTGTAACTGAATGTAAAAATTTATCTGGAATACAGCAGGGCTGGAGCTAGCCTCCAAAGAGCTGAAATAGGCAGAGTGAGACAGGCAGCTGTTTTCTCAGAGGAAGGAAATGCTACATGGTAATTGCATGCTTTGTTTCTAGTGTGAAGTTGGCTGTCTTTCCCTCTTTATAATAGCAGGAAATCAATGCAATAACCTTCTGAAGCAGGCAGGAGGTAATATTACAGTGAAGAAGGTGAGCTTCCATCCTCCTTGCTGCAAGATTCCTACTGAGTCAGTGATGAGAAGAGCTTTCTTCTTTTTTTCTTTTTCTTTTTTTTGACTCAAAGCATTCAGCTATGGAGATGATTGGTGCTGCTTGCTGAAATATTTTGACGTTGCTGACTTGAATAGCCCTTATATCTGTGGTGACAGTCTCAGTGTTGACTTTGCTTCTTTCATTGTATTTTCTCCATGGAACCATGATGCTTGTAACATTATGAAAGTATCAAAGCAAATTCTCAAAAAAGCGAAAGTTATTGAAGGTCTTTCTATATATAAAACAGTTCGGAAAGTTTTCAAACGTATATATTTTACTACCACTGTAAACCTATAATCTTTCACCTATTTCTTTTGACTATCTTTTGAAGGTACAGTCTGAACACTGATGGGGAAAAAATTCAGATTAAGAAAACAAAAAACAGGCTCCAAAAATGGGAGCCTGCTGCCCACTCTTCCACTCTCAATAGAGGCTATTAGGAATTAGGATCTGGAAAGGGAGCAGAAGCACAGAGCGGAAACAAAGCAAACTGGTGGAGAATGGGAAGGTGATCCCTGTTATGCTGTCTCTTAGGCAGCAAACCCAGTGTTGCTGGGTGTAGTGTGAATTAAATACACCTCCATTTAGCTCCTGGGCAGCCTCTGGAAACACAAAGCTCCAGCCCATCAGAGATACTTCAGGAAAAGTTCCAGGCTGCTCTAAAGGTGCTACTCCACTCACCTCAAGATCAGCTAAAAGCAAGAGAAACTTTCAGGACTCGTGTGAGAATTATTGTCCTCACAGAAGGCTCGTGTTAGTCTTGATACCACAAGAGTTTTGAATGTACACTGCACATGAAACACACTATTTTACTCTGTTTTCTGCAGCATATTTAATTTATTTCTTTCTGCATTATTTCCACAAAATGAGAGTGTAGGTTTCCATTGGTGGACCATTCCACTACTTTCAGTTCCTTTCCACAGGATATCTGAGTGGTTTTTACCAATTTTTGAAATTAGAATGCAAGTTGCACAGAGGGTGCAAACCCAAGCAGTAGCTGTCAAACAGTAGTATTAAGGTTTATATTAAAGCTTAACATTTTAAACCTTCTAGAGGTCTCCTGAGATCACCACAGTTCCTGACTTTTCATGTTCTATACAGCATGCAATCTGATGAACAGTCAGCACACATCATGCAGCACTTGCTGTGGAAATACTTATTTCCATCAATACCAATAAGAGGCATGATCAAGGTACCTTTTCAAATTATCAAAAGTCTTTTCATAAGGTGTTCTGCTGGACAGAGAACAATTCTCTCCTCATTCTAGCCCAGGATAAGATGCTATAAATCAGGGAAGCTGAAGGTGGGTTGTGCTCAAGAGAGTTCCTCTCAGTGTTTTGATATCAGATATGTAAATGTATTGGTTCAGGAAGAGGGAACCACTCATCCCATGTTTTAGGGAGCATTTCCTCTTTCACTCATTTGTCACACAACTAAATAGGCAGCTGAATCAATCAGGCAGCCCTTTGCAGGCTAATTTTGACGATTCAGTTGTTGATTGAACTTTCCTTTTAGTGGTGAGCTGGGATGGAAAAAATATGCTTTTATTGAAAATGACCTTCAAACTCTGAAGAGATTATCCCCTTTTAATGTTCTCAAGGGCATCAAATTGAAGACTAAATAAACGGACATCATGAGTGTTGCTTTAATATTTGGGACATTTTCTACTAAAACATAGTATCTCAAACCTTTCTCTTTGTACTTCTAATCCAAGCATGACAAGGACATAAAGAAAAAATATTCCTGGGTATGTTCACCTGTGGTCTGTGGCTGAGTGCAATAAGGGGGAGATTCCCAGTGTTTAGAAATTTGCTCCCATTTCTCTCCTGTTTCCCTGAACGGCCCCATCCCAAATTCCCTTTTAAACCATCATTCTTAACATTTCTATGACACTGTTTGTATGTAATGGGTTCTACCATTATTCATTTTTTAAGCATACTTCTTACTCAATGGTTTGGACTGAAATATAAAGGGAAAGTTTAATACTTATTTCCAGAACAGTTTTAGACTTACAAATAGTATTTCCCACTGCAGTGAAGTCCAGCTTTTTGTAACTAAAGGAGATTTTATCCCTTACACAGTTAATTAGACTTGTTCCAAGCTTTTGCAGACAGTGTTTGTGGGGTGTTGTGGTGTGCTGGCACGTTATACAAGGGGTGTGGGAGGGCACAGAATTATTGTAATCTAAGATGGACCCTGATTATATAGCTATTTTCAGTAGATTGAGTACCAGCTTCACACAAATGCCAGTAACAGCTTGAATCAGTTACAGTCTCACTCTATCACTAATCAACAATTAAAAAAATAAAAAAAAAATCTTCTGGTAGACAGTAGTAAAAACCCTGAAAAGTATCATGCAAGAAATTCTTGCATTTTTTCTAAGGACAGGACTCTTGACGTGTTGTTGCTGTTGTTGTGAAGAACTTTGAAAATGCAGAAAATGAGAAGGTTGCAGCAGAAGCAACGAAGGAATACCACACTATTATCCATAGGCATTCACATCCATTACCTGGCTGTGACAGCCTATTAAATCATATTTTTCAGAATTAAAATGAGACATTATGATAGGAAAAAAGCTCCATGTATTGCCAACAACAGGTTAGCTACTCTTTTAACTGAGAAAACAATTAAAGACTTGGTTAAAAAGCATGTATTTTTCTCTGTGACTACAGATAACTTAGACAATGGCATTTTCAAGGTGTTCCCAATCTTTAATCATTCCTACATAGTTGAAAGGCAAATAGTTCAGTGCTGACTCTTGATTATTTTCAAAGCACTAATGAAACCACATTAGGAATATTTGAAAATGTGAAAAAAAAGTGCTAAGAGCAAGTAGTTGGAACTTTGACTATTTGCAGGCAATACTGTTGCTAAATCTGGGTTATATCTCCTGTCCACAAATCAGTGGAAATTAAGAAGGTGAAATTTCCTTTAGCTTCTTGTTCTCTACATAACCATATAAAAGAAAAATACCATGAAATTTTCCTCATCTCATTCAGTCATTTCTCTCAGCCAGTACTTCAGATTTAAAGGAGAACTGACAAAATTTGAATAGTAAGAAATGTTGTACATGAGATAATTACTTGCATACTGCTCAGGTAAAAGGACCATAATATGTTGTCTTGGTTTTAGGAGTTACTTTTGGAATCTATGTGAGCATTATCAGGTGTCAATTTACAATCCCACCTTCAAAGGTAGCCTCAGAGGAGGCGGTACAGAGGTTTTCAGTGATGCAATCTCACAATTTTCAGATGATACTCTGTGTTTCTTGCAAGCAGAAGTCTTGCAAGTAGAACAGTCTGTCTCTTTACATGATGAAATGTATAAGATAATGCATTCATTTAAGGTTAATTTGCAAAAAAGTACCTATGAGAAATTCTTTGGTCATAAGTAGCTATTCAACACTGGAGAGTAATAAAGAAAAAAAAAAGACATTTCATGCAAAGATACACTGTAGCTGCCTGAAATGTGGCTTTATGTTTTCATACAATCAAACAAAATACAAATAAACTGATTTAGTTTTACTGGAAAGCATTACTCTTTCCAGAAAGAGTAAAAAATTATGATAATCTAGTATTTCCTTGAAGGTCTAATGCTGTGTGGTTATAGATTCAGCTGAGTATTTGTATATGTCAGGAGTCTTCAGCTAGGAAACATACTCATCTTTTTTTGAAATTTCCTAAGCTTATTTACTTTTTTAAAAAAAAAAGTCCTTATGTAATGAGACTTGAACAGATTGTAGAATCCTCAAAGAGTTCTCACTTCAGTGAAGTTTTTAAGAGTGGGGAATTTAACATATAGCATGATTCATGAATTTACTTTTAAAACCAAACAAAATGAAATCTATTAAAACTGATAATAAATTATACTTCTGTTAATCCTTTAGGTTTATAATGAATTTCTCATGAGTAAAAATTAATATTTTTTCAGAAGTATGTCCTATCTGAACTCTCTATACATTTCGTAAAGATCTAAAAAGGCAGATGTTAGCTAACAAATGAAGAGCAATACTTTCTTGTATTATATATTGACCTGTCTGTCAATTCAACATAGAAACCTTTCTTCTGTCAGTTTCTTGTTGAATGCTGTGTGGTGGAGATCATGGTGAAAACAGTGTATGGAAGCTGTTGACTTCACTGGGAATGGAATATCTGTTTTCAGGGAATATAGAGGTAATTTTCTGAAATATGCATTGACTTAGAACCGTTAGAAGTGAAGAACTCAGTGCCAGTTTCAAAAGTGACTTCTGTTCCTTCATGGTAGAGTGACTATGTAAATATCATACCCTGTTATTTGCTTGGTTAAAGACTGAAGAAATTCCAAAGATTATGTAAAGGATGTACTGATATAATGTTCACTTCTAAAAGGGGTTAATGGTGAGAATCTCGATTCAAATATTAAATGGAAATGTGTGCTTATTTTTGCTGGGAAAATTTTGGTTTTGTAGTTTGTACATTCTGACTGAGCACTGTAAATACTTCTAGTTAAAAAAAATCAGGAGTAAAGTGTTTAAAAAGTCAATGCAGCTAACTTCAACCAACTTTAAGGACTTCTCTTTTAAAAATGTTGCTTTGTTTTTTATCATATCAGTGTGCCAAAAGAAAAAGGTCATTTTTTACGCAATTAATTAACTCAGAAGATCTGGGAACCATTTAATTTGAGTTGATTTTTTTTTTTTTATTAAGGCGAATGGAGTGGGCCATTGTACAGATATTTTTAATAACGATCATTGGTGGCACGTTCTAGTTGCAGTAATAAATAAAGAAGATGCAAAACAGGAGTTGGGTAGTGGTGTTAGCATGGCCCTATTTCTTGGCTAATGTAATCCACTTCTCAGCCAGAGTAGCTTACTGGAATAGAAACCACAACGTTACATTTATACTGCTCCTGGGGCCCACTTTGCTCAGATCTAGCTGCAGTACCTTCTCAGGGTAATGTATTAAGGAGCTCAGGGCCTTTCTTTTTTTTTTTTTTTT
>VZRX01007743.1:208244-253365 GCA_013398075.1 Notiomystis cincta
TTTTTTTTTTGACAGGGTAGAAATTCAGAATATCTTAAATCCTAAAAAATCATTAAATATGCATGGTATACTAGGAAGGAATTATGGTTACTCCTAAATTTAGTCGAAATGAAGCATTCATATAAAATAAGCTCAAATATGAATATCATGCAAAAACTTGCCCCGTGAAAAGACAGCACTGTCATTAGCCAGCTGTATGGTTTTTGGTTCTATAAATACAGATTCTCACATGTGGGCTAGGAAAAGCAACTCTACTCACTCAGCATTTGGAGAAACCCACAGACATGTCTGGCATATTCCTCTGTACTGAAGAGAGTAGAGAATGTGCCAAACACTTGTCACTAGATTTTCAAAGGCTGAAATGCAATTGCCTGTAAAGAAAGAAGATCAGTGCTCTGCCATCTAAGACTTGGTGCATTAAGGATGTTCTTTCTGAATAATGGAGGTACACTGTGTACATTACACTGCATCCTTCAGATGTGTGGAGATGTCACCCATATGAAAGGAAAGTCTCTTCAGACTCAAATCTGTCATCTTCCCTGAGAAAATAAAACTAAAAATACAATGGGAAATGGTAGTGAGATAAGCTATGAAGGAAAATGTCCTTAATGCCTCTGGTGGCTAGACTTTAATTCCTGAGGTGATCTACTGCCTGGTGTTTGGATACATGCGAGCACCATTTATGCACCTTTTGATCATTTACTATCTAGAGATGAGAGGCCAGGAATGTGTTTTGGACTTCAATTACAGTGCCAAGGAATTAGGTTTCCTAATGTTAGAACATCAGTTTTGAAGGGCTGGCCTGCCAAAAATGTAACAGCACAGGAGAAACAGGTGGCTCTTAGCAAAAACACTGTCCTTAATTCAGACTGCAAGCTCTACTAACTGTCTATAAAGAAAAAAACTACAATACTACTGTATTGAAACAGACAGAAAAAAAATGAAATAAAAGCAAGTTCAGAGTTGTCAAGACACACCAGACTTTCCACACAGCCCTAATTTTCCTTTGTTCAGATATGCCAGGAGTGCATCTACCAGGGGTCCTAAAGAGATGTTTTCCTTTGGATTATTCCCAAGCCCTGTGTTAGCCTCTGTTGTAGAACATACACTTTGTGCCACATCAGCAAACGTCATCCCTGTCACAGCCAGCCCTGTAAGACTGAGAGGGTTTTGCATGGCAGAATCAGATGGCTCTTTCCCTGAGGTTCAAAAATAGAGCAGTCTATTTCTCATTTTTCAGTCTATGAAAAGAGGAAGAGGAGCACAAGCAAATGAAACATGACCTTTTCCATCCAGCCTTCAGTGACTTGAATTCTCAATTCAAATAAAAAATTAAAGCAAAATTTGTTCTGTGGGATCTTAAATGCATAAACCAGTGTGTTTATATGTTCACCTATATAATTTTGTCTATCCACTTGTATTTTGATTTCTGCATTTTTATGTACTATGATGGCTTACCTACAGAAACAGAGTAGTAAATCATGGAGCAAACAGAAGGCCAAATTTCCTGTCAGTTAAGGTACTAGCATATTCAGGGATGAGTGTTCAGCTCTTAGTATCAGGAGTATATGAGGTGTCTATAAAGGAGCACAAACTTGCCTTTTCATTCTGCTGCAGTGAAGCCCAAGAAAAAGTGGCTGAACAATTGGTAGCAAATGAAAAAGTTAATTTATTGAATTTACACAACCTCTTCCCTAAAAAGCATTGCTATAATCAGGGTAATTTACCATTCTCTAGCTTATGCGTGTTGGTCCTGTTCATCTTTCATGTCTCTTATCTGTCCTCTGTAAATTATACCTTCTAGCTGTGACTTTTCAGAGACAATGAAAAAGAATGTGCTAATGCTGAAGTTGTTATGGTACAGGACCAATGGAAGTGAGATGTTTGGCATGTTTCATTAAGCAACTAGAGATAAAAGGGTGGAAAAAAAATGGAAAAAAAAATTCCTAAGGCAGTAAAAATGAAAACATAGCTCTGTTGGCCAGAACATACCCTGTTGCTCTACAGCAGAATAGACCTAATCAAACACCAAATAGTGTGAAGTGTGGAACTGATTTTAATTGATGTATTATGCTTTCTTTGCAGGAATATCAAATTGATATATTTTTTGCCCAGACGTGGACAGACAGTCGTCTTCGCTTCAACAGCACCATGAAAATACTGACTCTGAACAGCAACATGGTTGGCTTGATCTGGATCCCAGACACGATATTTCGTAACTCCAAGACAGCAGAGGCTCACTGGATCACCACCCCCAACCAGCTCCTCCGCATATGGAATGATGGCAAGATCTTGTACACCCTCAGGTGAGCACTGGGCAAGGTGCAGGGCCAAAAGCTTCTCCCACCTCTAATGCAGTATTGATAATTTTCAGCAATATCTTCGCTCTCCTCTGCTGTTTTCTTCCTGATGCGTGCATGGCCATGCTTTACAAATATTTAACTATTCAGGCATAAGTACTGCCAAGTTTAAAAAACAAAGTCTTGTCTTTCTAAGAAAGAAACCTTGAGAAATAAGTCTGTCTAGATTGTACAAGTTGGGCTTTTTAGTGCTTGTAATGAAACAGGAATATGTAGTCCCATAAAACCTGTCAAAAGCCTTTTTGATTGGAGTTAGATGCAGGGCTGGATAAAGCATTTCTAGATTCATGCTAATGCCAATACTTGATTCTTCAAATAAGTCATGCTGAAAGATAGTCTGTGACATCTCATCACAAGAGTGAATTGCTGGAGGAAAGGCTTTTACAGTTTTCTAATCTTTGTGATAAAATCAACTCTATGGTATTAGAAATACTGTATATATTTGCATTTTGAAAAGCCTCTGGAAATCAAAATACGTGTTTACTTGTGGAAGAGATGAGTTTTTCAGAAAGGAGTTTTGCCATAAGCCATGTTCCACACAGGAAACTGTTTCAGAGACGTGCCTTTCACGCTGCATTTTCTTCTGTGATTGTGTTCAGCCCTCTCGGTGCACCTCAGTGCTTGCAACTGCTGTTTGGCTCCAATACAAAGTCTTTGGCAAACAGTAAGAAAGGAAATAAACATCTGGAAAAGCTTTTGAGATTTTTAGTGCCCTTTCCTTCTTAAGCTTGCCCTACTGTGAAGAGCTCTTGCTTATTTCTTTAGCTAAAGTTTGGAGATTAAGGTGTCAGCTCCAATATTATCTTGGTTGGGTTATTGGTTTTTTTTTTGAGGGAATTTTGGTCAAGTGTTTTCTTGTTGTTTTTTTTCTATAAAGTTCTGTCTCAATATTTCAGGCCAAGTATCTACCTAAGAATAGTTAGACTTACATACCTCCCACTAAGGAAACTTTGTTGAACAGTCTACAGAATTTGTCTAAAACAGCTGAAAGTAAGTTAATACCTGACCCATCGGAATGAGCATTTCTAGTTTGTGAAAGATGTTTCGAGTCCTTTTTGATCACTCATGCCAACCTCCTTTTTACACAGGAAAAGCTGTTGGAATGATCACTGCTCACTGTTAACACTGTGTAATTCAAACCCAGTTTATCTGTCCTAAGTGTCAGAATTGGTGTGGTGTGGAAGAGGTAGCTGCTGTATACCCTGGTGCTGTTACTTGTGGGTGGGTGTTTTGTGTACAGGAGAAAGTGTACAAGGTTCAGTCATGCTCCACACCTCTCCATCTTCTGCCCTGCCCTCTTTTGGGTGTGAAAGCCCTCCTGCTGCAACTCTGCAAATCCTCCTCGGGTGTCAGGGCAATAAGGCTATTAAAGTCCTCACAGGTGACCTTTTCCTTTTCTCTGTGCCATCCTATATCTGACACAAAAACCTTTCCCCACGGAATTTTGGAATCTTTTTGTTTAGTGTGAAAAGGAAAAACCCACATAGCCCACATGCATGACTTCTGATATGAAATGATGTAGTATTTTTTAAAAAAGACTGTACAATAAACTACCACTTAATTCAATTTCCCTGAGTAAATACATTCACTTTCTAAGCTATTAGACTGAAGATTATTGATTTTTATTAAGAATTTTAAAATTGGCTCTGTTTATCTACTTTGTGGTAGGGATGCCTTGTAAAACCAGCTGTCGAGTAGGGATGAAGATGTTTCTGCTGATCTGTTTGTTGCATCTGTATGATATAGCATGGCACATACAGATTTATTAAGTTTTGGAGAGACAGCCTGAAGAGATTGAAAGAATTTGAAGTTCACACTATAAGTACATGTGGAAATATTTTATAAGTTTCCTTGTGAGGTTTTAATTTTGTGGAATTATATACTACATGAGCCATATTTCCTGTTATTTTTGTAAATAGTTGTTTTCATCCCAGAACCTTTAACGATGAATTATCCTGAGAAAAAACATACACTCAGATTTCCTGGGATCCAGGAAGCCTTGATGATGTGTTTGAAATTATTTTAGATAATTATCATTGTTCTGGATCAGGCTTAAATAGCCAACAATCTGCAAATATGGTTCTTTCCTTACTTATGGATGTCAAAGCATTCCTGCACAATGCTTAAGGTTTCCCTGCCTCATCCTCTGGCTGCTGCCTGTACTGGCACATAGTAACAGACCCTTGTTTCTTCATAGGCTTACCATCAATGCTGAGTGCCAGCTGCAGCTGCACAACTTCCCCATGGATGAACACTCATGTCCTCTGATATTCTCCAGCTGTAAGTGCTGCTTTGATGCCTTATTGTTGTGTGGGGCATGAGTTTAATTCTGATTTCTGTCAGGTTGTTTGATTGTTCCCTAACCAGTATGAGAAGTTTAGGTTTGCTCAAATACTTAGGGAATTTTTGTTTTCCTCTCTTGAACTCCTGATCAATGGACTTATGACATGAAGTTTTCTGCAGATTTACTCTGTTGTTTTCATTAGAACCAGCCTTTTTAGCTGGTACTATAGTCACAAACTCAGCAGATATTCATACCAGTCTGTGGAATGTTAATTTATTCAATCACTTGACATTGCAAATGAGAATTGAAACTACAATTTTCTGGTGGAGGTGCACAGCATGAGGACATGCCCAGCCATCTCCCAGCATCTGAGTTTATAGCACGTAGCCTGGTAATGCCTCTCTGTTTCATAGTAAAAGTAAATGGTGCAGCTACTCTAAATCTCATTTTCCTTTTATTGCTCAGCCTGTCCAGCAGTCCCAATGTTGTATTGTATGTTGTGTTGCTGGCATATTTAAAGTCTTCCTAACAGACAAAACAAATACATGGGGAAATGTATGGAAAGCAAAAAAATGTATGGAAAAGTCAGGTAAGTTAATTTTGAGGTGCAATATTACTGTGAGAAGTTATCTTCATGCTGGTTCATTTGAAAAACCTTGAGAACAGTCTGCTCATGGGAATACCTGCACAGTTTTGTAATCCAAAGCCACACAATACAAAGATTTTAAAAACATTTTTGAAAGGATCTCCACTAAAGATTTTAATCTTGACAATCTGTAAGACTCAGGATATGTGTTCTTCAGAAGTGAAAGGAAAATGTATAATTTTGTCTATCTATTTAGAAACAAGATTATCTTCCTAATCCCTTTTAAAGTGATAGAAGAATAACATTATTGAATATCCTCATAATAAATATGCTATTGTGATGGTACTGATTTCTGTTTATAAATACTATACAAACAGTGATCCACAATCACAAAACATACTAGAATTTCAGCTGACCCAGGGTGAATGTTTCTTTTTACCCAGGAAAATGCTTTTTAAAAAAAATTCTGTCCTGTAAATATCTCTCTTTCCTCCAAAATTCTGTCACTATGTTGCCATTTATTTTTTTAATATATATGTATAAGTGAATCTGGGCAGAAATATATAGTTGTGTGTTTTATTTGAGTGTGTGGAATACATGCATATCCAACTGAAAAAGAGGCAGGTAGCTCCTGAAGTGTTCCCGCTAATAAACACTTGTCACTGATCTCTTTGCACATCAGCTATCTTTAGTTACTACATAAAACTGCTCTTGTGGCAATCTGCTGTTGTTTTGTTCAAGTGCTGGGAAAGGTGTGTGATCTTAAAAATCAAATTCCAGAGATTTATAGAAACCTACTAAAATTTAGTTTTAAGTCCAAAGATACTAATTAAAGCTAATGCAGAAATTTGATTGGTCCAGTGATAGCAATATCCAAAGAAGGTGAACTGTAGTGAACAGGAAGTCAATTCAAACCTTGCATTCCCTAATATCTAGACAGTTGCTAAATGCAAGTAAGTTATGCTCTATGGTTTTTATTGAAAGAGACGGGATATCATTAGGTACTTCAGCAGGCTCTGCTCCATGGCAGAGTTCCAAATACATTTTGATTTGCAAATACTCCTCCTAATTTTGATCTATTAGCTCAGAACACTTCTGACCTTGAAACACACGTGTTGCCATCAGACATGTACTACTGTCTATGGAGATCACACAGAATAAAGCAGAATGTCAATGTGTTACAGTTTCTGTGTTCTTTGTAGTTTCTTGCCAGATGGAGAATCCCATAGAGGAATGTTAAAATAATGTTTTACAGTTTTGTCAACCTTTTTGGTCATGTTGATAACAAGGGTTTATTTCTTTAGATTCATATTGAATTACATTCTTTTTCTTGAATGATTTTAGCACTCCTATTACCCCCATACAGGACATTTCCTGTGTGATTAGTTTGTTACATAACTCAGTTGTGTTTTCAGTCTTGTGTACATTCACAGCAATCTCTAGATACATGGCACTCAGTGGGACTTAGGAACTGAATGACTGAGTGAATACCTGAATGATTTATTACTGCCTTTTATGAGAGGTTTCTGAAGGGACAAGCTGATTAGGGATTCCCAGATGTATATCTTTGAATAAAATAAAAACCTTTGTAGAATTCACAGCACAGCTCTTCTTTCCCCTTCATCCCTTCTGTTTGTTCCTCAGCACACAGACAAATCTTTGTAGTCTCCACTGTAGGCAGGCACAAAGAAGCACAAGTTTCAGGAAATATTCCCCACACCTCTACACACAGAGGAAGAAGTTTAATATTTGAAATTTCTGACTTTTTATATAAATTCCCCTTGATATTTCAGAAATATGAAGATCATCTTAAATTTTGTCTAGAATATTTACCTCTAGTGCCAGGTGATTTGCACCCTAACCCTGTTGTTACTGTGGGAGCAGTTATGTTTCCTCAGTGGGAGTACTGAGCTCTGCTTAGTGTGGTTACCAGGATGAATAAAGAGAAAACAGTGGCTTGTAAAAAGGACCCATCTTGGTGTGCTAACAGTAGTTACCAAAACACACCTACCCCTTCCCATGGAGAATCTTGTTGAAGAACAAGTTCCTGGAGTTCTCCAGTTTCTTTTATAGGACTTAAAAAGTACTGAAATAATCTGAAGCTCTTTAACCTGTGCAGGTTTTGTATGTGGGGTGACTTGATGAGATGATTTATCTGGCGTATTAGGCCATGTGGTCAGAGTGTCTGTAGTCACTGTTCTCATGAAGATGTGAACTTAGCACACTGCTTATGTGAAAAGTTGATCCCAACAACATAATGCAGGGCTGCTGTGTTGTGTGACAGCTTGTGTCTGTTCCAGATTGGTTTGATCACCCACATGTGCCAAGCAGGATTTTTTATTAGAGAGCCACAACAAGGCATGGTATGAACACACATTTCCCTGAAAATGTGAAGAAAGAATCGATGCTGTGACTTGATTACAGTGGAGCAGCCTTGGATAGATTTTGTTCTGTATGATCACTCATTCTTCATATGGTTTTAAAGTACTATATGCAGCTACATAAAAATATTCTGTCACTGTCATTCTTCATTTGGGTTAATTTATCCTCCTGAGCCAAGGGAGGCTGCTGTGCTGCTTTTGGCACTCAAATAGCACATTAAACTGTCTTGGTTATCTCTATTCAGCATTGATTTGAGCATTTTGGAAATACTCTCAGGATTCTCCCATAAAATTTAGTTTATTGAGGTAGTTAGGATTCACATAAACTTCAGGAAGTAAGAGGAGGTGTTCTGAAGGATGATGTCAGCACAAGAACAAATAAATAAGACACAAGCAACAAAAGGCAGACTGGGAATAAAAAGTTAAGCACATTAATTGTGAAACTCCTTCTGTAGGGAACTGTGGGTGCTTAAATATTATAATGACTCGAAAGTATTTGAACAAAGCACTAGAACAGCAAAACATTGGGATCTATCAAACGTAATGAGACCACTCTGTAGAAATGGCCACCACTTTTTTTGTTCTGAGGGAGAAGAGCATTTCAGATTAAAGTGCAGGAAAAAAGGGCTGTATGACTAAGCTACTTGAATGAACTGTTCAGCATTAGAGTTATCATGTGACTGTTTTCTAGCTAGCTTGTGTGGTTTCAGTTTCCATTTCTCGGTCACTGATGAGACTGTTGAATGTTCTGAATTTTCTTTATTTGGGAGGACTAAGCATGCTGCAAAATAATGTGAGAATGTTTGCACCCAGAGCTGTGTAGCAGTTAATTGTTTGAGGTCTTCATTTTTTTTCAGACCAGCAGAAACCTTCACCTCCTCTCCCCAAACATGTGCTCCAGATTAACTTGACACTCCTTCAGGTGACAGCATATGAAAGCCATGCCCAAAATGAAGCTGACAAACACATTGCACCTTTCTTTGAGCATCTGGTCAACTAACTTTTTAATTATGTGCAAGGAGCTTTATGGTGGGAGTCTGTGCTAGCTGCATACCTGAGGTCTGAAACAATCTGTAAGGCCATGCCTGGGGCTTTACCAGCTGTGGTAACACTGAGCTGTAGATGCCAGAAAAAAAAAGGGACTGAATTGATTAATGGGTTTTCACTGTTTTATTTTTCTTGCTGCTGTTCTGATCAAACTGCAGATACAGTTGTTCATTTTTAAAAACACTTTTGACTTAGACAACAGGAATTATGGCACATTCTGTAGGAAATTACTGATCTTCTCCCTATTGAGAAGATCTGTTGTCCTGAGCTGCCCATTTTTGGATTGCTGCAAGACAGGAGAAGGTGGGCATGCCCAGAATGACATTCTTACTGCAACCACCAAAATACATATATAGAGGTTCACAAAGAATTCAAGTACTTTTAGTTCAGTTTAAAATAGGAGAAAGCAAGATTTCCAACTATTGATGGTTCAGTTTGTTCAGTCAAGACAAACCAAATAATTTTTGCCTTTTAAATGTTAGAGTTGCTTTGGATTTTTTTAAAGTGATGTACGAAAGCATGCCAAGTATTGCAGAAAAAAAAAAAAAGAGGAAGGAAATGTGCAATGCTTTTAAAAGAAATTAATCCAAATCTAACATAGTCCTTGAAAGGAACAGATCCCATTTTTCTAAATATAAACTCAGTTCAATCAAATGTTCCCCCTTTGAACATGAAACCTCTTATGGATATGCAATCAGTACTTTGAGCCTTGTATCATTAATTTTCTAACACAACTAGCTGTCATCACCCATTTTAATATGTTTCTCCTAGCCTAGAAAAGTAAATGCTGGTTTTGTGGAATGAGCTGTGCTTTGTTTCATCTCCTTTGTCATCAGCAGAGTCATTAATACAGTCTGAGGGCAGAAATTTACTTCTGATGAAGAACAGGCCAGAAGGAACATAGTTTAACATTCCTATCTCAAGAGGAGTTTCATTAAAGATGCTGGGAAGGCATTGTAATGTGCAAAAAGAGCTTTAATCCACATCTGAACTTCCATCTGTGCTCTCTGTAATGGGCTGAGACAGATCATGGGGCATCAATGGAATTCTTGAACCAGTTCTTGTGATGAGCATATTTTAGCTATTGTCGTTTTTCCTCCTCTAGGAAGGTAGAAATATTCATATGCATCCATCCTTCTCTTCAGAAGACTATCTTTTATACTGAGAATAGTCAGTATAGAGAGGTCTTATAAAGAAGGAAAAAGGAAATATATTTGTGGAACATTTGTCCTTTGAAGTTTTCTCCCAAGCTCTGTATTTAGCATATGACTTTTGTCATATATGCCAATTAATGTACATAAGATGTGAGGCATATCTGTGACACATCCCTCCTCCTATTCATCTGCTAATTCCTCTCATACAGGCATTTCTATATATCTTCTTATTTCAGTTCCCCTCTTTTAAACTGTTTTCATTACACATTTTTTGAAATACCTCGGTAGTGTGCAAGACAATCTTCAAAGAAAATTTGACCATCTCAAAGATTTATGATGTGTGTATGACTGTAGGGATCTTCTTTGCAATTGTTAACTGGTGAGCATTAATGTTTCTAAGTGTTTTTTTTCCCCTGAGGTACCTACAATGACACCAGGATACAGTGAATTTAAAATAGGTGATAATCTTATGCAACTTCATTTTGTCATTCCAGTAGCTTTCTGAATGTATTCTGCTACTGCATTGCTCAGTTTTAACTCTCCTTAGGTTTCCCTAAAATTCCCTGAGGATGATTCTTTTTTTATCTAACATAAGTTAAATTCCTAGGGAGTATTGTACTGTTTCCTGGGGAGTCAAATATTTATCCAATTCTTGACTACTCACTACTGACTAATTCACTACTACTTTTCTGTGTGTGACTCAATAAATTTCTCAATATGTAAGAGACCCTGCATTGACTATCTTTAGATTTTTATTACTCTGTTTTATAGCCAAGCCAAGACTCATAATTAATTATACAAATTAATTTTTATTGCAAGCTCTGATAATTTTTATCTAATTTCTCAAATATTATGTGTTTTTAGGAAACTGTTCATAATCTTCCATGGTGTTAGTACACTCAATGTAAAATTATGCTTTCTACATCGAATTTATGGTAGATTTTTGCTAAACTAGTGCATATTGTAAGTATTATTTCGGCATTACTGTTTCTGTTAGCATTGTGTCTCATTGTTCAAGGTATATTAGTGGCACCCTTTTAAATGTTTATGGCTATATGGTTCAATGCTGGCTCCAAATTTATGTAACATTTTGTAATGAAGGTGTTGTATTAATAAATATGATATTGCATCTGATAATCACTAGTACATAAATGATATTTCTTTGGTAAAATGCAGTGAAACTTGCCCAGGGTCAAGGGTTGACCATTGCCTCCTTGGTGATCAGGCAGAATTGGGGGCCGTGGTTAGTTCATGTAATATCCCATGCTCTAGTTCCTCACAAAGAGCTAAGGTTTTGTACTGGTAGGAAACCAAATGTCTTTCTCCTTTTATACTGAAATTTTTCTCCACAAGATTGAAGGCTCCTCTGGAGAGGGAGCAGCTGCCATTACTTCCAGCGAAAATGAGACCCTAGAGAAAAATTACTGCAAGTGCTAATTAGTGAAGCCTAAAATGCTTAACTCATGATATCTTGGGGCCAGCACAGTCTTCCAGAGACTCTCTGGATTGATGGTAGGCTATTCCAGGAACCTGGCATCTACCCCAGTTTTGCAGCAGTCTTCCAAGGATCCTCAGTGTCTCCATTTGCCCTGCACAATTACCTGAGGAAGATGGGATGCCCATGTTACAAAACAAACTCTCTAGACAACCTGCTTCATACCAAAAATGTGCTCTTATGCCTGGATCTGAAGTTTAATATAGGTGACTGTATTTCAGGGATAGAAGCCTCCAGCTCCTACTTGTCTTTATACAAGGAGACTGGAAGTCTTAACAATCTCAGGTGTAGTCTAGCCTTTCAAAGCAACCAGCCTTACTTTTTCAAATTTTCTATTAGTAAGATTTTTCTTTTTAAAAAAATCAGCCTCAAAACCTATTTTAGAAAAGAAAAAACCTGCCTGAGAGCCAGTTATTTTTGGCAAGAATATATGTAGCTAAGTTATGCTTATGGTGTCAGTAGAAAGTAAGAGAAAGTGCTGAAGCAAGGCATGTGGCTGATTGCGTATCTGAAAGCTGAATGTATCAGCAACAGGCCCTGGAGTCCCTGCCATGTGACAATCATTGTTAGTTCCCATGATTTCATCACAGATCTCAAGATACTCAATGTTTATTTGAAGTTAAAACCCCTTTAAGCATCTCATCATGTGCCAATGGGAGCTTGTTCCTTTTATCTTTTTTTTAACAAAATGTTTGAAAGTGTGACACAAATGCACCAGAGGAAGAAAGAAAATAGTTTTAACCCTCAAATGTAATATAACACCTATTATCTTCTACGTATTTCTGTTATTGTTAGTTGCTTATTTAGGTCTTTGATAATTGGTTTGCAAATGAATCTGATCATTAGGGAGGGGCTGGTCCATAAGCTGGGAAGTCCTGGCAGCCCTACACTTGTAAAATCTGACATACAGAGCTCATATTTGTGATATTTAGAGCACCAGGAGGAGACAGTCACAGTCTTTTGCTTCACATTTTTTGACACAAGTCATGACTGATTTTGACACACTGTAACAATGGTATCCCTGGCAAATGCAGCCATGCTGTACCAACCTGTAGCCGTGGATGGCGGGAGTGCAGCTATCGGCTCTGTTCAGCAGGGACGGGAGAGGAAGGAGATGCAAGGGCTTCCCTACCACCTCAGCAGATGGACAGACTGCTAAGAGCTGTCTCTGAAGAATAGCCTGGAGTAGGTCAAAAGCTTATGGGTAAGATTTAGAGACCAAGGCAACACAGGGAGCCTTGTGAACCAGTAGAAATCCCTGGGATTCTGCCCTCAGGGACAGGTCTGACAGAGGCCTAAGGGCGCTTCCCATTGATTGCAAGAACTCTTGATCCCCAGGTGTGAGAAATCAGGCAAGGAAGATGAGAGATTGGCATGGCTGAGCTGAAACTTGCTGGGCAAACTAGTGGGCAAGAAGAAAATGTGCAGGCAGTGGAAGCAGGGACAGGTAACCTAGGATGAATACAGGGATGAGTGCGGTTCTATAGGAATGGGGTCCGAAAGGCCAAGGTGCATCTGGAGCTGAACTTGACAAGGGATGCAAAGAATAACAAGAAGAGTCTTTAAAGGGAGAAGAAGAAGGTAAAAGAAAGTGTACATCCCTCATTTAGCATGAGTGGCAAACAGACAAGAAGGCTGGGGTATTTTCTCTTAGAGGCAACAGTCAGAGGTGGATCAAGAGCCAACAGTGCCCAAACTCTTCACAGTTCTGTGCATAGCTCATTCCTCTTTGGATCTTTCATAGTTATCTTAATTCTTGAAGAAATTTCCAAAGACACCTTCCACAATTCATGCTTCATTGTGCGTGCACAGATGTTACAACATAGCTTATTTGGTATTCCTTTCTTTGCAGTGTTAGATTTCTGCAAATGCTGATATAATTACGTGGTTTTATTGCTTGTAGCCTCCCTTAATGTAACTGAAATGTACCTCATAAAATGTAACATAAAATATGAAATTACAAGTCCAGTTCCATGAGAAACATAAAAGTTGCAACATTTCCTTTCTTCTACTCTGATTTGCACATTTCCAAAGGCAGGAGACAAGCTTGATTGAATCCAGAAGGTTTAAACTATTTTTGATCTCTAGTATAATGCATTCCATATTTTTAAAGAAACAAATCACATTAGTTTTCTAATTTCTTTAGTTGTTTTAAAGAGTGGATTAAAAAAAAAGAAAAAAGAAAAAAGTGATTGTGTTATTGTCTTCCATAGTCACCTCAGTGGCCACACTAAAAATTACAGTAATGCATCTCCAAACCATGAGAATTGTATGTTTGAATTTACTGGTCTTCTTATAAGAAATGAAGAATTGCTGCACAATTTCTTCAAAGTATAATGAAAACTTCTGGGATTTTGAGCACCAAGAAGGAACAAACCAGTGTCAGATCCAGAAAAAATACCAGGTAATTGAGAAGAAGAGAAAAGGAGATTGAAGAGAGACCAGACCTGCCAAGATCAGCCAGATAACCTGCAGTACTCCACAGAAGTTTAACAAAAACAGTGAATATTGACTCTCAAATTAAACTCATCTTGGCTAGAGCCAAGTCGATGCTTGTTACTTTTGCTAGGCTTGGCTGATAGATGATAATGGGGTTAGTAGAGGCCATGAAAGGTTTACTGGTAACTGACTCAAAATACAGGATGAAAACATCAAGTCCTCAACTCATTAGCCTTGTCTTGTCAAATTTATTTACTTTTAACACCGCCTGAAAAAAAACAAGGCAGCCTGGAAACATGAAATAAAAGGCTCCTTCCTTTTCTTGCTTCTGGTACTGAAAAATTAATGGAAAAACAAAAGCATATCCTAAGTGCTGATGGAGCTGAGAAAGGAGGGTGAGGCAGTCATGCAGCTTTGAATGTTGTTTTCCTCACAGTGATAGAGGACAATCAGGGAAATGCCCTGTTCATCTGTTCCTCTGTGAGGGATGTTGCTGAATTTTGCCTGGCTGTATCCCTTGCTGTGAAGTGCAGGTCTGCCTCCTTAAAAGGGATTAACTTTGTGCAAAGGGCATGCTGTATGACAGATAATAACATTTTAATCCTTTTTCATAGTTGGTTAGCATATTTTTCTGTCAAAACAATATATGATGGGATTATGTCTCTTCCTAGCAAACAACCCCTCAGACAGACAAACAAACAAGTGATAAGTTTTAAGGAGGAAAGCAGAAACACACATCAAGACATGAAATTTAAATTAATTTTTAAATAAGTATTTTTATATTCTCCCATAGGATGTAGACTTTCAGTTGGTACTTTAAGAAACCCTGCAGTTTTGTATATCTAAATACAGAGATTATTTCTGTGGAATGGAAATTATGTTATGATTTATGTTAGGGTTAGCCATGCATATTAAAAAGTAATTTATTTTTCCCTAATTTTTTTTAATAATGTGACTTCTGGCAATTTTGCTGCTAATCTATTAAAGCTCAGGAAGAGCTGATTTTTCCATAAAATCTTTCCATCAGCTGTAAGAAAGTAAATATAGAGAGGCATGTAAATTGAAGAAAAGGTTAACACTGTGCTGAGGTGATTTGCCAAATCAACAGCTTGTGCAGACGACACTGAGTTTCCCTTCTAGCTCTTTCTACCTGAGCTTCTTTCACAGGACAGCCAAAGGGAGAGCTGGTGTGTGACTTCATTATGTCCTGAATCCAGGAGCTCAGAAGTTCTCCCAGCTCCACCAGGTGTTGTGTCACCTTAACCAGACTATTTGTTTGATGTAGCCTGTTGCTTTTGCTCCACTTGAATTGTTGTCTTTTGTTGAGCACTGGGAAGCAAGGCCAGCTGTACCTGTCTCTTGTGCTTGGCCAGCCCTGAGTGCGTCAGTACAGGGAAGCTCCCAGTTGAAGCTTTTTGTTAACTCTGGCAGCCTCATTTGACATTAGTGTTTCTTCTCTAGAAAACAACCATCAGTGAAAAAAACAAGACTCTTATTGAAACAAATCTGATTATCAGGAGGTGGAATGAATTGCAGTTCACAGTATTTAGGTCTTTCATCAATATCTTTCTATTTTCATCCTTAGCAAAAGAGTTTACTAGAAAAACACATCAGAGCTGTTCCATGCTTGACATAGCCTCTTATGCAACAAAAAGATGAATGAAGTTCCTGGACTTGGTCCCTAGATCAAAGTATTCTATACCATGCCCCAGGATATATATTAAAGCCATCAAAATTCCTAATTGAAACTGTTGTTTGACTAGAGGAGAATAAAATAATGTGTGTTAAAGGCTAACATGAGATCAGTCCTCAATTTGTAGATGAACATACTGGACAAAAAGATCCTTCCTGATCCCACCATCTTCTGCTGCTCCAATTTTGTCCTTGATAAGAAAACAAACGGCATAACAAACCTACAAAAAGAATCTGTGTTCTTCTCTTTCTCTTACAGACATCCATACTTCTACAAATACTCACTCACAGACACAACTAGAAGGTTGAGAAAAGAGGTGAAAAAAGATATTTGATAGTTTTTAATGTTTTCATTACTTGTGTGTTCTCAGCTACTAAGGTGGCAACCAATGTGCTTGAAGCTGTGTAGAATTAAACAAGATGAAATAAAGAACAAATCCTACTGTGAGCCCTCTAAAATGGACAAACTGGCTGTCCTTTAACTTTTCTTAATATGTCAATATTTACTTATGGACTTGAAGTACTCCTATGCTCCTATGCTTATAAGTCTTCCCTTTATCTACACTAACTGATTTGACATTTGAGTGCACATTTCCTATAACTGTGCTTTAAAAATTATTGTCTTTAGGGTTGCAATGGTATAATCTGCATATCTCATGGCATTTGAACTGAAGAAGGCTGAATGTCAGAGCACATGAAGAAATTTCAAGGAAATTTTTTTTTTTCCTTTTAGTGGAGGTTGTTCCTGTGAAATATAAACTCTTCTTTTTAGGGAACAGGCATTTTAACTTAGTAGTGTTTTGATCATCAACAGAAAGAAGTATACATCATATCACAGCCTGAAGCACCTGAATCCTAAATATGTGATGCTTAGTTTCAAATCTCACCTTAAAAGGACAATGGAAAGATTCTTAATGGTTTTTTTTCTTTTCATTTTGCATGTAATTGGCCTGATCACACAGCAGCTATTTTACATTTTTTATTTTTTTCTGTCTCTCTGATTTTTTCACTGCAGAAGGTGCAATCCATATGCTTATTTTAGTTCAATAGGTATACCTAAAGGAATAGTAGCTATTTTGCACTTACAGTCATATTTATGTATTTATATGAAAGGAGGCAAAAAATACCACTTCTTTAGGAAAAAAAAAATTATAACCATTTAGGATACTCAATATTGTTGATGTTTTAATTCTGGAAAGTTGCTCTTTCTAAGTTGAAAGGAAGAAAAAGCAGCAAGAAATGCATGTTTCTACCTTACAGGTATTTTATTCCCGTATTGAATTGACTTCAAATGAAGCTGCTAAACCAAATGAGCATGGAGAAGTTTGTCTGCAAGTGATGACTTTCAACAGAAGGGAACTTTGAGGTCTAAATGGTGCATTTGTTCACAGCAGTTGTCTGAAAATCAGTATTTCAGTAAGACAACACTGCTTGCCTCTGGCAGTCAGAGAAGACAACCACAAACTCTTGGATAAATGTCTCTTACGATTAAAAGAAAACTAAGATATCCAAGTGGTTTATAACACTGTATTTCCTTTCTTTTTTTTCCCAACACCTTTCTCCAAAGTCCATACTTGATATCTTGAAAGCTTTTCTTGTCTAACCAACATGAGACTGCAGAGAGGAAGATAAAAGGCTGTTCCCAGCAACTTGCAAATCTCAAAGTTGTCTGGGAGATTTGTACTGCAGGTTTCTATTGATTTATGTGCAAAATATAGCAACATTTCTTATGTAAAGGCTTAGCAGAACTGACAGTCAAAAACCCTGGTCTGTGGTGCTACCAGATTTCAAAATCAGCCAGCTGGGACTGGTCACTACTTGTATGGGAGTTTCAGCAGGAATGGGAGGTGTTACTCTGATTCCAGATTTCAACCCTAATTTTGAACTAGAGACATCCTGAAATCCCTTACAACCTGACTCTATCATAAAGTCTTTTTCTCATTCAAAACAATATTTTTACTAAAATATACATTCTTCCTTATAGAGCAATTCATTCACATTCAGAAGTACAAATTCTGCTTGTGAAAACCGTCTTTCCCTCGAAATATTTTAGGACAGTCAGTGTTGGCTTTCTAAGGAACTTCCAGAAATAGGGGAGGAGTTAGGAAAGAGTTGAAAATTGTTGCCGCTTCCTCTTTACTTTTTTTTTTTTTTTTTGGCTGAAAATCTGTCCTGTTAGAAATGGGAATATTTCTTCTGTATTTTTTATTGTACAATGGTTGTTGCCACCAGCAATCACTGGTATATTATATACAAACAAGGTAAACTTTAGTTGATCAGTATTTTGGAAAAAAATGTGTAATTATTTTGCTGTTAAGGACTCAAGCATAAAAAGACATAAAACAGTGCCATATACATGCCTATCACACAATTAATAAAAAAATCTGTGAATTTGTTTTTCTAAATTATTTTTATAAACATCAGTTTAAATAATTCAGTAGTGACCTGAAATTTTTGTGCTTTGCTGAAATCTGACCAGCTTTCCCTAAAAAACTCTCAGTATTTATCTTTCCAGTAGTTTTCTTATGATTTTTTTTTTTCACTTTAATGAGAACTTGGCGTAGAAGAGCTGAAGTATTGTAAAATATATTCTCATGGTGTTCCTTCAATAAAGAGAGGCAGGGTATGGCAGAAATTTCTCTCTGGAGGTTTTACCTCTGTAGAATTTCTGGACAACTGTAATAACTGAATGTGAGGCTGAAATTTTGTTCAGAGGGATGTACACTCTTCTCAGTGATGGTCGGAATGAAACCTTTTGACATTTTAGAAAGTAATCATCACACAAACACTATCTTGAATGACAGACTGCAATTGCAAATCTGCTTCAGCATTTTAATATAAACTTCAGTTTAAACCCATTATCTATAGCAGGCATAAAACACTTTTGAAACCATAGGAAAAGCTAGTACCTGTAATAGTCAGAACTTAATAGAAAATTCATAATGACAGTTAAATCTCTCAAGGAGATTTATGCATGTTCTTCGAAAAAGTATTTAATTTCTTCTCACTTCTTAACTCAGGTGTATAAATGGCTACTTTTCCAACTATGTAAGTCTTGAGAAACTGAAGAGACCTTTATTAAGTAACCTAAAATACTTTTGTACTTCACTGATGTGTTGGTAATTTCAAGGCCTTTCTATTAAGCCATTCTGTCTATAGGATATTACTTTCCTTTACAGCCTTGGAGAATTTTAAGCTATTCAGTATCAAACTTACAGAAATTTTTTCAACTAGCAAAATCAGTAAAATTGAAAGAACTACTTTATATGAGCGCTAATATAATATATATTTATCACAATCACATTTCTAGAATAGTAACATATGAAATGAACATTGCTGAACTGTCTTCATCAAGAGAAAAACAGAATGTTTTTTTTCCTGAATTACTTAACTTTGATTTTTTAATGAAAAATCCATTTAAAGAGAGTTTTGGTTAGCATTTTTTTAAAAGCATAAAGCTAGAAATTGAACAGTTGAAGTGACTTTCCTCATATAAATGATAAACTTTTGAGTTGATAGACATAGAGTAGATTTTCACCTAGACCAGAGTTTGATGTCACTTCTAGTTTTTTTCCCTACTCTTTAAAATACTGTCTGTTCTTTCATTCACTATTGTGAATGATGTGATCTTATAAACTAAAAGCAAACCAAATCCACTAAATAGATACATTTAGCCTTATGCCAGGTTTAAGATGACCAGGGTATATGTAAAAGTAAATAAATCTCTAATGTCTTTGCTGTGTTTATGGAAGTGTGTTAATTAGGACATCTGTTACATTCCAGTATTGTACGAAATCTACAGAGGTCTGTGCTCTAAGAGTTCAGTGCCAGAGAGACCTCAGGTTATGAGGTTGGAGGAAGTGTCATGCCATGTTACAAAGCAAACCCAAACTCATGTGTTGCCCTGTTGTAGACATAAAATTCACATGCTGTGATGGCATAGAGGAGAATCTGAGTAAGTTCAGTGCTGTGGATATCTTCTTAGATGTATGGCATAGGACATCTGCTAAAATTCTTTGAATGCCAAACTAGCTGGTCCATGAATCTCTATAGGATTGTCACCAAAGCCTCAGTGCCTTTCCTCTTGATGGCATAAGGATTTGTTTAATGAGAGCTGCCAACACCAAATTTAATTGTATCAAGTTTCCATCAGATGAGAGGGGGTATTCCATAGAATTTCTGTAATCACAGTGTTATTTTCAGTTCTCTTCCTGCATCTGTGAGACTTAGAAACTTAATTTTAAAATGGCAGCCTGGGAATGTCCATGTTCCTGTTCCCAGGAGCTGGGTTTTTAAGTGAAATAGCAACTCCACCAGAAGAGGTTTTACACAGCATGTGATTGGAGTTTCCAGAGAGTAACAGGAAAGCATGGTACTCCTTCAGTAACTGGCTTTGGTATTTATATTTCCCTAATGTACTGAGTTTTCTGGTTACTAGGAAAGTAACCATTTTTCACTTGAAGAAAAGCATCTCACTCAGTTACCATTTCTCTTGTATTTTGTCCAAGATTGGATTGCTCCTAGTTTTGCCTTTGTGCATGTGATACAGAATATCAAATGATTCCTGATGTTAAGAAATCACATTTTTAAGTTCATCATTAAATATTTAAAGGCCTGAAATAAATCTGGGGATCTGCCTTTGTGTCAA
Organism: Notiomystis cincta; assembly: GCA_013398075.1. Lineage (NCBI taxonomy): Eukaryota > Metazoa > Chordata > Aves > Passeriformes > Notiomystidae > Notiomystis > Notiomystis cincta. The sequence continues at coordinate 228,331 of VZRX01007743.1, forward strand.
AACATTGTGTACTCTCAGGGTAGAATAACTTATAAATCAGTGCCAGAATCAGTGTCCTATGAAAACAAGCACATGTTCCTCCAAAGCACTGAGGCTGTATCTGTACCAGGAAACTAAATGGACAAAAATGGACTTTATACAGTGGTGGAAATGGGGTAACAGGAACCGTAAAAGAAGTTTAGCACAAGGAAAAGAAAATTTCTGTACCTGGGCTGAAATAAACACTTTTAGTAGGAGGCTACTGGCTGGGGGTTGACTGCCTAGAAAGCAACTTTGCTAACAAAAAGGACCTGGATATCCTGGATAACTTTGCATAGCTGAGGAATTGTCAGTAAAAGATACCATGTGTCAATGGGAACATAGAAATGAAATCACTTGAAAAAAAATCTCAGCATGGGAAAGGAGTCATAAATCTCTGAATTTGTTAAAGAATGCATTTATTAGCAAACTAAAATCAAGTAAAGTTATTTAAAAATGTCAGCATATGAATGAAATATTTGACAAGTACTAATAGTGACACAGAAAGTAGTGAGCAATGCAAAAACAATTTTTTTTTGAAAGTGGCAAAAGCAAGTGTAATCTTGCTATCTAGATTTACATTCATTTACAAATCAAATAGTTCCCATGAAAGGACACAGTGTTCAAAGGAGGATTTAAAAACTAGAAATTGCATTTTTATTTCTTTTTGGCTAGCATGAATAATGTATATCAAAAGGTTACATCAAGTATTATTTTTATTCTTTGTATTGAAATTAGATTCCCTATATCTATTCAACAAATTCATTCAGCTATTCAGTCTTTATCAGTTGTGTTATCTTCCACCTCATTAAACAAACAGGAGAGTAAAGGAGGAAAACAGGAAGGACAATCTTCAAAATTTATTCTGTTACTGCTATATCAAAAATATTATTCAGTTTTTCATAAGTTCAATAATGATAGCATTGAAAGAGAAATTGAGAGAAGTACCTGGTGTTTTGTAAGTGCAATATCTCAAGATTCACAAAAGTCTTTACTTGTAGGTTAGAGAAGATTCTGCATAACACATTTTTTCCTCTTTGCTGAGAAAAAAAAATTCTGTAAAGTTGTACAGGCCATAGAATTGCTGACAAGACAAAACTGACAGAAGTTTTAGGAGAAAAACAAATAAATAAACAAGACAAACTCACAAAAAAATTGATGCCCCTCAAAAAGACTGGGGGAAATTTTCCCCCTATTCTTTTTCTGGGGAATATGGACTCTCCCTCAAGATCCCATTATTGTGCTCTCATTAGGATCTCAGCAGCACCAGTTTTTCCTTCATTCTCATTTTCCATGGGTCTTCTGTCATACATTTATTGTCATATCTTGCTCTTTGTTTATTTTTCCTCTTTGCATCTGCTTGCTCTTTGTTTTCTCAGTTATCCTGTGGCCAGTTTGGTATTACCAGATATTATTTTCAGGATGCTGCCTGGATGCTTCTGTCTATGCCTTCCCTTCTCTGGTTCCCTACAGACTTGATGTTTGTCACAGGTGAAATGTTCTGCCCACAAAAATCAAAGTCAGTATAGCAAGCAAACCTGGGAGCACAGAGCCATCAGTCTCCATAATAATTACCCCCTGTTACCATGGAGGAAGCACTGACTGCCTTTCCATTCAGAATATGATGCTTCTCTGTGATGAGGTGGGCATCAGAGAGTTGGTGCTGTCTGTGTGTATCTTAAATATAGGCTTAAAGTGCTCTACAGCTGTTGCTTGTCTTCCCTATAATGAAATTCTTGGATGTATTTCATAGGTATTTCTCTAGGGTGTAGTTATCTTTCACTCCTTTTTTATTTTCTGCTATTTTTTGGTAGGTTTTTTGATCAGTTTTTGTTGGATTTTTAATATTTTTGGTTTGTTTGGGGTTTTTTTCTGGAGAATTTTCCACAGCAGTTTGAGTGTCTGAATTGACTTTAGAAAGAGAATGCACAGACTTATAAAGTAGTGTTCATAGAGTCATTCAGTTGGAAAAGACATCTAAGATCAAGTCCAGCCATTTACCCAGCACTTCCAAATCCATGTCCCCAAGGGTAACATCTGCATGTCTATTAAATACCTCCAGGGATGGTGACTCAACCATCAGCTCCTGAGTGGAGCTGCCTGCTCCACTGCTTGACAACCCTTTCAGTGAAGAAATTTTTCTTAATATCCAATTAGGATATTAGACAGTCATCACTGGCACAACTTTGGACCATTTCCTCGTGTCCTGTAGCTTGTTATTTGGGAAAAGAGACCATCCCCTACCTGGCTACAGCCTCCTTTCAGGTAGCTGTAGGAGCAATAAGGTCCTCCCCAAGCCTACTTATTTCCAGGTTAACCAGCCCTCAGCTGCTCCTCATAACACCTGGGCCCCACACTCTTCCACAGCTCCATTGCCCTTCTCTGGACAGGACCCCAATGTCTTTCTTGCAGTGAAGGGCCCAGAACCGGACACAGGATTTAAAGTGTGGCCTCTCCAGTGCCCAGTACAGGGAGACAATCCCTGCTCTGGTCCTGCTGGCCACATAATTGCTGATGTGAACCATTGGCCTTCTTGCCCACCTGGGCATATGCTGGATCTTGTTCAGCCACTGTCAACTCTCAAGTCCTTTCCAGACACTCTCCCACAAGCCTGTAGCACTGCATGAGGTTGTTGTGACCTAAGTGCCTGTGCTTTTATTTTTCCAGATGCCAAATAACATTGAGCCAAAACTCAACATAGCAGGAGGCAGCTGGCCAGGTAATACTAACCACCATATAGTCATATTTAATCCTTTTACTTACGGTGTATGTCAGTGTTCAATATCCCTTTCTTTCTGTCATCTCCTGTGTGAGTGGCAGAAAAAATATTTTTATCCCATCAATAAGTTTTCTGTCTCAAATTCAATCAGGAGCTATGAATAAGAACTGATAAGCAATATATCACCTTGGCAGATATGTGCTTCCATTCAGATATTTTTCTTCTGAATAACAAATAGAGGCAAATCTCACTTCACAGTACAGTCCAGAGGATGGAAAACAGAGCAAAAGTTGTCTATGCATGTGTATTCAGGGCAAAAAGCCTCTCCCTTGTCCCCAAGTCAGAGGAAGTAGTCTGGCATGTACTACTTCACCCAACTTTTAGACAATGATTTTCTCATTGTGTTGTATCTTGAGGAGACCTTCAGCTATGGGATCCATTAAGTAGGAGATTCTTCAGTCATGTTCCTCCTTAAAATCACTGTTGCCTGCCTAGTAGAGTTTTGCTTTCTGCTTTAAGGAAACCTTAAAGATTTATGTCAAAATTTTTTTAGGGACCAGATATTTAACTTACCAGACACCTGGAATTTCACTTGTGTCTTATTTATCCTAAAATCATTGTTCACTTCTTTTCCATTTTTTTTTCAATGAGAGTCATCTATGCATTCCATTATTTAAAACAAAATACAAAATTAATGCATAACAAGATAAAAATAAATCTATGTCTATTCCTTTGTCTGTTACAAGGAAGCATGATCTGGACAAATTCCAATTACTTAATCTTAAATATCAGTATTTCAACTATTCTTCAGCCTTTAGAGTGAACACAGCCCGTGATAAAAGGGGCTCTCTGAAGGGTGTTCGCTCTGATTCCTTGGGGTCAGTCATACATTGATGAACTCAACACATTGGCCTGATATTTACAAGGATCCATTGTGGCCACACTGTCTAAACACATAAACTGTTTTTTGCAGTGTTCTTTACTCAGATTCTGAACTAGTGATACTCAAAGTCAGTCACAATCACTGCACTGGTGGAGTTGTAGAAGAAAAAGCTGACTTTGATCACAGTCACATATTCACAGATGTTTTAATTGTGTTAAATCTTGTTTTAGTGAAATCAATTTTTTTATTTGATTTCATGATTATATTTTTTTTTTCTTTAGGTGTCTCATAGCTGGCATTTCATTTAGTTTAATGGGATGCAGTCAGTGAAACACTTGAATAATANCTGCTCCACTGCTTGACAACCCTTTCAGTGAAGAAATTTTTCTTAATATCCAATTAGGATATTAGACAGTCATCACTGGCACAACTTTGGACCATTTCCTCGTGTCCTGTAGCTTGTTATTTGGGAAAAGAGACCATCCCCTACCTGGCTACAGCCTCCTTTCAGGTAGCTGTAGGAGCAATAAGGTCCTCCCCAAGCCTACTTATTTCCAGGTTAACCAGCCCTCAGCTGCTCCTCATAACACCTGGGCCCCACACTCTTCCACAGCTCCATTGCCCTTCTCTGGACAGGACCCCAATGTCTTTCTTGCAGTGAAGGGCCCAGAACCGGACACAGGATTTAAAGTGTGGCCTCTCCAGTGCCCAGTACAGGGAGACAATCCCTGCTCTGGTCCTGCTGGCCACATAATTGCTGATGTGAACCATTGGCCTTCTTGCCCACCTGGGCATATGCTGGATCTTGTTCAGCCACTGTCAACTCTCAAGTCCTTTCCAGACACTCTCCCACAAGCCTGTAGCACTGCATGAGGTTGTTGTGACCTAAGTGCCTGTGCTTTTATTTTTCCAGATGCCAAATAACATTGAGCCAAAACTCAACATAGCAGGAGGCAGCTGGCCAGGTAATACTAACCACCATATAGTCATATTTAATCCTTTTACTTACGGTGTATGTCAGTGTTCAATATCCCTTTCTTTCTGTCATCTCCTGTGTGAGTGGCAGAAAAAATATTTTTATCCCATCAATAAGTTTTCTGTCTCAAATTCAATCAGGAGCTATGAATAAGAACTGATAAGCAATATATCACCTTGGCAGATATGTGCTTCCATTCAGATATTTTTCTTCTGAATAACAAATAGAGGCAAATCTCACTTCACAGTACAGTCCAGAGGATGGAAAACAGAGCAAAAGTTGTCTATGCATGTGTATTCAGGGCAAAAAGCCTCTCCCTTGTCCCCAAGTCAGAGGAAGTAGTCTGGCATGTACTACTTCACCCAACTTTTAGACAATGATTTTCTCATTGTGTTGTATCTTGAGGAGACCTTCAGCTATGGGATCCATTAAGTAGGAGATTCTTCAGTCATGTTCCTCCTTAAAATCACTGTTGCCTGCCTAGTAGAGTTTTGCTTTCTGCTTTAAGGAAACCTTAAAGATTTATGTCAAAATTTTTTTAGGGACCAGATATTTAACTTACCAGACACCTGGAATTTCACTTGTGTCTTATTTATCCTAAAATCATTGTTCACTTCTTTTCCATTTTTTTTTCAATGAGAGTCATCTATGCATTCCATTATTTAAAACAAAATACAAAATTAATGCATAACAAGATAAAAATAAATCTATGTCTATTCCTTTGTCTGTTACAAGGAAGCATGATCTGGACAAATTCCAATTACTTAATCTTAAATATCAGTATTTCAACTATTCTTCAGCCTTTAGAGTGAACACAGCCCGTGATAAAAGGGGCTCTCTGAAGGGTGTTCGCTCTGATTCCTTGGGGTCAGTCATACATTGATGAACTCAACACATTGGCCTGATATTTACAAGGATCCATTGTGGCCACACTGTCTAAACACATAAACTGTTTTTTGCAGTGTTCTTTACTCAGATTCTGAACTAGTGATACTCAAAGTCAGTCACAATCACTGCACTGGTGGAGTTGTAGAAGAAAAAGCTGACTTTGATCACAGTCACATATTCACAGATGTTTTAATTGTGTTAAATCTTGTTTTAGTGAAATCAATTTTTTTATTTGATTTCATGATTATATTTTTTTTTTCTTTAGGTGTCTCATAGCTGGCATTTCATTTAGTTTAATGGGATGCAGTCAGTGAAACACTTGAATAATAGTGCTTTGTTCACATTGTTTTATGTCAGCTGTGTGCTGGGGCTTAATCTAGCCTTGGAGAATGCTGTGTCCTGGTCTGATGTTGAGGTGTTGCTTTTAGAAGAGCACCTTCCCACACACATGCACACACCAGCAAGCATAAATGAGATAATGTGGTTCTTCAGGGACCTGTGGGGGATTTTTGTCTACATGTAGAAGTGATGTGGTGATAACCACCTGTGAGTAATAGGGACAACTAAGACCAAGTCTCTGTGGTGGTTTGTGGATGAAGAAACATAAGTAAGGCAGTCTTTTATCAGGCTGTGTGAATGTCAGGAAATTGGATATGCATTTAGTCATAGAATCAGAATCACAGAATATGCTTGGTTGAAGGGGACCCATCAGGAGCACTGAGTCCAACTCTTGCCTCAGGAGTCACACATGTGCCTGAGAATATTGTCCAAATGCTTCTTGAACTCTGTCAGGCTGATACTGTGACCACTTCTCTAGGGAGCCTTGTTCCTGTGCCCGAAAACCCTCTGGGTAAAAAACTTCCTCTGATATCCAACCTAAACTTCCCTTGACTCAGCTTCAGGCCATTCCCTGGAGTCCTGTCACTGGCCACCACAGAGAGAGATTGGAACCTGCCCCTCTACTTCCCCTCGTGAGGATTTTGGAGACTGCAATGAGGTCTCCCCTCAGTCTCCTTTTCTTCAGGCAGAAAAAAACAAGAGTCTTCAGTGGCTCCCCATGAAGTTTCCCCTCCAGAGCCTTCACCATCCTTGGGGCCCTCTTTTGAATGCTCTCTAATAGCTTAATGTTTCTTCTATAGAAAATACTGTTCCTGTAAATGAGTACTTCTTATTTAAAAAGCTTCATGAGGATTCCATTAGAGTTGTTTGAACAGTATTCAATTGTGTATTAATTATACTGTCTCAAAAGACTTCTGACTTTTCTCTGTTAAAATGAGACAAGGATTCCTATTACATCTGTCTTAGGCATTAGCTAGCTAGTCACAACCCTAAATTGCACTATCCAGAATGACAGTGAGAATGGGGTAGTTATTTAAAACTAGGTGAAATCTAGTCAGTTTAGACTAGCTGTTTCCAGCTCATCCAGAAAGTGAAGTATTTTGTATCAATTTTAGAAAATCTGTATATGGAAAATATATTTTTTAAATATTCTGGTGGGCAGAGGATGTTCTCAAACTGCATAATGTCTTTTTAATCAGCACTAATCTACTCATATTTCAAGATGGGGACAATTGGCAAACATTTTATCTTGCTGTGTTCTAATTCAGAGAGAATTCATTAGACAGAGAATGTGATTCTACTTAATGCAAAGAAAATGTTACATCTGTCTTAAAAATACTTCACAAAGTCATCAAGGTTCTTTGCTCATTCTTTGAACTTTTACAGATTTAGTAACTTAGATAATAGAGGAGGTTTTTAGATTATTTTTAACCTTCTCCACAGCTCTTTCTGCAATACTCTAGTCTCTTGCCACCAGCAAGACATCAGGTTTTCTCTATTCTGCATCCATAAAGAGGCTGGAGAAATCCTGACCTTCATCAGCAACAGAAAGAAACCTCAGGAGTGAGCACGACTGCTAAACCTTTGTTCTACTTAGTTTGAGTATTGAATTTTCTGGAGTGAACTGGGATTTTTGTTCCCCATTCCATACCTGACCTGTACCTACATGCTTCAGACTGGGAAATTCACTTTTTGCCTGAGTGAGCTGAATGCTTTCTCATGTGTGACAGCGTGCTGAATGACCCTGGCTGTGCTCAATAGAGAGGCCAGGCAGATTTGCAGAATGGAAAAAGAATGGAAAGGGATTTGAAGCTCTGTTCTGTCCTCGCTTCTGTCACTGGACGTTTTGTGCACTCGGCTGAAACAGCCTGAGCAGGTCAAATTTTTCCAGGCACAAGGTCACCTTCTTCTTTAAAAGGTTATTTCAGTACATCAGCATGTGGATTTTAATAAGCTGGTGGATAAGGGAAAGTAGTCCTGCTACAAATCAAAACACTGTCCCATTTAGCTAGTTACCAAGGGGCTTTTTTTGCCCGTGGCTCTCTGTGTAATATAATCTTTGGATAGCACAGTGTTAAGGGGCTTTTTTGTTACTAAGGCACATAAATTGAAGTATTTAGGACTTTACAGTAACAGAACAGCATTAGAGGAAAATTAAAATCGTATTGCCTACATCTAGAACAAATTTTAATCAATAGAATCTTGTGATTATTTTTTCCATTTGTTGGTGTTTCTTCTTCAAATACAAATAGATGACTTGTAATTTCAGATTAGGAGGAGAAAAATGTAATTTAAGTATTTATGACTGAATTTTATAATTTGCAGTGAAAACAAAAAGGCGTGTGTGTGAAAGAAACCTTTTGTGAACTTTCTTTAGGACATCTTCTTCCTAGACTTTTCCCCAGTATATACCCCTCCACATTTCCTAAAATCCTCTCTTCTAGGATTGCTTCCTCCTTTCAGTTTCATTTAAATAAAACCCTCAAGATTGTTGCTACTGATGTTATCGTTATTTGAAAAACACATATTTTCTGATGACAGTATCCCTTTAACTTAATTTTGCTCAATTTAAACCCTGTATATGAGAACAGTGAAGTCTTTGTCTTCTCAAGTCAGGTGCAACCCATGGCAGATATTAAAATGACAGTGATTTCTCAAATGGCCCACAGAGCATAAAAAATTTTCCCAACAGCATACGAAGAAAAAAAAATTAATTCCTCCTTTGTATTCTGAGCATGGATATCCATGGTATCATGGTGTGCCTCAACCATACATATATACATGTATCTCTTTTGATGATTTTATTCTTAATAGGAATATCTATATGTTTTGAATTGAGAGATATTTTTTCCAAACCCATCTCATATCCAGAATTTCAAGAAGAAAAGCAAGTGATTAGTTAAAATGGGTTATCAGGATATTTCCAGGGCAGTCTATGGAAGATTTTTTTTGTGGAGATTCTTCACAACGATCACTCTCCTTTTACAGTGTCCTCTATACTTATTAAAGTAGTTACACTAATACAAGTATGCCTAGCATTTCTCTTTTTTAAGCCAGCCACAGAGAGAGAAATGATGGATAGTCTGATTTTTTTCAAATCACAAGTGTGAGGGAACAGTAATATGTCAGTTAAAATGCTGGATCAATCCTTTAATTAAATGATAGCTTTCCTTCCGGTCCTCCAGTGCTGTATTGAATGTAATATTTTATCTAATCATTGCATGATATTGGGAAAGAAAGGAGAGATTGAAAGTAGATATGTTCATTGGCTTCTTGGAGGATGTAATCTGAGGTAAAATGAAGAAAATCCCACTGCAAAGTAGATCAGTCCATGGTACCATGAAAACACAGAGCTCATCATAAGTATTACCACTAGTAATAGGAAGTAATATATTCTGAATGTAAATAAACCATTTCTTTTCTCATATCTCTAATAAAACTACATTTCTCATTGATTTGTTTTCATTCCAGCATCCACTAACATATTAAGTTTCACTAGGGCATTTTATACCTCTTCTTGGGCTGTGTGGTGGCAATAAGTGAGAGGAATCACAGCATGGCTGACTCTGGAAAGAACCTCAGAGGATCATCTGGCCTTATCTCCCACTCAGCACAGGGTCAGATATAGGAGGTTGCCAGCACTGTGTCCAGTTGTGCCTTAAATATCTCTACAGATGGAGACTCCACAGCATCTCTGGACAACGTGCTCCACTACAGAACATGGCCACAGTGAAGAAAATGTTGGGGTTTTTTATTAAAGTGAAATTTCCTGTATTTCAGTTTGTGCCTGTGTCTTGTGATAACATCACAGAGCAAAAGATTGGCTACAGTGCTGTGCAACAGGCAGAGTGCTCTGACACAGCCAATATTTTTCCTTTGAAGGAAATTCATGACTGGCTTTTCAGCTTGTGTTGCTGTGGAAATCAGCCGGTTCCTGCAGGGGAGTTTGGTTAACTGATCCCGTCTTTTCTGACAGTGAAATGTTCAGGTAGAAAATTTTCAGTTGTTTGGGTATTACCACTTGCAGACAGTATCTTCATGAGCAAGTCCCAAATCTTACCTAAGCCAGAATCTTAGGTGAGTCAGATTTCAGGGTAGGTGCTTTCAGTAATTTGACCCCTAATGACATGGCACCAGAGGGTACTGGTTGGCCCCATTTGCTGTGTCCCTAAGCTCACTGCTTCCTTCTGATGTGTGCAGGCAGAGGCAGGTGTCATTACTGAGGCTAGGCTGTGCAGCAGGGTGAGGAAAGAGAGAAATGTAAGTGGCTCCCAGTTTACTTCTTATGCATCTTTGAATTTTTTACTGCATTTCAGCCTCTCCAGGAATAACCACGTGGTTTGACAGGGAGTGCATGCCCTTCCAGCTTCTTCTTGCTAAGGGAAGAAAGTGGTGTTCACTGGAATTAGAAGCATCATGTTACAATGTGTAATTTGATCTACATTTGAAATTATTAAAAGTGTAACAGAGGTCTATCAAACGTTTTTGAACTGGATATTTTCAATCTCATTCACTGATGTACTTGAAATACCGATTTCCTCTGGAAACTGGTATTGAAAAAGTGTGTCAGGACGTCAATGACTTGAATTCTTTGGGAAATCAGTAATAAAGTTGGCATAATACAGGTTTGTAGGGTGAATTATTTACAAAGATAGGCTCTAAAGAGGAAAATTATTAGAGAGAATTAGTTGGCAGTCACAAATATTGTCGCAGTTTGCAATGTTTTAAAGGCTAGATTTTACTTTGTAGGACTTTGAAGAAAAGAGCTTTACCAAATGTTGACCATTGAAATAGGAAAATAAAAAAAAAATGAAAATGCACATTCTCAAATTAATTTGAGATTAGTGCTCTCTTTTGTAGAAGTCTTTTGAAGAAGTAATTTTCTAGTTGTGTAAAATTACTTTTCTAATTTATGTATACGTCCTTCTTTCAGAAAGTGTTTTAAAGACTGTTCTGCCTGCTCTGGTATTGTAACTCTCACGCTTAGGGTATTCAGCTCTGTGTCCTAGACTTTCATGCACAGGAGTAAAAAGACAGAAGTGAAGGATACCTCAGGTATTTTGCTCCAAACACGGTCATTATTCATTTCACATCTCTGGCTTCTGAGTGAACTTCTCCTCCTTTCAGTTATCAAACTGTATTGTGTCTTCCAGGAGCAATGACAAGGCAGGTGAGGCAGTAAACACTGAGGTGTCCTGTGGGCTCTGTGCAGCATTAGTCTGCTGTTCTCCCATCACTGCATCCTCTCCAAAAGCTCTTAGGTGTGAGCTGTACGTATAGATGTGTGGGGGGGACAGATGGAGGAGTAGAATGGGGAGATTTGCATAATCTGATTGAACTACCAAACATCTGAGACAAGACTCTCAAGGCAGTCAATGGAGAGAATTTGGCTCTTTGACAGAGTGATTCAGAGCACCTGAGCTATGTAGGCTGCTTAGAGAGACTACAAATCAGACATTTTAAGCTGGATGGTATAAATAATCATTCCTCCACCCTCCATGTGTTAAATTTACCATATGGCCAAATGTAGATTCATGTCTGGATAGCTGTAAGCTAAACTTCTATCATAATCTTAATGTATTTCAACTGATTAAGTATTGTTGAGATAACAACTCCAGTAGTTATCAGCCATCTGTTAACCTCCACTCATATTTATTTATCCCTTTGTCTTGCAGAATGAAAAAAAAAAGGCAGAGGTATTGCTAAAACCAAAATAAATTTTAATGGAACTTGCATCAGTTTACCTAAAAATTGGCATATTCCCTTGGGGTATTTTGGAACTGAACCAAACTGAACCAAACCCTGTGGAATGCTGTGGAAAGCACTGTTGTACTAAATCTATGGTCACATCATGCACTATTTTCAGCATTTTTCGTGTGCAATTCTCAATACAACTTGATCTTGATAATTTGGTGGTATTTAACTCCACCTCCTTTTTAGTACTTTAATGAACAAAAAAAAAATCTATTAGAATTGAAGAAACCTCATTTCTCCACTAAATTTCTTTTCCTGTATGTTATGGGGTATGTGATATCTGACTGAAGGAGCAAAAAGTACTACTAATACATTCATCAGGACTTTGACTTTATTTTCAAAAGAGAATGTGTGGGCCATTATAACACTCTGAGTCAAATAAATTACTTTTGTTGCCTAACAACAATATTTCAACCTAAGTATTTTTTTGGTTGGCTCAAGCTTCATGTTGCTCATATTACCACAGTATGCTCATGGATTTGGACAGCAGCCTCAAACAAGTGAAGACTGAAAAGTAAGGACACATTTCTGAAGTTAGATGGATGTGCTGTGAAATTGTCTTTATTTCAATAACTTGTCTAGCAAGAAGCACTGGACTGCTTCCTAAATAATTTTCGGCAGAAAACCATAGTAAATGAATTCAGAACCTATGGCTTTGTAACATAATTTCATATAGACTAATGCAATGGAGTATAATGAATAAAATAATGTGATGGACGTGGGTCTGCTACAGATGAATGGAAAGCTTTAGCAAAGGACAGATCATTTTTTCTGTAACATAATTATAAGAATTCAGGTACTGTTAAAATTACCTTAAAAGCTTGGCTGAATTGAACATTTAATTGCTGTGAGAGGACTCAAAATTGCTGTTAATTGTCAGTGTATATCAATGGTCTGAATTTTCTAGTGTGTTTTATTGCTTGAAAATCATACTATGTGATTCCTAAGTTTGTAAAACATATTCTGTCTTCTAAAGTAAGCATGTGAGGTGTTTCATTACATTGTTTCAAAAAGGTAGCAAAATAATTGTGTTTCACTTTTGGACATGCTGCAGTTTTTCTATTTAAAAAGCTGTCACTGGAGTATATTGGATGTGATCTAAGAAAAATACACATTTTTCTATATTGAATTGCAAGTCTCTTTCAAGCTGTTGTGTAAATACAGACCTCTATAGTGTCCAAGATTTGAATATTTACCCTACATATCCTATAATATTTTGAAAAAGAAATCCAAATTGGAGGAAACCACCTGATCACTTCAATCCCAAGGCATTACTTTCAAAATGACAAAATAAAGTATTCCTTATAGCTCAGTATGACATAGTAATTGAGTTTTACACTGTTGTTATACATATGCTACATCCAAGAGACCTTAGCTTATGTCCTGAAATGTTTATGAGGAAATTTCAGGTCTAACACATGATGATCCTGACATTGGCTGGAAAATAGACAGAGGCAAGAAGAAGGAGTTGCATGGTAATTTAGAGAGGGATATTTCACTGTAAGTCTGGAGAAAATCAGTATGTATGTAAATGTTATACACTAAGCAGTTTCAAAGGAAAAAAAGTGATTATTTTGGAAAGCTAAATATTTAAAGAATGGTTTATTTTATTTACTATTGGATTACAGTATTATAACCTCCAATGATAATAAGTTCCAGTATCTGCAAGCAAAGCACATAAAATGTAAAACTTTTCTAATAATGATGTGCTAGATAAATTAACCACAGTGGTGTATTTAGTAATAAAAATACCTCCTTTTTAGATTAACTTTGCTGCACTGAGTGATAATTGTTAGAGGGGGAAGTGCTTAGCAAGAAAGCCTGGATGAGTTAAAATGAATCAGATTTCTTGTCTTGATTTCTGCCTGGGGACCTTGATCATGACTGTCTTAGCTGTAACTGCCCCATCGTGTATGTGCCATCAACTCTTATTAGCAACAGGGCAGAAGTAAAACTGGATTACTTGTAATATAAAATAATTTGTAAATCTCTGTTTTAAAAGCGCACGTATTTATAAATGTTATAGAACAAAATGGCATTGCTGGTTTTCATCTGCAAGCATTATGTTTTGCCAAGAGTTAGAGATAATCTATTTAGATTTAGCAAATTTTTAGCATCTTTGAAGCAGAATATTTTTTTTACAGTGGAGCTACTGTTAAATGCTGTGGAAATTGGATTTTAAGTGGTGATTTTGTGAACAAAGAATATTTTATAAGAAAAAATTTCCTAACATCATCCATCCATTTGGCACAGATTATAAACTATTAAGCAAATTCTGTGACAATTGAAGCATGTATATTTACAAAAAGCTAAAAGAAAGGCTTTTCCTGAATTGTTGTAAAAATTCCATTGAAAACATGCCAACTCCTAAATTAATATTTTAAAGATTAAGAGAATTACAATAACCATAAGTACATAAAATAAACAAGGATAAATCTAATTGGTTTTCTATGTAACTGAGCATTTTGTAGGGTCAGGTGGTATAATTTGGAACATATTTGTTATAGCTAATACAATTATATGCTAGGCTTATGTAAAACACATTGTATTTAATTCCTGCATGGTCATCAAAAAATACACAAATATAGAAGACTACTCCAAGCATGATTTTATGATGGCTATGAAATGCAATCAGAATGTTTGGATAAGGGTTTGTGCAGTATCTAAACCAATCTAAACTGGAAACCTAATTTCTCCATGAGGCTTAAAATTTCAAGGAAGGTAAACAGTGTATTGTTTGTTCAACTTTGCAAATAGAGGTTTAAAAAATGCATGTTTCAGTCAAATTATTTGTAGATTACCCTTGAACTTTTATCTTTTGTGACTTCAGTAACTTTATAATGTCCATGGAATTGCATTAGCAACTAGAGTTGTCACTAGGTTCCTAAAGCTACAGAATCATTCCACCACTGACCTCATGATTCCATATTATTGTGGAACTATTCTGAGCATATCTAGACTTGGGACAAAAAAATCCCCAGTAGGATTTGTGCTCTTTGTGCATAGAATAGAAACTTAAATTTATCTATCTGATTCCTGGGCTAACTTTCTTCACACCTCACATCAAGCCCTCCCATCCTCACTGAGCTAAGCAGGTGGAAGAGCAATAAAACCAGATCATAACTTTTTCACTGAATTTCATCTATACAGCTGAGATACATGTGGTTATTGTGGCTGAGTTAGTGTTTACTTGAACTAAAATAATTCTGATTGAAAGAATAAAGTTTTTTAGTTCTCTATCATATGGTATGTATCCCTAGATTCATCTTTTTTTCCCCTTGTACTTCTAATGTTACCTGAAAGGAGTGGAGTAACCACTATAGTGGATTTTCCTACTAAATGTAGTACTTGTGCAATCCAGGCCCTCTTTGGTATTTCATCAGCTGCCTCACAGAAAGATCTTTCAAACAACAAGAATGTCAATTCCACTGTGTCTTTTAAAGGAAGCTTTTTGAGTTTTACGTGTATTGCTAGAAAAATTGCAAGTTTCCCAAGCATACAGACTGGTACAGCAAAATGGATTAATAACAGTTTTTGAGTGTTCTAATCATCAAGCCATGCCTAATATACAAATTTGCAGGAAGACAATTAGGTAACTAATTTCAGTTCCTGTGCCAAAGGATGAACTATAATAAGCTTTAAGTATATTGTAAGTGGAAAAGATTAACATTTACACGAAGCTGAGTCTTGAGCAATTAAAACCCAGTGAAAGATGACTGAAATTTTACAAGTAGTCTAATCACACAAAAATATGTCTTTGCTGTAAAACAAGGATGATCAGGTTTTTTCCTGCTGCCTGGGTTTCTCTTGTGTCATCAAGTGACAGTGTGTCTCCTGTTGTACGTGGGCTGGAAGTTCACTAGTGTGAGTGGTGGTGTCAGGGAGCTGAATAGCAGTAAATCACTGTGTCACAACACAGTAGAGTGTTTTGAGCTGAAAACAAAGCCTCTTGGTGTGCAAATATTACAAAAAGAACAGCATAGCATTTTATTGTAGTGTCAGAATGGTTATGAGTGACTTTACTAAATTAATTTTGTCATTCAGGAACAATAAAGATAACATTACGCTATTTTCCTAACTCTGACCAAGATCTCAATTGCATTTTTCTGTTTCTTTACTTAAATGTAGTATGCTATTTGAATGGGGGTGTGTTCCTTACTTTGTACAGGGATGTCCTATAGCTGAAAAACCAGCCTTCTTTGGACTACTGAAAAAGTTAAGCTGCAGAGAGTGGGGAGCAAACTAAAGAAAAAACCTGAAAACCCCACAAATTTTTGTACATAAGTGAAGAAACTGTGGCAATCAGAAAAGTGAGCATTTCTGGATAGCTGAAAACTGTGTGTCAAGTTTTCATGAACTGTAATTCAAGCATAACTTATGACAGGAGATGAAAGAATTTTAGATCTTAGCACAAAATTGCTTATATTGAATTTTGGAGACGATACAAAAGAAAAGGTTCTGGATTCAACTGTCACAGTGCTGTCAGAATGGCTACCTGCTGGCTAAGGAAGAGTGACAGGTGGCATCTCATCAAAAGGGCCTTTATTCACTTCAAATAATGAAAAACATCGCAGCACTTCACCAGAACCTTCCAGCTGACAAAGGTGACTTGTGCTTTATTCATGCATTTATAACAGAAGGTGTTCTAAACTGGCAGTGTCCTTTCTACCCACCTTCTCAGAGACCTCCTCTTTTGGAGAACTTTGACAAAGGAAAAACCTCAGAAAGACTGAAGGAGCCAAAGAAAAAGCAAAGATACTGAAAGAGTACAGTCCTGTAATGTAACTGTGTTTTCTACCATGATTGCATGCCAGTTGTTGCCATCTCCCAAGAAAAGGAAGAACTGGATGTGTCAAATTCTGCACTCTTCTGTTCATATGTCTCCTCTTGACCTCAGTGAGAGACATCACCCAGAGGCTTTATCTTAGGTTGATAACTTGGTGTGTGGTTCCCTGTCTTACCCACTTCAGAGGGCTTTCCATTTCAGGCAGTGAGGTATGGACAAGGTCGGTGAGCGTGCACTTGTGTGCCAGAGGTAGTTCTGCTGATGGAGTAAAGCATCTGCCTGCTTCATGTAATGGTGTGGTAAGATACTTGGTGAAGTGCTGTGAATAAAATATTGAGCCTTTTGCCAGTGTGTACAGTACAGAGATGGAAGTTAAGTGTTAAGGTTCCCAAGAGGGAATTGCCTCCAGCCAGATACAAACCTAGAACAGCCTCTCTGACGTCATCCGAGGGAGGACTTTTGGCATTACCTGAGGGCCTTTCAGCTGCTTTCAGCTTGCTTTCTCCCACATTTCTAGTTAGAACTGAGAGTTTTTAAAAATAGATAAATAAACAAATGAAGGTAGTCACTTTGCCAAGGTATCTGCTTGTAGAGAGGATAGAAGAGACTTTGGAGCAGACACATCATGGTTGCACTTTATGATGTGCAATGCTGGCAATGTGAATAGCCAGTCCTTTAAAAAGGAATGTAACACTAACTCTGGGAGTCAGGTCTGTTTTCCTGTAATGCCACAGTGCCTGCACCACACATGTCAGTGCCAGCTGCCTCATGTGCCTGCATGTATGTCCTGTACTGAGATAGATGATACTTTCATGTGGTGAGACCTTGAGCAGACCAAATCATGGCAAAAATTTCTCCCCTCTCAAATTCCTAGGCTGCCTATCACTTCTCTCTGTCCCTCTCTCTGCCACATCTCACAGACCCTGCTGCTGGCACACAGACATGGGTTCACTGCACTGATCAGGGCAGAGTGCTGGTGCACATGCACTTGGCCGGGGAGGTGAAAATCAGGAGAAGGGTGTGAGAGCAGGTGGAAAAACAGGCTTTTGCTATGAGGGAGAAATTGGAGCATACCCATAGTCAGACATTTTCTACAACCATCTCTCTGATATTCCACTGCAGATAAATATATGTAAGCAGACTAAATAAATAGCATACACTTGGTTTAAATAATGCTTCATTTATGTATTTAATTATTATTTCAGGTAACATTCTATTTCTGTGTTTGAAGCTATATAAGTAATGATTATGCCAGTCAGTGCTTGGTTATGTGTACTGGAAGGCAGCAAAATGCTTTGGCAGTTATGCAGTGAGGATAAGTTTGGAAGATTGAATCATTCTGGCTTTAGTTCCACTAATGGAGAACATTTCGTTTTGTTGAAGTTTTGCAGATGGTTGAAACTTAACCTTTCTCAGGTGTAACAGCTCCCATAACTTCAGAGAAAAAAAACTCTTCTCTGTGAGTTACCTATCTTTTGCAATTAATTTCTAGTCAAACTGAATAGAACCTGAAAAAAAAGAGGGCTGTTTATTTTAACCTAGTGATGCAATATTTTAATTTGTGATACAGGGAGATCTGAATCATTTGACCTAAAATCTTGGCTAGGGTGGTCTGATATAAATTGGTAGATTAGCTAAGGACAAATAATATTTAATTTCTTTAACAATTATGTTTAAATTTCATTGATAATTATGGTTCATTTTAAAACGCATTTTAGTACAGCTTTTTCCTATGTACAGCATATTTGAGGCATTTTTATTTAAACCACTGTAAATGCTGCCTTGTTTACTTAAAAATTAGTTTCCCTTAAATACAGCTCAATGAAAATTATAAGTTAAATATGAAATGTTCCCAGTAAATTGTTTACTCAAGCTTTTTGTAAAGTGCATGGCATTATAGCACACGGCCAAAGGGAGTCCTTGCCAATGTGTCTGGACCCTTAAAGTCAGCAACCTGGAGTCAGATTTGGTTTGGAGTCAGATTTGGGCTGACCTGTTGTCCAGGTTTCAGCTAGGAGAATTTCTTTCTCCTCAGTAGCTGTTACTGTGCTGTGTTTTGGGTTTGGAATAAGAATGGTGTTGATAACATGCTGATGTTTTGGGTTTTTGCTGAGTTGTGTTTATCTTAAGTCTTTTCCTGTCTCATGCTCTGCCAGTGAGAAGGTACAAAGAAAAAACAAACTGAGGTGGAGCATAACTGGGACAGGTGAACCAAACTGACCAAAGGGATATTCCACACCACAGAATGTCATGCCAAGCATATAAACTGGGAGGAGTTACCTGGAAGGGGAGCTGATCCAGGTTCAGGAAGAGGGGTCTGGCATCCATCAGTGGGTAGTGAGTAATTGCATTGTGCATCACTTGTTTTTTCTATCATTATTATTATTATTATTATCCATGCTTATTTACCATTATTATTGTATTTTAAGTAATTTTCAGTTATTAAACTTCAGTTATTTAACTAATATAAAAATACTGCATTACTAGATGAAAATAATTGAACAGTGTAAGGAAGGATCTTTTCCTCCTTTGTCCCATACAACTGAACAGAAGTCCCCACAGATCTGGACTTCATGCATTCTGTAAGGTGGATGCTACCTGACCTCTGCTGGTCTAAATTGTTCTTGTGTTGCAGCTTCTCCAAGTGTGGATACAAGAACAGCAAAGAAATAATAATAATGAGATTTTTTGAATTTTTATTTTAAAATGTCTGGAAATTCCAGAAGAGTTCTCATCTCTGAACCATGGCCTCTTGGCATAATTTAATTCATAGTATATTGAGGCACTTACAAATTAAATTTCCATGGCAATAATATTTGTATTATCCTAAACTTAACTACTGCCATCAAACATAAAATATGCAAAAGTGAAATATTGAATATTAAGGTTTTCTACCTTAAAATTATTAGCTTTCATATATTTGTTTGACAAGCTATATTCAGTCTGTCAAGTGTTGATCTAAAACTGATGTCAGCACTACATCAGAGTGGTTGTGTGAGCTCTGATGTCAGCATGTGGGCAAGTGTCAAGTATTCACTTCAAGTGTGCTTCTCATGTCTTGAAAAGGGTTTTGGTCTCCCTGGTGTGCAGGAAAGATGAGGTTCACAACATGGTAAGTGTTTGTAGTTTAAATGCTGGTGTGTTCTTCCATTCCAAGTCCAGGTTTACAAGTAAATTGGAGGCAATGGAGAGGCTGGCTCTGGTCACCCTGTTGTGGTCACCTCACCTTCTGTGTGCAGAAAGGAAGAACAAATGAAATTCTGTTAGGTCATGGTTTTGAAGAATGGAAAGCCACGTGTTGGTACTGGAGAGAGGAGCCGTATCATGCCTCAGTAGGTCTGCATGTCTGGAGGATGGGTCCCCCCCATGCTCTCATACAGCTGTCTTTAGCAGTGCTTTCTCCAGGACCCAGCACTCATGCAGGCCTCAGAAAGGGGATATTTGTCTCCATTGTTGTGCCGGTTTAGACACAAATCGAGGAGGAAACAACCCGGAAGGGACTCTCTCTCCTCTCTCCTGCCAGCCAAGCAAGCAAGCTCCGGCAGCACCCACCCCTCACGGGTTCGGGAGAAAGAATTTCTCACACGAGAGTGAAAAAACCCCCGTTTATTCAACAAACCGAGCTCCCCCCTCCCTTCCCAGAGGTGGAGGTCGATGGGTTTCCCCACAGTTCTCTCACGTGTCCCAGGCCCAAGGCCCGAGCCCAGCCGGGCCCTGCCGGATCGAGGGGTCTCAACCACGAGTGCCAGAGATGGTGAGCTGGTCTCGGATGAAGGAAACGAGCTGAAAACCGTCCAGAAAGGAGCAGAAGCCGCAGAAGCAGATCTCCGTTCCTCTCCAGCCGACAGCTGAAAAAAAAGGTCCAGAGCAACCCCTCCTCCTCCGCTACCAGCAGAGGGAAAAAAAGTCTCCAGCCGGGCAAAAGTATGTAAACATTCCGGCTGCAAGGTCAGGCGAGCCGCCGTGAAGAGTCCTCCCGGCTGCAGTCCGAAGGCACAAAAAACCTTCCAGCAGGCGATGGGGAATACAAGATCATCCCACGACAATTGTGTATGGTCTTAGTGGCAAAATCAGAAGAATAAAAAACAGCACTCATGAGGCTTTGCAGTATATTGGAGTGTGAAGTGCCAATTCATTTTCTGTTCCTGTAGCTGTCTTAAACTTATGCCTTTCCACAAAGAGCTGACAAGAACAATCCATCAGTTTGTTCCTTCCCTTTGTATTATAATGGGTTTGGTTTGTTCACTTTGTTTCTTGAGTACTTGCTTCTTAAACTCAGAACAGGCAAAGAAGATCCCTTTGTGTAAATGAGGCATCACAATACTGAGTGGGAAATCGCCATTAAAGTTAAAGGCATTGCTCAAGAGCTCCTTTGTGGAGGATCTATTTCCTTCTTCTAGACAAAATCCAAAATACATATAAACTTACAGCAGCTTCTGGTTATTGCTGAAAACAGAAAGGTCCAAAGTCAAGCCCAGCCAGGGCTCTGATGACCCCGGGAACACACACCAAGCTTGTTCTTCATCAGTGTTTTCATCAGTGGAGACTGGACCCTGCCTGCCCGGGTGGACTGTGCCCATGGCTTGCTTGTCCTCACCATTAGGTTTGCTTTTCACTTTTCATGATACCTGACTGAATTCTTCTAGTACAATTTAAAGTCATTAAGTTTAGTTTTGCCCATACAGGAGATGGACTTAGTAACCCTATACCAGTTTTTTACAAAGTTGAAATTACCTAGCTTTCTTATGCCCTCCATGTGCTTCTTTAAACAGCCAGTTCCAGTTCACATACTTTTGTTTGTTCTTGTTACTCCCTTCTACAAGTAATTTACAAATGTTTAAGTTCAACTAAAAATGCAGTTTTTCCATCCAGCTCAGAGCTGAATATCACGCGTTCAGCATCTATGTTGTTTCCCATTGAATTATGTTCTGTTTTCCTCAACCTATTTACTCAGTTTGTTCAGTTTTCTTTGAATTTCCTTCCATGTGAAAGTTTAATTTAGGCTTATTTCTTTTCTCCTAGTAAAAATACCAAGTAACACTGAATCCAGGATGATATATTTGTGTGGAACACTACCTCTTGTTTTGGCAGCAAAACACTGATAAATGTTTGAAAGATACAGCCTTTACTGTCCTTGCACTTTTTCTCTTCTGTTGGAGGACCAGCACGTTGGCACATTGCTTCTTCTAACGCTATTTTAACTCCCAAGCTTTGCACAGGTGGGCATCTTGCCATATTGCAGTGCCTGCTATGTGATTAAACCAGCTGAAACTTCTGATCCTTTATGGTGCTGGAGCATAGGATTTTTTAAAGGGAAGTAGATCAGAAAGAAATAGGAGATTTACTTTTAAAAGCTCTTCTAGAAAAAAATCTGTACTGGGACTCAAATATTTTTTCATGACTGTTACAATAAATGGATACATGCATGAGCCTAGAACTAATGTAGTTGTAATTAAGCTGCTCTCAAAGTCATTAGATAGTTTAAGCTGTTGAGCCATTTTCCAGCCCATTAACTTTATTTAGACATAATTATATTTTTTAACATGTTGGTCCAGAGAATGCCATGATCATGATTATACATATGCCACAGTGCAGTAGACATACTGCACAATGATGTGTCTTTATTTTGGGTTGTTTGTATGACCCCAGATATCTGATGATGAGTTACAGGGGATTTTTCTTTTTGGTAGGAAGGTGGGGGGGGAGGAGGATAGAGGCTGGGAGATGCTTTGAGGTGGTGGTAGAATTTTGGTTTGTTTACTATTTGCATTTTTCTCTGGAGTTCTTACTTTTTGTCTTGGCTGTTATTGCTTCTTCAGTTGTTGCTTCTTCTCCTGTCATGACTATTGTAATTACACACAGCTCTCATTTCACAGTTGGCATCTTGCTAGAAAAAGATGATGTTATTACATGGAATCATTCCAGAATTAAGAGAATTCCCTGTTTTTCTAAGTTTGTGAATCTGTTGTGTAATCTGAAGCTTCATTTACCCCTTGAGTTCTGGTGGTCAAACAAATAAAAAACAAGAAGTAAGAAATTGGCCAAGTATGCCTTCCTGCACAGAGGTAACCCATAAACTTTCAACCAGGAGTACCCTTGTTTGTTGGACAGAGATTGAATTGTGACTTTAAAATTAATGTGTCACATCTTAAGGAAAAGCATCACATTTTGCCTTTTAGGAAGATGCTAGGAAATCTCTGCTTATGAGCAGGAGCCTCTGAGAAAGATTAAGGTGCTTTGCTTGGAGAATTTCAGGGAGATAAAAATTCAAGGACATTTTCATTAATTCCCTTTTTCTTCAAGAATATTTTTAGGAGAGAGGAGTATTTCCAGTTCTTATTGACACCATGCTCTGTTACATAGGTACCTCCATATTAATTAACAAGGCATCTCAAATCTGTGTTATATCCAATGATGTGCTTTTAAGTTTAAAATGAAGTATCTTATCCAGAGCACGTCCAGGCAGTCTGATTCCCTGTAAGGTAGTTTGGTACAGATTGACAGGATCCCCACAGGCTGATAGTCAGAGCAGGAAACTGCTAGACAAAATAAGGATAGGGATGTTTAAAGAGTGCTTTTCTTTTGAGTCCTTAGGCATCTTACTCAGGACTTCAGAAAACTGATACCGTTGCCCTGGAGTCTCTTTTGAATTAGGTCTGAAGAACTTAACACAGGGTTTGTGCAAGTGCTACAGACCAAAAATATTTTCATCCCTAGAATGTAACAGCCCTAGAGATGAGAGCGCTGGGTTTGATTCCTCCTTCAGCTTCAAGGGCTTTAAATCCTCCCACACAATAGAATGCTGACAGTGGAAAAATACAAAAGAATATGTAGGAACAAAGACCAAGACAATCCTTACCACAGGCCCTGATAGCAGCTCTTGATTGATCTAGTGAATCCTGTATTGTATTTGACCTGTCCTTACTGGAGGGTACTGCAGTCCTGATCTGTCCAACTTTGCAACACAGAGCAATCCTGCAGTTAATGAATCTTGGGAATTTGGACACCCAGAGACTGAGGGAGGAATTTTCTACCAATTTTTCTTATCTTATAAACTAATATTATTGAATATCACTTCCCTCTACTCTTCACCTAGATGCCGTGTGATTCTGATAGTTGGAGCTTGTATTGTTTAGGTATGATCTGATTATGCCCACCTAAATGAGGAGAGGGAAGGTATTCTCTTGCAGAGGTTTTGGGCTCTAATCTCCAAGCCACCTTTTGGACATCGTCAGCCTCCTAATGAATATTAAAGTCAAACAAAGAAGCATCTTATGAATTCAGGCATTTCTTGCACTGCACAGGGATAAGAAAAAGTTTTGGGGAGTTAGGAATGGAACTAATGAACTTTCATTCTTAGCTCTGGTGAATTTCACTATTTATGCCTAAAGTGAAACAAATATTTTCAATTATAATGATATTTTGAAGGAATGAAACTCACTAATGAAAAGTGGGTAAGCAACAATATTTAATTAATAGATTTAATTACTGCATCTAATCATTGTGTTTAATTAATCACTGTGTCTAATTAAGATAACATTAGCTATGAATAAACTATGTTGTTTTGGATGGAAAACCATTTTTCCACCACCGGTCTCAAAGGGAGAATCTGCCATGTTCTCTGGATATCGAACCCTTCCTCCATGTGAAGCAAGGAGACATGCTTGGAGGGGTGAGCTGAAGCTGCAGCTGCAGTTACATTGTGCTTGTGCTGCATTAAGTCTCTGTAGCTCTCTTGTTTGTGAATTATAACTTTACTTGGCTGTGCTATTTTCACTGCTAGGCACATAACTCTCCCAGGAGCAGGGAATTTGGATTAAGCACCTGGAGAGCAGGAAACATGAAAGGTACCTACAAACTTCAATAGTGCCCTGTATTTTGCATTTCTTTCTGATCTTTCTGATTTCCTGTATTGTCCTGCTGCTCTTCTAAATGTAAGTAGTATCTTCTGAAGGTTTTTATTTCATACCAGCATAGGAAATATGTGCTCATGTTGCAGACCACCAACATTATATAGACTACATAGAGTGTGCTGCATGAGTGCTACAGGGGGAGTCATACACTTCACTCTCCAGAGATTAGCAACATATATGCTATTGATACAAGCCAGTGAGATAACAAAGTTAAATGGAAAATGTGGCAGTGGTCTAAGAGGATTTGATGGCCAGGTACACTGGAGTATTTACTGCAGGGTCAGATTCCTGTTGAATCTTGAGGTTTGGAAAGTACTTTATGAAAGCACCTCTTAGAATTGTATTCTAAATTCCTTCTCAGAAGGGGATTTAGGTGCAGCTGGATTCAGACTCAGACCTAGACTTGGTCAATAGTTCATATCTAAAGGATTATGTATGTGCAATCAATGCTTTGTGTCACTTAGCCAAAATAGCAGAGTGCATGTGTTCTTATTCCAAATTGACTTACTGAATAAGGATTCTCTCAACCTCAAGGGCTTGAGGAATCCCTGCTCAAGGGGAGATCTTGGTGTGCAGCCTGCTGCCCCACAGGAGAGCTCAAGGGTGTCAGGGCTGCTGCTGTTTATAGAGTATTATGGTTTTACTCATATGTCCCCAGGAAAATAGCATGCTTTGGAAACAATAGGTATGAAGAATGCTGAGAAGACTATGGTTCGTTACTCCTGACTTATCTTTGAACAAACTAAAAAAAAAAAAAAA
>VZRX01007744.1:0-24155 GCA_013398075.1 Notiomystis cincta
ATATACTACCTAGGTTCCAAGGAATTTACTTTTACTTTTATTTGGTAAACTTTAAATCAGTAAAGTAAATGACTTAGAAATGTGTCTATATGTGTATTGATGAGCTGGCAGATCTTACATGAGTATTCAGAATTCTGGGTTCATAAAAGAATTACAGAAATTGAAATGGAGAATAAAAGTTAAAATATTAAATTCTTATTGTCTTGGTAAGTTTGATCATTGTGTTTGTAGAGTTGAATCTGTTGATAGAATGAATGCTTTAAATTTTTACTTCTTATTTGTACATCTGAACTCTGCAAGCCTCATACAGTGATGGTCATTTAAGATGACTTAAGTCATCCTACTTTGGGAACTTTTGCAGTGTTTTCCAATCAGTATCCATCAAAGATGTGACTATGCCTTCTGCAACAGTGCTTGTCAGTCCTTCTAGAGTGGCAACAAAATGAAAACTGGTGTGATACTTTCCTTTTTGAAGATTTGTGGGGTTTTCTATATGAAATATAGATAGAGACTGAAGGTACGTTTTTTGTTTCTGGGCAGATGGTTGCAATATCTGTGATGGTCTTAGTTCTGGATGTTTAAATACAGAAAGTTTCGTGTCCAGTTATATCACTTCGGTGTGGTGCCATCAACAAAAAATTAGAGAAATAATAATACAGCCGAATCCTTCAGAATGCCCTAGGTAAACGAAAACCTGATAAAAGAGGTAGAGGCAGTTTTGTAGCACAAATAATACCAGTCAAGAATCTATGAGCCCTACAGGCCTGTCAAAAAATCTGATGATTTTCAGGTATGCACGTCTAATTTCATAGACTGCGTTATGGCCATAGATACTCACCTGTATCCAACCCCTTGATGGGATTTAGCTTCAGCCAAATGTGCATTCCCCTTACCTGACCTCCCCTAGCAAGGAGTTACTGTTACTGATATACAATCAGAAATGATTGTATATCCTGTGATTGAGAAGTATGGGAGCTATGTCTCTTTGTACAGTTCCTGAAATTAATCTATGCATGGATGTCACTTGAGCTCAAATTTCCTCTGCAATTAACTTGGTGCTTCCATGTGTGCATTAAAAAGTATCAAAGAGGAAACTGGACCTTATCTAACCACTGAGGGAGGACTCAAGTCTTGCAGGAAAAGACCTAATCAGAAGTGACAGGAAGAGTATGAGTATTTTTAGGAATTTTAGCAGATTTGTGCCTATCACCTCTTTCATGCAAGTCTGAAGTATCGAAGGTTCCAGAGGTGCCAAGGGAAATGCATTTATGTATAGAAATTATAAAATCTTCCATCTGTGGCTTTAGTTCTGAGTCCTAGTTTGAATCCAAATCATATCAAGCTTGGAACTGAATGTAAATTGGCTATGTCTATGAATAAATATAACACGTCTGGATATCTTGGATTTCTTGGATTCTGTTATGTATTAAGGGTTTTTTTTCTTCAAAAGCTGCTCTACCTCTTTCAATTGAAGTTGTCCTTAATTGTCCATAGCTCTTGTGTTAAGTGTGAAATAATAAGTTCATTTTACCAGTCCTTGTGGGTGTTCCAGGTTCCTGACTGTACCAAAGTCTGGACATGGGGACGTGCTGTGGGCCGATAGTCGTAAGCAATGTCCATAAGCAAAGTCATTCTGTGTGGAAAGGCTTTCCAAATACCAATGCTCTTTTCAGCGAGGGAGCATAATTCACTTCAGGAGTTCTTCTGTGTTCTGCAGAGGTTTGTAGGCACTCAGAATTGATGAAGCAGCTTAACACTCAAGATAGTTGCTAGATAACTCCTTGGAGACTCATTTGGCTGCCTCAACAGGGGCTGACAGGAAGGCTGCAGACCAGCAACAGAACCTTACTGTTGCAACTTTATAAAATGTGTTATGTTTCATCTGATTTCATATGGTGTGGCTAACATTTCTGTCCCTTAAGCTAAGGACCTCAGAAAAATAGTTGATGAAGATAAGGGCCTCGTTAGAGAATCAGTATTGGGTGAAGATAATGATTTACTGTCCTGTGGTGAGAACAGTATTAACTTTTCATATGTTGTTAGAATCCATTTCCACTGAACCAGAATAATTCACCCCAGAGATTGGAAGGTCTCTTGTTGGTGTTCAAGACAGTGTTTCATGATGTCCTCATGTGTAGGCTGGGACAAAAGCAGTACATGACCATTCCATTTAAGCAAACCTGTTTGGGTAATTTGAGTGTCTGCAGCCTTACTGAACTATACATTGAAACCTCTCAGGCAAACTAGACAAGAATGTGCCACCACTGTAATGAAAAAGCCATCAGTATGTTTTTTAATGTGTTATTAATCCTAAGAAATCTGTAAATAAGGAAAATATCAGTTTTAATAACTGAACTGTCTTATATTGAACAAAATGTTCCTTCCTAGTAGCACTTCTTCACAGTATGTCTGAAGAGTTTTCTTACTGTGTGACAACCTCTCATGCTGCAGGTAGATGGAAGAAAAGAATTAAGAACTTGCTTCTTCTGGTGAGGTATTAGTGGGAAAGCCTTGACTACTGCTGAGGTCCTAATATTTATAGAAGCTCTTCTTACATCTATGACCTGACCATTTATGTGGCATGCACCTGGCTTGGATGAAAACCATGGTCCATTGCAGAGATCAGGTGTTATATGCCTGTAAACAATTTACTTTTATCCATTTATTTCAAACTCAGCTGTGTTAGGCGAGGAATGAATAGGAAAAGTGGAGGTTGCTTTTACTAGACACCCTAATATAAAACCCAGATGTCACGAGAGAGCCAATCTCATTGCTGGGTTTGTACATTTACTGAGTCTGGGGAGTGGGCAGAGCTAAAATAATGGATTTCTGGAATACCTGTGGCTGGTATGAAAGCTGGAAAACCATGATATGGACTTTAGCAGGAAGGATGTCACTTTTCTGGAAAGGCTTTTGTTATTGAATATGAGGTAGAGAGGAAAGGAAGCAAGGTAATACTTAGTTGTGCATTAATTTCTAGGGAAGACTACTGGAGAAAAAGGACACTGGGAAAATGATCATTTCATACTTGTAAACTTAGCGCATGTTTTTTTTTTTTCTGGGATTTTAATTTTAATTCCTGAGGATTAAGATTTATATTAAATGCTCTACCCCTGTAAGGTGATTGCCAGGGCTTTTAATATGCCAAAATATGCTCAGAAATAAGGAATACCAGTGAAGTCAAACATGCTGGAATACAATGTACTTCAGATTCTAGTCTGATATCTATCAGGGTTTTGTGAGAAGATTTATTAAACTTGGATGCTCATTAACACTTTTTCCAGGATATTGGAAGGAAACAATTTGGTCATATAAGAGAGTCAGTGGGATTATTGACTACAAAAGTAAGGTCTCCAAGCAACCAGTTGTTTTAGTTGATGTTGAGAGTTGGACTGTAATGACCTGAGTACAAGGAATAATCAGAAAATATCACACTGTTCAAATAAGACTGCAGCAATGCCCAGAGCTTATATTAGTGTATGACCAAGAGAAAGTTTCCTAAAAGATAGCTAGAAGTATTATGTAGAGGCTCTGTTGAAAGCAGGTCCATTCATTTCTCACAGCAGGATAATTCATGTGTTCATTCAGTTCAGGAGACATATTTGAGTTGAATGGCAGGGAGAAATCAGTGCTTTCCCTCCTAACCTTGGGGTGTATATTGTTTTCAGAAAGAGCTTTGAAGTCTGGCCAGAAGCATCAGTCTGGCCAGTTGCAAAAACACTGTATAGGCAGTTAGAGAGTAATTTTTCATACTGGAAATTAAACTCTGAGCAATATGGTGTATTTTACCTCATGTACTTTGGAACGATACATACATCCAGACAACAAAAAGCATAAGGAGGAGAGTCAAGGTCTGTGTGCTCCTGTTTCTATAGATATACCCATGATCTAATTTTACATGGCAAAAACTGTGCAGGGAAAGGGTAATGGCTATACCTTGTCAAGCCACCTTCAGAAACAAAGACTCGATGAGACTTGAAGTATAAACAGTGTGCTTTGCTTTGTGGCATTCTTGAACAGGAGGGAAGGGTGGTCATACTGTAGGAAAAATTAACTCAGAAGCAGCTGAGTTGAATGCAAAGTAAAAGTTGGATTATGAAGAAGGTTTTTGGCAGTTGATTTGCTTGTGTTTTTTTTCTTCTGTGTTTTTTGTTTGTTGAGTTGGTTTGGTTTGGTTTTTTTTACGTCAGAGGTGGGAGTTGTGTGGAAGAACAGACTGTTATTATAAAGTGAGTTTCCTGTTTGGAAACAGCAAGCAGCTCTCAGGAGATTGTATACAGAAGTAAACAAAGAACAGGTTTTCTTCAATTGAGTGTTAATAAGAGATGCACCATCCTAATGAGCAGGTGAAGATGGGGATACAGTCCATTTTAATAGATACATTGTAGTTGTAGTTGTGATAATGAGAAGCTATTAGTATTTTTCTTGATAACAATTAGTCTGTTGATTGGTTTCTATTCCCTTTGCACCATCAGCACTTTTATATATCAATACAATGTTGATTTAACTTTTAGTGTTCCTACATATCCCTTTCAGCTGCTTAGGTGAAAAAAGAATGGTATTGACTCAGTAATGCTGTGCTTTGCAAGAAAGCTACGCCTATATATTTTATGCCTCAGTTTTATTCCTCCACAGTAATAGGGCTTGAAGGCTGTGGAACTAAGTGTTCAGAAATTGAGAAGAAAAATTTAACTTTTGAGAGTTAACTCTGCTTGTCAGAACATGCCATGATATTGTGAACTGTAACAGGGATCATACAGAATATCCGTGTCTACAGGAAAAAAAGAATAGGCTTCCACATAGCTTGAAACTAGACGTTGTCTCTTTTGTTTACAAGGGATACTGCTGAGACCTTCCTGCAGCACAGAGTGGCACCTAGTGGCTGAAAATACTGTGAAAATGATGTTTTAGAATAACTCACATCCTGTGAGCCATGAATTTTCTTTAAGTGAATGATTATGGTCCTCTGTAGACCTTAATTAATCAATAGTCGGACTTGATGATCTTAGTGGTCTTTCCCAAACTTGAAGATTCCATTATTCTATGATGCCAACTCTTGATCCCTATGCAATCAAGCACCAAAAATGCAGGGGAGAAAACTGCTCTCTACCTTGCTGGCTGATTTGCAGCCAGGGCTTATTCACTAATTATTTTCCTTCCAGCTTCCTAAAAATGCATCCTGTCCTGAAAAGAAACTATATCTTGGTCAATTTTCACCTAAATATGAATATCTGAAAAACTCAAAAATGCTAATTAAAATTAGAGTAGCAAGGACACTATTAGGCATCATTGTTGTTCCTGAAAACAATCCAAAAGTAACTCTGAAGAAAACTTAGGTGCTGGATTTCCTTTAGTGCATGTCTTTGTGGTGTTAATGATTTTGATGGACCTCTTGTCTCCTCCATTCATGAAATGAAGCAAATCTTTCCGTATTGAACACTCTTCATTTATGTGTCTGGTATCAACTGCCTTCATTTATATGTCTGGCATCATAGGACCAATGTACAAACATCTGGGAAAAAACCATCATATATCATTTGGCAGTTAAATTAATTTGAGACTTAGAAATATATTTCTCCCCATGCTGGGGGTTGGTTGCCCAAGCTGGAGTCATGAGCCGTTTGAGATCTTTAGAATTAAATGTTCAGCACCTTGAGTTTTATAGCATGGGATAGCATGATGCTTACAGAACTTTCATCACTGCAAGGTTGAAATGTGTCTTAAGAAATAAAGAATAATAGTAATACCTTCATAAAATTTTCCTTCATCAAGGCCCCCTGGTTCAATTCTGCATTAGAGAGCATCACTGTTTGCAGGGTGATCAGCGCTGGAGTTGGCTGAGCTGGATTCACTGTTTGTACTCACCTGCATCACATTTTCCTATTTTACTTCTTTCCTGTGTCTTGCTAAAGAGTAATTCTGTCATTCAGTTGGATTTGATGGATGGTTTGACCCTTTCTGACTGCTCCTATTGCCCAATCTGAGCTCAAGACAAATAACCAGAGGAAGCACAGTGGATTCCAGTGCACAGCCCACCCCTCCTCAGAAAAGTGGGCTGGCAGGATGGACACTTTTTACAGCACTGACACCTGCTCTGTACAGGTGCCCAGGCAGTAACCAACTGTGACATTTACAACCTTTACACAATATTCACACTGCTCTCTGCCATTTCTGCAACCTGGCTTCAGAAAAGGACACCATCTGCTGTGACAACTTCTTCTCAAGAACTGCTTAACACAGGCTGGGCACAACCACTGTGTTGTTTTAAAAAGACACCATGACTCATTATGTTGGATTTTGCATGGCTTTAAGGGCACTGTATGAAGCAAGGCAGATGTGAAGTGTGGTACTATTTTTGGACACTCAGTTCCAGTGTGGGATTTCCCACTGGATCACAGTCTCATGTGTGGGAATTCCTGTTGGTTGGCAATAAATGGCACCTTCCTTTCCCAGGCACTGATGTGAGTTCAGCAATCATGTTAGTCTGTGTTTCCTAAACTTGCAACATGCTTGGACAGTTTGAAGATGCTATTGTGGCTGCAGGTGTCTGACTCCTGATATCTGCATATGCTTATCTAAGACAGACAGGATGATTACTTGTTATTTATTTATTTATTTATTTATTTATTTATTTATTTATCTATTAGCAGTAGAAAAATGCATACCATTCACAGGGGATTTTGCAGGCTAAGAAAAACAGAAGTACAATGTCAGATGGAATAACTGTACTCATCATTTCTGTTCCAAGTTCTTCTGCTGATTTTGCTATTTTTCTCAGCACAATTAAGCACATATTTAAATTTACATTTAATTTTAAGAAAAGGAGATGTAAAGGCTCAGCACTATGAGGATATAAGACAAGTGGATCTGCTTTGTACTTTCTACCATACCATAGAGTCATAGGCTACATAATATAGCCAAGAATTTAATATATTTAATTTTTGCTTGTAGCAGAGCTTGAGCACTGGGTTTGGTTTTTTTTTGTTATAAAATCATTTGAGTAGCAGAAATTTTGCTTTTTAAAATCTATTTGAAACTCTGGACCTGCTCCAGAGCTCCAGAGATTAAAGAGATGTCACACCCAGCTTAGAAATAGTATAGAGATACAATATGCTCTAATAAGTAGCCACCACTCATCAATGTAAAGCATGCCTAGCCTTTGTTATTTGTGGTACCTTTTGTTTTCCATTATCTGTGTGTTACCTGTTGAAAGTGGCTCCCCCACAAAAGGTCTGCAACTTTGTCTTGTTTTCTTAAATTTTAAAAAACTTAAATGTTCGAGCAGTTAAAACATATCTAAGCAGAATCTGTAAACCTTTTTGTTATCATTGTGGGTTTTTTAAATAAGAAGAATTCTTCAATTTAATGGCTACTGTTTCTGATCTACTCTGTAAATACGGTTCTAATGTATAGGTGCAGTGTCTTTTTTGTCTTATGACAAAACATTTAAATACATTACTCTGTTCAGATTCAATTCTTCTTTTTGACATAAGAAAAGAAGGACTTCTGGGAAATTTCCTTTAAAATTCTAAGTTTGATTATTTCTTTCTCTAAATGTGTTTAATTTAATTATGGGGTATTCCCCATTCTCCTCTGTATAGTCAGTTTGCCCCTTAATAGTTTTTAATCCCTCCTAGACACATAGACCTTGTCGGAGTCATTCAGCCAGCACTTAGGCATTTGCTGTAATTTTGGGTGTGCTTTCCACAATTCTGGAATGTCTCCTGAGAGGCCAGCTTAAGAAGGACAAACATATAACTGTATCAGGAGCTTGTTGTTTTAGATTTTTTTATCAATCTAAAATGTTCTGTCTAAAAGACTCATCTCACTTATGAGGTACTTGGGCAAAATGCAATTGCATTGATGTGAGTGATTTAATGGAAAGAGGAGGGAGGATTTGTGAAGATTTTATCCAATAGCTGTTCACTCCTACATAGAAACTTTCATTACCACTCTTCTTCAGAAAGTCCAAAAACTGGGAAATGGATTAATTACTTCCTGAAAAAATCTCTTCCAGCATGTTCAGTTATGGGTTATAACTAAGTGGTGTTTGAAGTACATTAGCTTGCCTGATGTTGTTAATCTTTTTCCATATATGTGGAAGGTTTGAGACAGCTTCCTGAGCCTGTACCCACTCATGGTTGGTGTCTCTCTGATCTGATGGGTGAATTTCCCTTTGTTCATCTTTTAAGGAGTCAGCAAAAGAGTGATCTATTTTACTTCATTAAACTAAGGAAAATGGCATGTTGTAGTGCTGGGCCAAAACCTTAATACAGAGAGACAGCCCTGGGAAGATCAAGTTGCAGGAAGATTAAATCAGCAGGTAGGTGCTGTGAAATAATGGGTTGGGTTGTCCAGTTATGGGCTAGTCACTGAAATGAATGGAAGTGGAAGGTGTTGCTTTTTGCCCATGATGGGCCTCATATAAGCTTCAGCATTAATTCCAAGTATAACTACAAGTCATCTCCTCTGAAAAACATCTGGAAAATGCACACAGGGACGTGATTTGCTGTTAATTTATTTATGAAGATGCACATGTCTGTAAACAGTTCTGTTTCAAGGCCCACAGGTGTCAGCTGATATGACTTTGATCCACCAGTGAAGAACAGAGATTTCATAAAGTCTCTGTACAGGCTGTTCTCTAGTAGGTATCAAATTCCCAGCCTGTTTTAAGGATGGAACTTGACATATCTTTTCTCAGAGAACTCAGCTGCTTTTCTGGAGAGTATTCCATCTGTCTCAAGAAGCAGTTGCTTTATGTGGTAAGATACTGGCTGCAGTACAAGACAGTCAGGACAGGCTGATGATATGTCACACGTGCTGAGAGTCCATACAAACTTTCTACTCCATGGAACCTGGAGAACTGCTCCTTTGTTTGTGTTTTCCTTCTGGAACTGAAGAAGCTCTGAAGGCTGATGACAGCTCAAAACATCTTTGCTTCTTTTGTACTTCGGGGCAATCTGTCCTGTGAGCAACTGGCAGGAAAATGTTCCCTGTCTACATTGGGTTGCTTTGTCCACTCCCACATCCCTCTTATATTAGTGCAGGGATGGATGCATTTTGAAGCCCTTTAAGGTGTCAAGGGTGTGTTCTGACACAAATACTTGGGTTGAATATTTTTCTACCAAAGAGCTAAGACTCAGAGCAGGTACTGAGGACAGTAGCACCACATTTAGGATACCTGAATGTGTCCCCTTGCTGTTCAAGCAATGAATCACTTTATAAAATCATTAGTATGTAAGAATCTACTTACTCTCTCTGGTCAGCATGTATTCACAAAGATCAATGAGATTATTGATGGAAAATTATTCACTGGAAGCAGTAAGAGGCTGTCAGTTGGGTGCTAAGTGTACAGAATTTAGTATTGAAAGAAAAGGATCATGAAGACATCTGTGTTATAAAAACAGATCACATTTTATAATGAACAGTGAAACCACACACTAGACCTAATCAAAGTAATTAGACAGCACTGAGGAAGACAAATACCAATTCTGAATACTTATTTTAGTCTAAAAGCAAAGATATCTCCTTGTTATATCATGCTGAGATTTTTATGCTGTATCAGAAAAATGACAACTCCTGTAAAATTTTACAAGATTCCAAAATCATTAGAGGAAAGTGGCAGAAAATGAAATTCAAACATGAAGAACAGTCTTTGCATGGCTTGATGTGAATGCATCAAGTAAATTAAAATCAAATGCCACCTAATAAGGAAGTTGAAAAAATACCCCTGCTCTGCAAAGTTTTGAAAGATATTTTCTAACTGCTGAGATTGAAACAGAATTTCTTTTGTGAGGAATAAGGCAATTATGTCTGTATTCAGCTGCCTTTGTCAAGAGGGTGGAGACAGGTTCTTCTTGGCTGAGGAACAGGACAAGAGGCAATGGGCAGAAAATGATGCACAGGAAGTTCCATCTGGACATGAGGAAGAACTTCTTTACTGTGGATGACAGGAA
This sequence comes from Notiomystis cincta, assembly GCA_013398075.1. NCBI lineage: Eukaryota > Metazoa > Chordata > Aves > Passeriformes > Notiomystidae > Notiomystis > Notiomystis cincta. Next base: position 9,957 of record VZRX01007744.1, read on the forward strand.
CAAGTTGCCCAGAGAGGTTGTGGGTCTTCTTACCTGGAAATACTCAAAAGCGAACTGGAAAAATTCTTGAATAATGTGCTCTAAGAAACTCTTCTTGAGTAGGAACTAGATGACCTCCAGTGGTCCCTTCCAACCTTAAGCATTATGTGATTCTGTCATTTTGGCTTGCAGAAGGGAAGTGAAGCTGTAAGGAAGATGTCAGCTCATGGCTGGAGTTTGGGAGAAGCAAAGCAGAGACACCAGCAGAGATATTCCAGTAAAATTTCAGAAGAGTGAAGAATATGTGGAGGTATTGTCTTTATCTGGAATGAATGGCCCAGGGTGACAGGCCAGCAATGTGATGCAAAGAACGAAAGAGTGCCCCTAATTCAGTGTTTAACCTTGCCCGACTCCAGGGCTCAGAGATTTTGAGTGTTCTGGCCTCAGGTCATCCTGCAGCTGTAAAACTCACTTGATAGCTGCGCCACTGGTCCATGAGCACTCAGTCATCTGTAACCTAAAGAACTCATTTCCCACAGCCTAAATGGGGATTTCTTCAGTGCTTAACCTCAAACATCCAATTTTAAAAACACTTGAGTCTGATCTTTTTTTTTCCTGCAGGCTGCTCCATTTGCTGTTTTGCTTATACTCTCTGACAGTATTTATTTCATTGTGAGGAGGTATTTAGTATATGGGCAGGTGCAGACAAATGTCTTCTTTGGCTATGACTCTCAGGTGACTCCTGAGCATGGCATGTAATCACAGATGTGAATATCAGCTATTTTATTTTCCTCCTCTGAAAAATATAATCTAATTGAAATGTGTGTAATGTATGCCTGTTAAATGGAAAAATGAGAATAAGTCTGAAGATTAATCAAATGCTCATCCCAAATTTTAAGACAACCAAAATTTTGCAATTATTATTATTATATGCAGAAAGGCATTGATATAGCTTTTCATTTTCATCTTTACCTAATTTTTCCTAATTTTAGATCTCTTTCTTTTAAAGGACGTATGAAACAGACATATGAAACCTGCAGAATGTGCAAGTTGTAAGTACAAAACCTTTGGTTTGTTTTGAACCTTTGCAGTAATCTAACCATGTTTCTATATAATGCTTCTTTACAGTCAAACAAGTAACTTATGCTGTAGTTGCAGAAACAGATAATACATTTTTATTAGTAATTATTTAGTATGATGTTCTGCATTATTTTGAAACAGCAGGAAACTTCTTTGAGAAAGTTATTTGAAAAATGAATCAGAGAAGAAAAACATTTTTCATCAGCTTCTTTTCTTATTGCTCATCAAAGAAAGACTTTTTTTTGGTGAAAAAGTAAGTCATCATTTTCTAGTCACTCAGGCAAGGATAATATTTCTCTTTTTTCTTCCTCTTTTTCCAATTAATTTTATAGTTCCAATATTATTGGATAACAATTACCTACTGAGGTGGGCAAAAATGGGGTCTCATGAAATACCACCTACATAAAAAAAATATTTGACCACAGATTTTTTTTTTTTTAAATAGTCTTGCTATTTCCATAGTACAGAAATTAATCAGTTGTAATCTCATCCCTTCTATTGCTGAGGTAGCTTCTATGTTTATCGAGAAATGAAAAGAATTTTCCCTCTTCTCCTTCAATATACTCAAAAGCTTTGTGTCATTGAGTGGAAATAATGTTTGTTCTGTAAATGACCCTAGCAACAAGATCATAGAAAAGGCCTGTCCAATAATAAAAAACAGCTTAAAAAAATGCAGAACAGCAAACCCAGTCTGGTTTCAACAACAGAATTTTGTTTTTCTAAGAAACCTCGAGAAGCTGCTTACAGCTCAGTTTTCCAACTATTTATTGCTGATTGTATTATTTTACACAGGATGCACACACCACTTCCTGATGCCTATGCAGCAACCATTAAATCCAGCAGAGTTTTATCAATGGTAACATAGAAGCCAGCCATGTGACTTGCTTTGGGTTTCCTACCGATATTAAAGTGATGCTTTAAAAGTATTATGCAGGAAAGAAATACAAATAGAAACAGACTAAAGAACAAGATTCTCTCTGTGACCTGCGAGACGACCAGCACAGAAGCATATTCTAGTTTTGCAGAGTTGGAAGATAAATTTTCATTCCTTGTCTTGGTAATGAATGATGACTGAATGGCAGATTGAAACAGCAAAATGAATCTACTAAAATGTGGGAATGTAATGTTCCGTTAGAAAGCCCCCAACTTTACAAATACTTAAAACATATGCACTGCCATAAATGAGAGCATCTAGAGTGCTTTGTACTTACTCTTGTTCTGTGAATGACAAAAGCAACCCCATGTTGGATGTGTGAACTCAAGCTATTAATCCTGTTCTGACAAAAATTATAACTGGCCTGCTTTATCCTCTGAAACTGAGCGAAGGGTAAAAGGTCAAAATGAGGAAACATGACTTTTATGCATTCATTTGCATATTGCTAATTGAGAATTTCCACCCTGCAAACAGCCATGTAACCTGCCAGACCCAATTCCCCATGTACTAATTAAATCGACCATGAACAACATGATCTTTTAAATTTTCTGCTATGTATATCAATGAGAAGTGTAAAACTAAATATACATACTTAACCAAAGTATCTTCTGTAAGGACTTTTAAACTATACTCAGAAAAAAATTTTCCAAGTACTGAGAAGAAAATCCAGCCTGTGTTGGAAAGAATCTCTCAGTTCTTCTGGCCACTCCACTGACATGGAAGAGTGCAAGGTGAACAAGATGTTGTGCAGCTCCTTTGGTACCATAATGATCATAGAAACATTTTGTGGGATAGCCATCCTTTCTGTGAAGGGTGTTAAGGACCTTCCAAGGTGTCTTAGATTCATGTCCTTATGTCACCTCCATGTTCTCCATCTGCCACCTTTTTCATTCCTGCCATCACTGCTGTGGATGTACTTGAAACATCCTTTATACAAGAGCTTGCTTCTCCAGACTTGCATATCATGAATAGTTTCTTAGGGATATGGTAAGTGAACTGTGTCTACTGAGCTCAGGAGTGATGGGTGCAACTTAAAATAAGACTTGTATTTCTTTCTATAATTTTGATGAGTTCTTTGGCCCTTCTGTTATTTTTCTAAAACAAAGGAACACAGAACATTAGAAACAACTTGAAAGCGTAAAATTTTCCCTTTCATATTTGCTTATTCCTAGTAGATGTTTATTAGAGATCTAGCTATATGCTTGTAACATGTATCTATGCAAAAAGAGAGAAAAAAACCAACAGTGAAAACCACCCAGAAAGTTGATAAATGTGGGTTTCTCTATCCATGTCCATGATTTTATTTGACCTTCTTGGCTCTGGATAACAGAACAGAACAGAACAGAATCACAGAATTACAGAATGCCCTGGGTTGGAAGGGATTTAAAGACCATCGAGTTTCAACCCCTGTGCCATGGGCAGGGACACCCCTCACTAGACCAGATTTCTCAGAGCCCTATCCAACCTGGCCTTAAATGCTTCCCATGGTGGGGCATCCATAGCTTTTTGCAACCTGTTCTGGTGTCTCCCTATCCTCACGGTAAAGAATTTTATCCTATTATCTAATATAAACCTATTGTCTTTCAATCTGAAGCCATTACCGCTCATTCTGTCACTACATGCTCTTGTAAATAATCTCTCCATCTTTCTTGTAGGCTCCCTTCAGGTGCTGGAAGGCTGTAATTAGGTCACACTGAAGCCTTCTCTTCTCCAGGATGAATAATCCCAATTCTCTTAGCCTTTCAAACAGTTTTCTTAGCCTTTTAACCAAGCTGAGTTATCCAATGCAGATGACAGTAGTTTCCTTACAACATTTCAAGCTGGATTTCACTCAGGATACTTCTGCTTTGCATTTTAAAAATGTTTCTCATCTGTAACAAGTTGTGTTGAACCTGAGTGTCACTGGTAGTTTTAATGACCACTCTTTTTCCTTCGTGGTTGTGAAAACATTTTAAGAGTGAATGGTCCGAGCTTTGCCTTATCAGTAATCACTGAAAAGTTATTTCTCTACTGCAATTAGTTAAATTGTTGTTTTTACTGTCTCAAAAGAATGAAAGAAAACCTTTAGAGTGTCTGATTGTTCTTGTAAATGGTCAGTTTCTCTGTAGGGCAACGTACCTAACACATTATAGGTATGAAATATCAAATGTACACTTAAAATGCAAAAATGTCAATTTGATCATAAATAAACACAAAAGACTAACATCCATGAGCTGGAAAACAGTCTCTATTGATTTCAGAACATGATGGGTTCTATGAGATTGGAAGAAAACTCTCAATCATGCTGCTTGGAAAGGTTTTCCACCTCTTCACAACACTTCTATGGCTTTTAGTACAGCCTTGTTGATCCAGTGAGTACAGCCAGCACTTATTCAGTTCAAAGAGCTCAGAGAACAGGCAAATACTCTGATCATGTCTTTTTTTTTTTCCCTTTCCTTTTCTAAATAGTGCTGAATGGAAGTGGGCCTTTGGTTAACAAGGAATAATATTTCTGGTTCTTACTTGATAATTATGGAATTAGTCTGGCTTCCTAAAGGTTAGCAAGGAGTGGCTTAAATCCTAGAAGAGGGTTAAGATGTGACCTGGCATAACAAGGATAAAGAATTTGAGAGAGAAAAAGGCAGAGAGATGACTAAAATAGCTTATACAATATCAAAGAATTGTATAAGTAAAGCAGGGATTTAAATTTAAGTGTATTAGCAGAGCAGGAGGATGCTAATTATGCATGGACTATAGTGGACACAGTAAAGAGGAAGGAGTATGTAAGAAACAAAGGTGTATGTTCACTGTGATGTTGGTTGTCTATAATTTTATGTAACACTTTTTAAAAATCTTCAAGAAGTCCAAAAAAATACAGAAAATTGAGTAAACATACTGATGTGGGTTTATTACGCTTCAAAACATCTGGAAAAGACAAAATAAAAAGAAGATCTTTTTAAGTCTACCATGACAATAACAATTTCTACCTTAAAAAGGTACTTTTTATTTTAAAGCAACCTAGAGAAAATGAAGATGGAGAGGTGTATTGAAACAATATGTCTTGGTCTCTAGGACTCCGAGAGATGGTCACTCTGGGAAACCAGACACTCTATAAGGTTTTTAATTTACATTAATAACAAGAAGAGAAAAATGCCCTATCCTATACAATGAGGTACATAATAGGATCATTTTATTTTCCAGAATCTGCCCAGCTCTTTGAAAAGAGGTGGTATTTTGGGCGGGGGTGGTGGTGGTGATGTTTTTTTTGGGTTTGTTTAGGGTTTTGGTTGTTGTTGGGGTTTTTTTGGTGGTTTTTTTTGGTTGGTTGGTTGGTTTGGTTTGGTGTGTATTTTTGGTGGTTTTTTTTGGGTAGAGCACAGAGTAATTTTCATTTGTACAAGAAGACAAATGCTGTTCTACCTTAGAACAGCAAATTATTTTATAACCACATTCTGCAACCTATTTCACTGCTGTGGCTCTGGAGAGATGAGCAAGACCCTAGAGGCACTAACCTCATTGACTGATTGTCACTCAATCTCACATCAGGTTCTGAAATGACACCAGCTTTAGATTACAAGTAGCCAACAACACAGCCTTCCACAGTTAGTACATTAGGAGGCAGTACAGAGTTTGTTTGAGAATAAAGAGGAATTCACCATAGAAGGCAGTCTTCCCTGATGATATAATTTAGAAGTTTGTAAGCAAAAGTGTGCTGCAGCAGGGCCAGAATATGCAGCTGATAACCAGAAAGAACCCACAGAGTTTAGAATAAAACATGCAAAAGTTACATTAGTGTGTGGCCAAAGAGCACAGGCAGCCTCAGGAGCCTTGTTGCACTGCATCCAGGTGACTATGGGGAGGACAAGCATTAGAGGGAAGAAAATGGTAATTTCTCTTTTTTCCCCCTTCTGTTCTTGGAGAAAAAAATGAATGTAAATAGTATTAAATAATTGAATTGATGCTGAAATGCTTTCTCAATTAAATGAAGAAATTCAAACAATCTTCATCTCCCAAATGGCCAAACATCCCTTTTTAAAATCTTTGTGAATATATTGATCATATGCCTATGCCCCCATTTGTGGTTTGTTTCTCTGTCTGTCTGCATGCATCTATTTTTATAAGAAAGAATGTAGGTGGTTGAATAAAAACAAATTTTTGTTTGTTCCTCTTTAGTGTTTTCCACCTACAGCCTATCCTTCACGTCCTTCAGAAAAGAAGGTTGCATATTTATGTGTAGTGCTTAATGAGAAAATATATCCTTGCATATGATATGCTCTGCTTCCTGTCATGTACTCATTATTCTCTTTGAGTTTACCAGTGTTTTTTGGTTTATAGATTCATGATTAATTTATTCTCAATCTACAAGAAAGCCCTTTTAATTCCAAGAAGTGGGTTAGATGAATTACCAGACACTACTTTATTTGGCCTGCTTATCTACTGGAATGATTTGCAATTATCATCCCTTGCCTTTCCTGAGTGGAAAAGAAATCAACTGTTGATGAATTTAGTGAGACATGGAATGTTTTGCACATTTTAGGATTTCTAGCAGGATGAGGTCTCACTCAGCAAAGAATGGTGTCAGGAGGGAAACTGCCCTGGATTGGCCCCGCTGCTGCTTTGAGGGCACGTGGAAGAGGATAGGGTGTCTGTGCTCCCATCCAAACATACAAGGGCAGAGTGCAAGGCCAAGCTCATGTAGTCTGTCACCCTGGGGTGCTCATGGCTAGAGGCAGTCCCACTTGTGGACGTGCTGGACCTGCAGGTGTCAGGCACACTGCCAATGGAGACCTCAGCTCTCAGCAGGAACTGCTTCTACTCATCTGCTTCTTAAGCTGAGGAAAGCTTTCACATTGAGTGAATTCTGACTGCCTTGCTGCCTGCTCTCAATGTACTCAACTCTACATCTGTTGGATGGAACTTCAGACGCTGTGCAGACCTTGATCAAGTGAGGAGGCAAAGTCGAAACCACAGCGAAATGGATCAGTGTGTGTTGTGCCATTTGGAAGCGAAATCTGCTGGGCAAACATTTCCAAACATGTTTTGGTGGCTCCAGATACAAAGGTTATAACAACTGTGAATCAATCATTTATGAGCAAAAAGGGCGCTGAGTGATAATTTGGGACACCTGTGATCTATTCCCAGCTCTGCCTGTTCTTTGCTCCAAAGTTTTATCTGTACAGATTGTAATTTTTCCTGTATGTTTGTACTGCCTGGAAAAAGCCATTCAGTTTTGGTGCTGTGTCCTCCAGTGCTCCTGTAAATAATCTTGCTGAATTATATGACTATGCAATGCAGAGGAGTGTGGACTTAGGAAGGGTAGGACAGGAAACAAATGTGAAGAAGACTTTACACATCCAATCACAGTTGCATATGGGTGAGTAGAAAGCATTCCCTTTTGTGGCTTTGTGCTTCCAGAAGCCAGACCTGTCATTTGAAGGGAAAAATGGCATTGTAGTTAGCATAATTTGCCACTGAATGTTTGTACGAGTCTTACATACAGAGAAAGGATCACATGGCATATGCTTAGGAGTACATGTTTCCTCTGGGAAATTGCAGTCCTATTAAAAATTTTGAGGTTACGTAATGTTACAACTGCATTAAGAATTCATAGTTGGATGAAGGAAAACAGGTATCTTTCCTGGATTTTTAGTACCTTAAAAACAAAAGATATTTTATTCATTGATCTCTATGAAAATAAAGACAAGCCTGTCTCTTTTTTATCACAATGATAAATTGACAGTGTCTTTAAACTACTATCAATGAGAACAAGGGAGTACTAGGAACAGGTCTAAAACTTTAAATACTGAGAAAAGCATTTAACAATCACAGTCATCTGCTTAAGGCAGGTGTAGCTAATAAGGAGGAAAGGAAGGAACAGCTGTATCTTGGATAAAGGCTCCTGGCCATACGAAGATAAATAGCTAACAGCTGGTTTCCCACAAGGGGTAACTTTGCTGTAATGCCCCTGTTTCTGCTCCCTTGCTTAGATGAATCTTCTCTTAGGCCAAAGGGGAAGACGTGTTTATACATCATGGAGACAGATGCTTTCATCCTTGAAGATGATAATTTGTCCTGGCTGTGGAAAATTAGTTCTCATTGGTCACATTGGGAGTGGACACAGATGTTTTTTATTATGATGTTCAAAGTCACACTACTTATTAGGGTAGCACTGCACCCTAGCTTTTCTAGATGTGAAAAATGGTGTAGGGGGAATATGCTTCTTCATGCAGTTAAATTCTGGGTTTTAGTATAATTTATGGAGGTTTGCAAGATTTTTTTAAGAGAGTATGAGAAGGAGAGAGCTTCACTGGATGCTTTACCATTCTTTCCAATTTTGCAGCTGATATCCTTACATGAACACTATATTAATCACAGTAGGGCTAAAATTACAAATGTAATGCTAAATGGAAAGGATGGTCTCTCACTCCTAAGGCAAGGACCTCAAAGGGGATGATGAGCTCTGTACAGGACTCATCTTCCAATCTTATTTTCTCTACCTGTAGGATGGTGAGGCTATGTGATGGTGCACATCTAAGAGCCACTCTTTTGCTGAGTTCTCTGAATCTCTGTCAACTCTTTCAACTGAGTCCTCTTTTGCTGACTTGTGTTGCAAGTGCTGGGTTCCATCATCAAACCTACAAGTAACATCTAATTTCATTTTCAAGAAAACTGTCTGAATATGGACATTTAGTAGAGTTAGCAAAGCATAATATTGGGGTTTTTATGCCTCCTCCTATTCATGGAGAGTGCTGAAAGCTCCAATCCATATTTTATCTTATGCTGTTCTATCTTTTCTGCCTGATATTTATTGCTATTGGTACATGAATGAGGTTTTTTCCTGTTTCTGGAGCTGAAAAAAAAATTGTTCTTCTGGGTGCATTATTAGCATACCCTGCAGATCTCAGAACTGATTCCAGGATTGATGCATTTCTCCAAGGCTGTTTGAAATGAAACACTTGTTTTTCTTCCCCAGCATGTACTGTAAAACAGCACACATCCTCATGGGACTTCTTCACATATACTAAGTCTTGAGGCCTTTTCAGAGTCATAATTTTGCATTGATTGTGATAATTTTTACAAGCTTTTAAAAATAGATATATAGGTGATGACATACGGAGTCACTTAATATATTTGAGTTATAGCACCTATCCAAACACATTGTGAGTACAATATTTGTTTCCAAATTTTAACTGAAAACCTAATTATGTAATTCTGAAGTGATAGACACAGGCAAATCTGATACAACATAAGTTTTGCCAACAGAACTTTCTGTGACAAAGGAATGTGAAAGAGCGTAAGAAACTTTCCAGTAAATCTTTCCAATGTAATTCTTTTTCAGGAGCTCTGCTACAGAGAAAAATATATGCCTTCTCCAAGAGTACCATCTGAGATTTGCCAAGAAGAATTGGTACTTTTTATATGAAAAGTATGAGATAGTGAGAATTTTCATTGCATCTATCAATCTGAAATCTTTTGTGCACTTTAATTTTTATGGTAAATTAATATTTTTTTTTTACTGCTTTTCAGATTTCATAACAGTTTATTTAGGCCCAAATTTTACACTGAATTATAAATGTAAATGTTGAGCTCTTATTTTTTAAGGCAATTTTTCTTTAATGTTAATTTTTGATTTTTTGTAGTAGCTAGTTTGTATCCACACGTTACAAACTAAATTTACCAGAAACGTAGCTTTGAGTCCCAAATAGCAGGATGTTATTGTCTACTCTGCTTTATCTTACACCCTGGTCCTTCATACTCCTGCATATACAGAAGCCAGTGGGAACACAGACTGTAAGTGATGCCAACTTGACCCAACAGATTCAGTGCAATGTGACTGTTGCTTAGTCAGAACATAATGTATGTAACAAAGGTAATATAAAGAAAAATCAACTGGAAAAAGAACATTTTATATGAAAGGTAAATATCCAGCTTTTTCTCAGTACAAAGGTTTATTTTTTTCTTAAATATTGACTTGCATTTCTCATTGCATCCTTCTCTTGTTTGTGTGGTTTAACCTCAGCTGACAAGTCACTCCCACACAACCACTTGTTCATTCCCTCCTGGTGAGATGGAGAGAATTGGAAGGGCAAAATTGGGAAAACTCATGTGTTGAGAGACAAAGACAGCTTAATAGGGAAAACTAAAGCTACACAAGCAATCAGAACAAGGCAAGGAATTAACTCATCACTTCCCATAGACAAGCAGGTGTTCAACCATCTCCAGGACAGCAAGGCTCCATCACACATAACAGCGACCTAGGAAGGTAAATGCCATCCCTTTGAACAGCTCCCTCTTCCTTCTTCCCCTCAGTTTATCTGCTGAGCATGATGTCTCATGGTCTGGAATAGCCCTGGGGTCAGCTGTTCTGGCTGTGTCCCTTCCCAATTCCTTGTGCACCCCTAGGCCCCTCGTTGGTGGGATGTCTGAGAGGTCCTTGGCTATGTGTGAGCACTGCTCAGCAGTAACAAGCCCACCCCTGTGTTATTGATACTCTTTTCCAACACAATTCCAAAACACAGACCCATAGTGGCTGCTGTGAAGAACCTTAACTCTATTAGGGCCAAAACAGGACATTTTCTGATAGAAAACTTTTTCCATTAAGGTTTTACAGCAAAGATTGAAGTACAGATTTCATAGGTCTTTAAACATTTTTTTACTTTTTTCTTTTTTGTCTGTTTTGAAGGAATTTATTAAAAAAGGTCAAATTGCAAAAGTCCTATTTAATGCCCCTGTTATCCTGCACAAACTTAGAAATTTCTTTCCATGGAGAAAAATAAAAATTAAAAAGAGAGCAACTAACTCTTTTTATTAAAGATTTGAATTGTATTTGTTTGAGTTAATTAAATCTTATCATATTCGTATGCACTTTCTAATTAACAATTAGCCATGTTTTCTTTGTAATAAATGAGAAATCTTTCAGGAACATGAGAATGGATAAAAGCATGCAGCAGCTTAATGAATCTCTATTTAATCTCTGGAGAGCTAAGTTATATTTAGCAACAGTGACAAACAAAACTCCACACTGGTTTACGGTTTCAGATGTGACAATTTCTTTATGAAATCAACTATCTGCAATAACAAAAGATTCCAAAAATAGTATTCTTCAGTGTGTTGTTTCAATAGTCCAAACAAAAGTGAAGAAAGTAAACTTGTTTTAAACAAAGGACTAAGACTATTAAGAAGAAACATTGCATTTAAAAAGACACTTTAATATGCAAGAAATGTAGGCAGATGAAAACGCCCACATTTGCCCTAAGTTTTTAAAAGGTCGTTCCTTCAAAAGATTTGATCTTTCATAGGGAAAAAAATGTGTTACTTTCTCTGTTCTCCTAGGCCTAATGGCAAATACTGTGATTTAATAAGTTAATGAGCAAAGGCAAACTGCGGATTTCCACGGAGTTTTCATCCTGACCAGGTAGCTAATTTTGAAACTAGAGCCTGCTCTGTCTACAGCAGATTTAGCTGTATGGGAGTTGGCCTGTTTGTTTTATCTAGCCTCTTTCAGTCATATCCTTTTTCTTCTTGTAAAGTCATAAGACCTTGATGATTTAAGCAATCCTTCCCTGAAATGGGTTTAAAGCAGCATTGACTGTATCTAAAGCTAGGTCTCCTACTGGCAAGTAAGAGACACAAACCCTGCACATCACCCTAGCTGCCCTTCCAGGTTTGCCTGCTGGGGTTATTATTTCATTTTGGGCAAATCACACAATCATTGGGCCAGACAAACCAACTCCACAGCTTGGTAGTTATTATCTGTAAAAAATTAACCCTGTCCTGGACAAAATTAGGACACCAATGTATTGAATTCCTAGGCTATTTTGGGGTTGAAGAATCCATCTTAGCTTTTTAATGACATTTTAAAAGGACTGTATTGGGAGAATGAAGATGGATTCTCCCAATCGTACAAAGGAGAAAATCTCCTCCTCCATTATTGATCTTAAACAGTCATCATATAATTTTTGTTTGTGCATCTTCCCTTGGTGTTTGCTTAGTGAGAGATTTTTGGACTAATGCCATTTTCTCTGGGAAGAGCCTATCTTATGACACAAATTTTGAACACTAGATGGTGTGTGATGAATGTATATTTCTACCACTTTAAGAAAAGACCATCAGCTCTGTGGTTTAATTCTAAACCTGGACAATTTTGTGTCTGATGTCCTTTGAGTAATTAGTTGGGCAATCTGACTTCCAGAACCATTTTCTGTAAAAGGACTTAATCACCTGGGAAGATGGTGATTGATACAGCCAAAAGGAACATTTGGAGGAGCACAGACCAATTGTTGGCTCTGTGTACCAGCATTAATGATCTCTCTGGAGGCAGTGTGTTTGAATATGTAGTGTCAGAGGTGCTGTTGATGGTTTGTCATGGACTGCTTGGTCGCAAAAATTGAGTTCCCTTTGACAACCATTGACATCAATGGAAACCAGGAATACTCAGCATCTGGGAGGATTTAAAACAGAATAAAGCTGGTTGTGGAGTGTTTCTTCTGTTTTTGTTTTGTTTGTTTGTTTGTTTGTGTGTTTTTCTGGTTTTCTTTGTTTGTTGGCTTGGGTTCTTTTTTGTGTTCGGTTTGGTTTTTCCTTGTTTGTTTGTTTTAATTAGTTACATATGTGTGGAGAATACAGTGCTTTCATTTCAAGCATTTGGAAGTAGGAAGCTATGGGGCAAAAGCCTATATTTTTATGGGCCTATTGTGATATATCATTACAAGCAAATGAAAATTTATTTTCCACCAAAAAAGCTTTTTATCTGTTGTTAGTTCACTTTTTCCTGTCACCAATAATACACGTTTTATGCTACAGATACCTGCTTACTTGCAAATGGAAACTGTATTCCCTTGATCTTGTGCATTCAATAAGATGGACAAAGTCTTTGAATTCCAAAACCAAAGGATTCTTCATAAGAGTTGAATGCTGTAAAATGTCAATCTTATGATGTAAAAGCATCTTGTTGATTGATATTTATGTCATGCCCCAATGTCTCTGCTCCACTGTATTAGGTAAGTTGCAGACTTTTATTTGTGATTAATGATGTGCTTTGATGGCAAAAGTCAGAGGACAGCCACAGAAAAATGTGGCTGTACAAGAGGTGAGGAGTAAAGGCACCTAGTGCTAAACATTTTAAAGTATTCATAGAATTGACTTGTGTAGAAAAGCCATTTTATCCAGAAGGTCTTTCCTCAGAGCTCACATCTTTTCATACTTAATGGAAATGTCACTAACTGCAGGGAAAACAGGTGAACAGTTGTGATCAGAGCTTTTAACTGACTAAAGAATATGAATGTACCAACATTCTGGTCATCTGACTTTTATTATCTGTCGTGGCCTTCTTTTTTATCCTTCTGTGACGATCTAAAAAAGCAAGGTAATTTTTTTTTTTACAAACTAGTTGATTTGGAAAATAATAATAATAATAATAATAATAATAATAATAATAATAATAACAGCTACTTCTAGACGGTTTCTTTTATCCAAGCACCTGGAATTGCTTTAAAATATGAGCTTCTCAAGCCTCACAGGTGTGTTACATAATATTATGCCTGTTAATGCTCTACATCACTAGGAAGAGGTGAGTCAAAGATCTTGTTGAGATAACTTAGAAAACTAGAAGAGAATTTTATGTCAGCTTTTATTTCTCAAACATTAAAGTGATCCCGGGTTTTATAGTCACTTAAGGTATTTGTTTTCTTGCATAAGGTTCTCCTTTCCACAAATTTATTTGAAAGAAAGTACCAAAGAGCAGCTGAGCTGGGATTCTGTTCTTTCCCCTCTTGTTACCAAAATGGTGAAATGCTACATTATTTTCTCTGATATCTCAGAATCAAGATCCCACTCAACTTCTTCAGGGTCTTAAGAAAAGGTCTGTGTTGACTTCCTTGTAAAGCATGTGAAGAAAGGCACACAGTAGGCCCAAGAACAATAAGAAAAAATATTAGGTAGGATTTACAGACTTGCAACTTTCCAGTGTTTGCTTTTACCAATATACTCTTCATATTTTGATGGATTTAAAATCCATACAATCATAACCTGTTTTAATTAACACTTTGCTAGTTTGCACTTTTGCCTTTCTCATAGGTAAATATTCAAACCTGTTCCCATGTGTATTAATCTGCTGAGAATCTTCATTTGCAGTAATATATAGAACCACTATCAACAAAGGAGAAGCTATCAAGTGAGACCAGGGTTTACTTCTGTTGAACAAGCTGATCATGGTGATCTTGGAATAT
>VZRX01007744.1:24199-45426 GCA_013398075.1 Notiomystis cincta
CATACATATATAACTAATCTATATATGTTTCTTTATCTTTATGCCAAAATGATCATGTTTTCAACATCAGCTGATAAAATCTCTGTTAAAGATATTTTTAGTTTTATTTGTGGGAAATGTTTTCTTTTGCTTACAAAGAATAATATTTTACAATGTCACAATGAGGTAGGTTTTAAAGACTAATTACTTAAGAATTTTTGCTAGGAAAAGGGGAAAATTTATTTCAGTTGTTTGAAAGTGATGTTACAGTGAAAGAATTTTCCATGAACAAATTATGTCAAGTTCAGATTGTAGAAGATGTTTCTCAAAACACTAAATTTAATTTTGGTCTAAAATCCACTTCTGCATTATTGATTATTCCATTGACTGGACATGGAAAGAGACCTTGCAATTAGATTTTGAGGGTTTTTTTCTATCTTTTTGCCTAAAACCTTAGACAAACTACTCAAATTGAAATGAGGAGGAAAAAAAAATTGGAAGAGTACTGTTTCCTAGATAATTTCTTAGCAATTTCTTAGTTACTTAGTGGTGTTACAGGGTTATCAAGTCCAGAAGGCATGCCAAAAGCCCCATGGTTCACATTTCAGTAAACACTATCCTGTAAGACTTTTTTGTTGGAAATAGCAATTTATCCTTATACCAGAATCCAAGCCAGGATTATATCCACATGTATATTATGCTGTAGATTCTCTGTGTCAGTTTCACACAGAATATGAATCTCTTGAGTCTCAGCTTGGAGCTGTTGTCTCCATCTGTAGGAGATTAGGCTTTCTTATTTGTTGTGCTTTTATCTCAGACGCTTTCTGTGTTTACAGACAAGGAAGAACTAGTTGGAATGTGAATGCTGGGGGCAGACTTGACTACTGTAACCATGGAATGGTGAAGTTTGGGATCCTCAGAGAGTCAGGGAAATGACAGGATCACAACCCTAGACTTCAGACGAACAGATTTTGGCCTGTTCAGAGCATTGCTTGGAAGAATATCATGGCATACTGCCCTAAAGAGGAGAGGAAGATCAGAGAATTAGTTAATTTTCAATGATCACCTCCTCCAAGTTCAAGACTTGCTGGCCTATTTTAGTGGGAGATCATGCAAAGGTAGACAGACCTCCTGTGATGAACAAGGGACTCCTGGCAAAAATGGAGAATAAAAAGGTGCACAGGAGGTGCAGGCAGGGACAAGCGCCCCAGGATAAACAGAGAGAATTCTTCAAAGTGTGCAGGGATTGACTTAGGAAAGTCAATTTAGAGTTTAATCTGGCAAGGGACATAAAGGGCAACAAAGAGGATTTCTGCAGGCATAGCAGCAGTACAAGGAAGACCCCAAAAAATGTGGCACAGCTGCTGAACTGGTCAGAGGACTTTGTGACAAAGGACATGCAATACCTTCTTTTTCCTGGTCTTTGCTAGCATGATTTACTTTCACAAACCCACAGTCTCTGGGGGATCTGTGTCTGGCATCAGTCAGCACCTGGTAAGCAATTGCATTAGATTTGATTTCCCATTCCTCCCATGGGAAAGTCTGAGGCAAGCACAGACTAGTCAGGAATCTGTCCAGTGACAGGACAAGAGATGATGCACACAAACGGAAATACAGGAAATATCATTTAAGCTTAGGGGAAAAGCTCTTTAGAGTGCATGTGGTCAGACACAAGAACAGGCTGCCCAGGAAGATTGTGGAGTCTCCATCAGTGGAGATATTCAAAACTTGACACAGTTCTCATCAACCTGTTCTAGCTGACCCTGATGATCTCCATATGTCCTTTCAATCTCACTGTGACCTACAAACTGTGATTTACTGCTACATATGCTCCTCCATGTTCATGTGTAAGGATCATATCAGCTTACTTCTTGTGGGGACCAGTTCTTCATGGTGACTTGTCACATGTAATTAAACTGAGGATCTGGTGTCGCTTTGTGAAAGGTTCTGCACAAAACTTGTAACTTCAGCTTTTTCTGCCATGAAGAAAGTACAGCCTAAATATGGATTAAAACAGGTGCTCACAAGACATTCTAATGGTGAGAACATTAATAACAGTGA
This sequence comes from Notiomystis cincta, assembly GCA_013398075.1. Classification (NCBI taxonomy): domain Eukaryota; kingdom Metazoa; phylum Chordata; class Aves; order Passeriformes; family Notiomystidae; genus Notiomystis; species Notiomystis cincta. Next base: position 26,240 of record VZRX01007744.1, read on the forward strand.
AACAGTCACAAAACCCCTTTTATTTAGTACCACAGGCATCAGAGAAGGTTAGAGGTTATTGATTAAGAAGGCTTTGTAAAAGTTTAATTGCCCCCTCCTTCGATATATGAAAAAGTGATATTGTCATAATCTGCATAAATTGCTATTTGTTTTATAACAAAGTTTTTATCTAAAAAGCAGTATGAATACATTTGCCCTCTTTCAACAGGATGTATATTTCTTTCATTTTCAAAAGTATAACAGAATACAGTTTTTAAAAATCTGTTTTTAGCAGCTGGGGGAGCTGTGTAAATCTTTAATATTGTATGCTTGTTCTCTTGGTTTCTATCATCATCCATAATTTAAAGCAACTAAATCCTGGATTCAGAAAAGTTCCCCGTTTAGCTAGATCCAGAAGGAAAATACAGCATGCTTGTTTTTTCCTTAGGGTGTTAAGAAAGGAGCTTGGAGCTTTGATGAGGTGAGAAGATACAAGGGTATTTACAGAAATGTGCAAGGGCCACCAGATGCATAAGGTGTAGCACCATAGCCTTAGGCTCTCTTCTGTGGCCAGCATCTATGAACTTCAGCAGAATATTCAACAGAGAGTAAAATTTAATTAGAAGTGAATTGTGCCAGGATCTTCTGCCTTCCTTCTAAAGGTGATAAGACTTGACAGCACCTCTGTCCACTCAGGGTGAAATTTACTGAGAATTCACTATCATATATTAACTTTGTCAAATTAAAAACAGTCAAGTAAAATCCTAGTAAAGAAAGGATCTAATGATTTAGGTTTAAAAATATCAGCCTTCAATTCTTGCACCTTTACCAGAAGTAAGATTTTGTAGAGTGGTCATAAGTTATGTAAGCATTTGCAAGTTTGTACTATGATAAAAAGGGGCTGCTGCCTTAAATCAATTGTCCTTACTTAATAAAAACTTTTTTTTTTCCTTTTTAATTAGAATAGCAAATGACCATATTAAGAGACTTTTTTTTTTTTTTAATAAAGGTTCTCTAATTTGTCTTTTCTTTCCACTGAATGTTTAAATAAAGGCAAAAGAACAGAACATAGGGCAACAATGTGTTACTTAAATCTGCTTGGAAGGAAAATTTTCTGTCTCAGGAGATTCTTCCAGGATTAAAATGCTCTAGTACCTTTCTTGAGATTGAAGATCTGATTAACATTTAGCATCTTAAATGTACTGAGAAAATGGTTTATTTAGGAGATTCTCAGATGTATCACAAAATGAGAAATTCAAGGAGCCCAGGTCTCTCTAGAAGCAAGATGATAAAAAAAAATTTGCAAGCTAAAAAACAATTTAAAAACTGGTTTAGATTACGGGTTAAATTAAGTTGAAATTAAAACTAAGCATAACATTCTGACCAGAAAGGAAAAAAAAACAGATTTATATAATTACACAAGGGCTCTATCTCAGAAAGACTTAGAAATCATGGTTATCAGTAGCTAGTTTCTTACCAGTGTGATACTAATTTTTTTTTGCTTACAGGGAATTGATGATGGTTCCATAAACACTATGAGCACAGCCTGTATCAGTGCAGTTTTGGGGTATGAATGCAGATCTTCTGACTCTCCTGCATTCTTTACAAGATTACTCCATTTCTCTACTTCAAGATGAGCAGCTCATGGTTTTTGTAGCATTGTGGTCCATATCTATCCATAATTTAGGCCCTGATGTTATTGCAGACAACTGAAAAATGTCCACCCCACTTCAATATAAAACTTGGTGCTTTCTTTGATCATCGCTTTACAGTTATTAATTTTAATAAAGTGTAGATAAGGATTTTGGGGTGTAATATATTTCTGGTCTGATGCAAGATCTGTGTGAATAAACTCTATCTTGCCCACATTATAAACAGGTGGTGTACTGGCTTGCTCTCAAACCACACCATTATCAATATCTCCATATTTTCTTGTTTGCAGTGCTTACAGAAAACCATGGATGTTTCAATCTTCACTAAGCAGTGTATTTAAGATGTTTCCAAAATCTAGAGGTAGTACAAGATGAGATATATAAATTCTAAGAATTTCTCCTTGATTATCCATGGAACTTGAAAATGGCATTGACAGTCAGCTGGTGGTATGTGGTGTAAGTACAATGGGAATCAGCCACTGGCATGAGGGAAGTGGTGTCATTGAGAAGTGGTGTGCCCTTCTGGCACCTACAGTTATCACTTAGAGGAGCCTTGTAATGAGGTAAACGTGTTGTGACTCTTTTTAAGTATTCAATCACACGAGGGAGGGGGATTAAACTATCACATTAGTGTGAGTGTGCATATATGTGTGTGTGTGTGTGTGTGTGTTTTCCTCTGAAGGGATGGACAGCCAGTGAATAGAGCTCACCAAATATCTACTGAAGCATTAAGAGGTTGCACTTATATTAATGCAGTACCATTGAGAGTGCACAAGGTTTGCATGACATCCGTATGTCCTGTTTGCCTGGCATGGCTTTGCTGAGGGTTCTCTCTCAGGCAGCTCTCAGGCACAGTTTGGGGGTCAAAATGGGCTGTGGTCCCCTTCCACATCAGTCTGGCTTTTGGATTTCTGTGCTGGGAATATAAGGAGTTTTATATGTTGGGTTGGGGTTTTTTGTGCAAGGTACAGAATCTGGTCATTTGAGCACACATAGCCAGCAATAGCAACGTGGACCTGTTCAGGTGGAAAGCAGGACTGTGGGATGTGAACTGAAGGAGTTCCTATTCTGCAGTAATTAAGCATTGCATAGCATCAATCCTGGTCGGTGCAAACTGTACTGCAGAATGAATTTACTCCCGTCCAAAAAGTGTTAAATATTGTAATGTCAAGGCTATGAATGACAGTTTCATGGACTGAGCTGATGTGCACATTTCAAATATGATAACCACACCAGACCCTGTAGAAAATATGCTGATTATTTTAGTCCCAGGTGGCCAACTTGCAGCTGTTCAGCCTCACAGATGCTTCTTAGGCAGGCCTGCTGCTTCTTGATGGTCCCAAGTGTGTAATTTCCCTGCCAGCTGTGTACAGGGAAGATGGCTCCCAGTTCCTGAATTGTACAATGGTCTCAGCTGAGCGTTCTAGTTACACTGATGCTGGTAGTGTTAGATGTGATAGCATGGGACACAGGTGTCCCCTCTCAGTTCTGAGTGTAGGAAGCACAGGTTTCCATGCTTCTTGTTTTTGTAGAAGGAGAAAACCATGGTGGATGAAGTATGGTCATTTTAGTTGAAGAAATGCATCTGAATGGTCTGTCAGCTAATTCATGACCCTCTTTCGTGCATTCTTAGTAGCTATATTTTACATGAATAAATTATATTTGCCCAGATCTTTTCTCTGGAACTGAGCCCAAGTGACAAACTGGTGTGGTTTATTTATACTACTAAACATATAAGAAAGATATTAAAATATTAGAGAGCATCCAAAGGAGGTCCAGCAAGATGGTGAAAGGCCTTGAGGGGAAGCCACATAAGGAGTGGTTGAGGTCAATTTTTCTGTTTAGTGTGGGGAAGAGGAGACTGAGAGGAGACCTCATGGCAGTCTACAGCTTCCACTCTTTGAGTCTGAACAACGCATTTCTCCTTGTCCTATCACTACAGATTGTGACAAAGAGTCTCTGACTCCCCTGTAGGCCCCCTTAAGAAAATGGAAGGTTGCCATGAGGTCTCTCCACGCTCCGGTGCCTGAAGGCATAACCTAACTCCCTTTTGATAAACCCTGTTTTGTTGGCAAGAATTACTCCAGAAAAACTTGTGCCTGTAGGATTTATATGCAGATAAAAATGATTTACTTTAAAATTAATCACCTTCATGTCCCATCCTACAACTGAAAACAAGAGCTGGATTTAAATTCCTTTCGTGAAATAAAACCCCCTACATTTAATGAAATGAAATAAAAGTTCAAAAACAGAGAACAAAGTGAAAGAAAACAGTGGAAAGAAAATACAATGAAACCCAAATGCAGGTAAAAACAAAAAAGGAAAATTTGGAAAAGAAGTGAATAAAATGAAATGGACTGGGATGAAAGGAGGTGGAATGAAAAGGATGGATATCTGCAAAAAATACTCCAAATGAAATAACAAAACAAAGGAAAAAAGAGAAAAAGAAGAGGCAGGAAAAGAAATGAGTGAAATGATTAAAAAAAATTGAAAGTTCCAAAATAAAGAGAAAACTATATCATGAGATGCAATAAAGAACAGGGAAATGGAGCAAACCTTGCTGATCCTCATTGAATTAGAAAGATTTCAATTGCTTTCATTAAAGGAAAATCTTCCTTTCATGAAAGGAGATGAAATCTTGAAAGCAGAAAAGGAAGGGTAGCAAAAATGCAGGAAGGGACATATGATAAAATAAAATAGGAAAAAAAGAGAAAATTTGGAAATGCAGTGACTACAACCAAATGAATTGGGATGGAATGAGGTGCAGTGAAAAGGACCAAAGAACACTCTGTGCCCAAACTGATTGTGTGAAGCTCCCCCACCTTGGTGTTAAGTCCTATGCTAACTGTATATATCACTGCCACGATTATCTCCGGTTCTGCTCATCTTGTTTGCTGAGTGTTATCACAACTGCAAAAAGGAGATTAATAAATTATTCCCCCTATACATCTCAGAGTGTGTCAAACTTCACATTAATGAAACTTCTGCATGGATTTTACATTTCAACAACTACAGCAAGACAGAGATAAGCAGAGAAAATGAGGGATGTTGGAAGATTAAAATGATGTAAAAGAAAAATATGAAGGGTAAATATTAAATATATCTCAATTTTATATCCTGTGACAGAATTATGAAATGTTTTCAAAATTTCCAGATTAATTCACCTTTATGAACTCTAAAAATCCCGGAGGTGAAACAAAATAAGTCAAATTCAGACAATCACTTTCCTGCAAGGGGCTAATTTGACCAGGTTTGAGGCAAAGGTAGTGTCTATAGTGTTCTCCAGAGTGTCAGGCCATTTTTAGGCTAACAGAAGTACTTATCCTCTTTGTCTACTCATCAAAGAGCATTTGTTGCTCTTCTTCCTAGGAAGATTGCTTGATCGTGCTCAATGCAGAGCGCTTCAATTTTTTGTGAGCCTCCAGCAACTCTGTAAGGCTTTGCATTGACAGGGCCTGGCAAGAAGGGGATCAGGAATCTTATTTTGAGATAACTGGCTTGGACAGGCTGCTTTCATGAGAAAATATAGATCAGACATGCTAGGACTGCCCTTGGTTTCTAAACATAACGAGCTGGACTTTTGTAAGGACTTTGACATAGTCCTCCAAAACATCTACCTCTCTTAGCTAAGGAGATATGGATTTGGTGCTGGTAGAATAGCACAGAAATTGTGCATTGATGGGGTTAGAAAGAGGGACTCAGAGCTCTGCTATGTAGCCCTGAGACACAGAATCTTTGGGAGAACTGGCCAGTACTACATTTGGATTCCAGACCCTGTCTTCAGGAGTTTTACTCTATGTAACCTCAGAAAGAGAAAGGCAGTAGTGTCTAAGTGTATCTTTGAGTTTAGGTATGCAAAGGTCATGAATACATAGATTCTCTTACATAATCAAGATGTGTTTAATATTCAGATTCTCTCTGTTCAGCCAAAGGATGGATAGAGGCTTTGCAGAAGAGTGGTTATACAAGTGGCTAAAGTGCAGGAGTAATTTCCATGCTTGTTTCCAGCAGCATCCAAAATTACAATATAAGAGAAATAAATGTTTAAACTTCTCTAGATTACAATCCAAAGAGTAGGAAAATTCTTTTGTGAAGATCTTTAAAATAATTTGGAGCTACTTTTCAATTTATGATTGTTGCAAGTATTTTCTTGACCAAAACACATGGTCAGGAGAAGAATAGCTTAAAATAAAGCCAATCCTCAGCAAGCACTGAATTAGAGACTTTATTAGTTTTAAGCCTTGCCTTCTTCTTCAGCTAATTTAAAACAATAACAAAAAACCAACAGCAGCAACAAAAAGATATGGGAGGCTTGGCAGGAAGAAGTGTGCCTTATTATTACTCCTACTTGTCCACTGAGTGACGCTGCATCACTCCATCCTGACATATAAAGCTTTAATATATAGTTACTGTGATTTATATTCTAATATAGCAGGAAAAGATACCTACAATTTAATTTTAAAAGGTAGAAGTCCAAGTACAGGGATTTCAGAAAGTGTACCTGGTGACTTTAGAGGACACAGAAAGCTCAAAGCTGTATAGTCATGCTCTCTTCTGGTTTTTGTTTATGGATACAAAAGCAAGTGGCACATTCTTAATGACCTACTGCTTGAGGGTGTTCCTTCAATATGCAGTGCAACACTATTCTGGAAGAGGCTGTTAAAGTGTTGCTAGTTCTTCCCTAGTGGAAATTTATTCAAGGAAAATAAACATTTATCATTAGAGGGCTTCTGCTCCCATTTCATCCTGCTAATGAATCCCTTCTACAAGGATTAGATGTTGATTAGATATAATGGCTGTTAATGATCTTATCTACTAAATTAAGGCAGATGTTAAGGGATTTATACTTAAAAATACCTCATGTGGTAAATCTCAGGAGTGTGCAAAAGAAAGGCAACGCTGTCTGCATTCATAGTGATAACAAATTAACCATGACCTGAAGAGGTCAGAAGTGTTAATATTATTTGATTAGAAAATGTACAAGCAAAACTTCTACTTCCATATGAGCATTTTTTAAGACAACGGAATGAAAAAGAATTTTCTAAAAGACTCTGAACCCAAAAGTAATTTTAAAAGTGTCATTTATTTTTAAGCTCTGAAAACGACTCCTGCTAGAGGAACTCAGTCTTGCCTGGTGAGAGGGACCAATCTGATTTTTATTTATGCCTCAACATATGTTATACATGAGGTGAAAAATTACTCTAGTGGCTGTGCATGTGCTGGGAGCCCTGACCTCGGGGAGGCTTCACCTGGCAGCCGGTCGGGGCACAGAAAGCTTCTGTGACGGGGCTGCCAGCGACCCCTCTCTGGCCAGTGAGGCAGATTCCTGGATGCTCGGGAAAAAACGCCCGAGAGACTGGGCCATAAAAGCAGTTAACTGCACCACAACAGGGGCCATTTTTTGGGGGGGATTTCTTGAAGGGAGTGGAGGCTCTCCCGGAGGGTCAGCTTGGCCCCCCTTCACCCCTTCACCTTTTTCCCCCCGTCCGCACCTGTTTGTGCGCCCTGCTTCACTGCTTCCCCAGGGCATCTGTCAGTGTCACAACCCAGAGCTCTGACGCTTCTCTGACGGGGCAGAACGGCCTGAGCCCAGCCAGCAGCCGCTGCTCGCCGGCGCCAGAGACGCGCTGCTCGCCACGGGTGGGAAATCGCGCCCCGGCGGTCACAGCACCCACTGTCCGTCTGCCCAACAGCCACCGATGGGCCACTGGGGCCTACAGCGCTTGTGCTGTCCCTGTCTTCTGTTTCTCTCTCCATCTCTCTTTTCCTCTGCTCCCTTCTCTATCCCCTTCAGTAGGAACACTTATCTTTCTTTGTCAATAAGCACTTCTCAGATATAATATTGCGGTGCTCGCGCTGAGAAATTTCCGTCTGTGAAATCTATCAAAAAGTGTCCTCCCTAACTCCCCTTTTATAGTGGGATGGGACACCTGGGTTACACTGTGATGAAATCTCAGTTTTTTTCCCTTACTATTAGAAGCCGGTCAGAAGTAATTTTTAGCGTAGCAGATCTTACTGGACTGGGTAGTAGTAAATTCCAGGAAAATAAGCAAATAGCTCCTCTGTGAATGAGAGCAGAACTGTAAAATGAAAATGAGAGAATGGAGCTCACTGGCTGAACATGAGTGAAAAAGAGATGTGTGTGATGAAGGCATACTTGAGGAGTAACCTGTGAAATAGTCCCCTAGGAAGAGGATGAAAGCACACACCACTGTCAGATCTACTAAAGTTGTTTTATGCTTATGTGGATCTCTGTTTTTCATTTTTCTTTTAGTAATGCCAATGTTTATAGTATTAGAGGTATCTACAGGGAGGGATAAAGCTTGCTAAGGTCTTTGACTTGATGGAATGCTCAAGGTTGGCTATTTAGCAAGAGAATTCCTGGACTATGGCCCTCTTAGATGAATTTAATATTCTTTCAGTAGTTTTATAATAATTTGAGTATCAAAATATGCTCTTTGGGAGACCCTTCCATTATTACCTTTTAATGACCAAGCTCCTCTGAGTCCTCCATTAAAATAGCAAAATATTCTATCATACTCAATATTACAAGCAAGCTGGCATTCATGTTCTTATTTTTTGGCTCATGTGTTTAATTCTGTAAAGCCCTGATGTGATTATTAAGAATAAGGGTCATTGATAAAATTGCATTGATGGGTAAAATTTATCTTGTACAGAATGGCAGCATGAGGCCAAAGTAAGATGTATGTGGGATATTAGCCTTTGATGGTTGTCTGCTAAGGAAGAATTTAATTAGCAATAAATTTAATTATTTTATTTTGATATGTGGGGTTTTGCAGGCTTTCCTGATTTTGTCAGCATAGCTAAGAATCTAGGGGATGAAGTGAGGGGCAGATTTTTAAAAGCAGTTGTTCATTTTGGCTAGCTTTTTTTTTTTGGATGATTTTTGGAAGGAAAAATAGATTCTGATATAAAATTTGAGACACCTTCAAAGAAACTCTTTGAGAATTTAATTATTGAAACTGAGATCTGTGGGAAAAGGTCTCCAGGTGAGTTCCCAAAGACATTAGCATTTCTTGAGCATTTCTAAGCATAGGCTTTCGAGCCTTATGTTCAAAGTTCAGAGGCTCCCTGAACTGGGTTTAAATGTTACTGTGAGGAGCCAATTTAATTTTGATTTCTGACAGAGGGATGTGGGGGAGAGGCTACATGTGTGAGAGGGCCCTGTTTCTGGAGTCACTTTGCCTGGCAACCATTTCACACCTCACATGGGATAGGCAGTCAGCAGGGCACCACCAAGGACACTGTACCCTCCAGAGAGGTTCTCCAAGCAGATGGCAAAAGGACTCTGCCAATGGACTGCTGTGGAATGCTGGACCGGGCCAATGGTTTCCTGCGAGCAGGCAGACCTTGGGAGGAGCCAGGGGGTATAAAAGTAAGTAACTGTGTCACAAGCTCTGGGATCTTGTCTGTTTTCTTTTTGCTTCTTGCCCTGGTTCTCACCTGGTTTTTTCCTTTTTGCAGGCTCCAGCATGCTTTTTGACTCTTCTCTCCTCGCTGGCCCTTGCTTGCCCTCACTTACTCACCCTTCCTTTTGCTGGGTGCTTGGCAAGACACCAGCTGACCTCGGAGCCTTGGGTGTGTCCTGCCCTACCCATGGCCTGTCCTGCCTCCCTGTGTTCCTGCCTGAGCCCCCTGCTTCCACCCCTGCTTCGCCAATCCAGCCCATTGTCTTGATCCCCACCATGATCCTGTCCTGCTGCTCTTGCTAGAGCGCCCACTCTGCTTGTGTCCGGCTGCCCATCACCACAGGAGCTGTGCCTGTGGAGCTGTGCCTGTGGAGCTGCGCCTGTGGAGCTGTGCCTGTGGAGCTGTGCCTGTGGAGCTGCGTCTGTGGAGCTGCGTCTGTGGAGCTGCGTCTGTGGAGCTGCGTCTGTGGAGCTGCGTCTGTGGAGCTGCGTCTGTGGAGCTGTGCCTGTGGAGCTGTGCCTGTGGAGCTGTGCCTGTGGAGCTGTGTCTGTGGAGCTGTGTCTGTGGAGCTGTGTCTGTGGAGCTGTGTCTGTGGAGCTGTGTCTGTGGAGCTGTGTCTGTGGAGCTGTGTCTGTGGAGCTGTGTCTGTGGAGCTGTGTCTGTGGAGCTGTGTCTGTGGAGCTGTGTCTGTGGAGCTGTGTCTGTGGAGCTGTGTCTGTGGAGCTGTGTCTGTGGAGCTGTGTCTGTGGAGCTGTGTCTGTGGAGCTGTGTCTGTGGAGCTGTGTCTGTGGAGCTGTGTCTGTGGAGCTGTGTCTGTGGAGCTGTGTCTGTGGAGCTGTGTCTGTGGAGCTGTGTCTGTGGAGCTGTGTCTGTGGAGCTGTGTCTGTGGAGCTGTGTCTGTGGAGCTGTGTCTGTGGAGCTGTGTCTGTGGAGCTGTGTCTGTGGAGCTGTGTCTGTGGAGCTGTGTCTGTGGAGCTGTGTCTGTGGAGCTGTGTCTGTGGAGCTGTGTCTGTGGAGCTGTGTCTGTGGAGCTGTGTCTGTGGAGCTGTGTCTGTGGAGCTGTGTCTGTGGAGCTGTGTCTGTGGAGCTGTGTCTGTGGAGCTGTGTCTGTGGAGCTGTGTCTGTGGAGCTGTGCCTGTGGAGCTGTGTCTGTGGAGCTGTGTCTGTGGAGCTGCGTCTGTGGAGCTGTGTCTGTGGAGCTGTGTCTGTGGAGCTGTGTCTGTGGAGCTGTGCCTGTGGAGCTGTGCCTGTGGAGCTGTGTCTGTGGAGCTGCGTCTGTGGAGCTGCGTCTGTGGAGCTGCGTCTGTGGAGCTGTGTCTGTGGAGCTGTGCCTGTGGAGCTGTGCCTGTGGAGCTGCGCCTGTGGAGCTGCGTCTGTGGAGCTGCGCCTGTGGAGCTGCGCCTGCGGAGCTGCGTCTGTGGAGCTGCGTCTGTGGAGCTGTGCCTGTGGAGCTGTGCCTGTGGAGCTGTGCCTCTCCAGGCCCTTCACAGGCTCCTCCGTCAGGGAGCGCACACATCCCCTGCTGCTTGGACATTGACAGCAGTCCCTGACCTGGTGGTAACACCTGCTTCTTCTCTCTGTCTCCCCTCTCTCTCTCTCTCTCTCCCCTTCCTCACCCTTTTTCATTTTCCTTCCTCCTTTACTGTCTTTTCTAGCCTTCTTCAGAAGGGAAACACCTTTTTCTGTTACCAATAAGTGATTCTCAGGTATGATATTGTCTTGTTTGACTTAATTTCATCCTAGACCATCTGTTTTTAAAATAAATCCCCTTGGTTCCCCATAGTGGAACACAACCCTTGCATAGTGGCATCGCCTTCTCTCATTTCTCACTCTGCTCTCTCACTCTGAGAAGTCTGGGAGCTGGGAGCTGATGTCACTAGTGCAGCTGAGCTTACCAAATACATATTATGTGCCATTTCATGCCGTACTCGGCAATAAACACAGACTGTGTGGGTGGTGAGGTTTGGGTCAGTAGTCATTGATTGCATGGGGCACTGTATGGGCATTGTTCTACTTGTGGGAGAAAGTGAGCAATTGCCTTTGGACCTTTCTTCCTCCTCTCCCTCTCCCTTTCCCTCTTCCTCTTCCCTTATTACTGTCTTTATGTCAACCCATGATTTTTTTCTTGCCTTTCACCTTCCCATTCACTCCCCCATGTGACTGTGTGACTGGGTGGGGTTGAGCTTCTGCCTGCCAGGTTCAACCCACCAATATCCCAGTATTACCCTTTCCAAAATTACCTCTTCTTTTGTTTTCCAGTGCAGCTAGAAAACCACTTCTGCAGACAGTCAAAACCTCCTCATGTACTCAGTACTGATTTCAGAGCTACCTCTGCTGCTGTTAAGAGAAACAGGTTGGACCAGAGACCTTAGGGGACTGCAATATTTGCCACGCAAAAGGAGTGAGCTGGCATTATTTAGTATGGAGAAGGCTCAGGGGACATCTAATCAGTGTATATAAATACCTGACAAGAGGCAGTAAAAGAAAGTGGACCTAGGATTTTCCTTACCTGTAGTCAGTGTAATAAAAGAGGCATTAAATATAAATGGAAATACAGAAAATTCCGTTTACTTGGTCTCTCCAAAAATCAGCTGAAAGTCACATTTTTATCACTCTCGGAAGCAATTTTCTGACTAACATCTGACTCCTCCTCTATAGGAGGCTTCTTCCCATAGGCCACAGACATGTCTGGAAGCCTGCCTCAGTGTGGACTCTCCACAGTTTGCAGCTTCCTTCAGGACATGTCACCTTTGCTGGCATGGGATCCCTCATGTGCTGCAGTGTGGATATCTGCTCCTGCCTGTTCCTTCATAGGCTACAGGGGAACAAACCTGCTTCCCATGGTTTCCTCTACATGGTTTTCTCTACAGGGAAATCTCTCTGGTGCCTGGAGAACTTTCTTCTCCACTGACCAGTGTCCCCAGGGCTGTTTTTTCTCTCTTTTTTTTTCAGTCCATATCTGTCTCATATGTTGCACAGCATTTTTCACCCTTTCTTCATTACATTATAGCAGAGAAAGCACTGGCTTGACTGATAGGTCCTGCCTTTTTTTTGGTCAAAAGCAGGTCCATTTTGGAGCCAGCTAGAACAGGCTTGATTTGACATGGAGGCAGTCCCTGATCTCTTCTCAGGCTTCTCCTGCAGCCTCCTCCCCTACCAAAACCTTTCCACACAAACAAAATAAAGGCATTTATGAGACTAATACTTGATGGTAATATCCAATTTTGATCATACAAGAGTATCAGAAAAAAATATGATTCAAGAGTGGAGCAACAAAGACAATTTATACTTGTGCAAAGCACCCTGTAAGAGCTGTTGGTGCCTGGTAAAATTATGGAGAAGATTATTTTGGGAATTATTGAAAAACTTCTTAATTTTCCCCTTTTCTAATAAATGAATTGTAAACCACTTTCAAAGAATTTAGCTCAACTGCACCTGTTTTGTATAAATATTATGAAAAATATAAAAGTTGTTGAAAGCCTAAGTCATATAAAGAATCACTTGCAAAAAAAGGACTAGAAAAATTATGCAGAAATGGTAATCTTAGTAAACGGAGGTTATAAGAAAAGCTCTCCAAGGCTCACTTTTTTTTTTTCCTAGTGATATGAGTACAGTGTGCCAGAATTACATTAATTCTGTCATCAGTATCAGTTGATGATAAACTGACGTTGTGCTTTCTACAGCATGCTCTTGAGAGGGAATAGAGAGGAAGGTGCTGATCTCCTCTCTCTGGTGAGCACTGCTAGGGCACGTGGAAATGGTACCAAACTGCGTCGGGGCTGTTCAGATCGAATACTGGGAAAAAGTTCTTCACTGACAGGGGAGTCAAGTACTACAAGAAGCTTCTCAAGGAAGTGGTCATAGCAGCAGGCCTGTCAGTGTTGAAGAAACATTTGGATAATGCTCTTAGAAAAACAGTTTGACTCCTAGGTTGCAATGAATAGAATCAGAATTTGGATTCAGTGATTCTCTTGGATCACTTCCATCTCAGTGTATTCTATGATTCTGTTGCTATTAATGCACTTAGAAATAACTCGAGTAACTTCACGATTCCCATGACCAGAAACTAGAGCTGCAGACATTCACACTGGAAAAAAATAATAATGTAACTGACAGTAAATAATAATGGGAAACTGTTATCACAGGATGTTGTCCATTCATCATCACTTTAAACACTTAAATAGAAATTAGCCTTCTTTTTACACAAATGAAAGAAAAAGTTCGTTGAATATTCATATAATATGAGGTAGAAATTTGATTATTGTTGGATTTAAACTGTCTAATATTTCTAGGAGGATTGGCAAGGGCAGGAAATTTCAACAGTGATGTCACCTATTCAATTTTTAATAAATGTTCTTTCAGAAGAATAGCATCAGTGTTTTATCACTCATCATTTTCATGACTGAAAATACAGAGTTTTAATAGCAAACTTGTAAACAATAAATTAGTGTTTGATATACAGTCAAAAGAAGAAGAATTCAAACTTCAAAGAAACACCGTTTTGAACTACAGCAACACTTCTCAGGTGGTTCTAATCTACAGTTGTTTGGACCAGTTTTTCATCTTTGTCCAACAGAGGTGTTAAAGACTTATCAGATTATTAAATTCACCAGTCTGGCAGACATTTAAGAGATATATTGATTACTAACCCAGTTACATGATACTTAAAAGTACCAGAAGTAGTGAGCTACAGAGCATTCTGAACTTCAGTGGATGTGTGGGACCATAAAATTTATCCTCAGTTAGAATCAAATAACCATTTTTATGTCAAGAAGTCATATTCTTTAAAGAGTAATTGTGAAGAGCATATAGCATCTAGGTCCAAATGAAGTCACAATCATTTTCATGGCATCTACCTATTTACAGTTCTGATTTCCATAAAACAGAAATTGGTAGAAGAAGAATGGCCAGATGTTTTTCATGCAAATTTTCTGCTGGTTAACAAGATGAGAATTTTATTTTTAGGTCCCCATAGAATTGTTTGTTACTAAATGTCACAGTTTCAACTCCTGTTCTACTAGATTATGAAACTGTGAAAAGCAGAAACTAACTGCCAAAGGCAAAAGATGGACACTGAAATTGTGGGTATCAGTTGGCTTCTGACTTGTCTGATTACATCTGTATATTTTTACTTTTTTATTAGTTGCTCAACCCTCAGCTTCCCAGAAAAACCCAAACCAAATAAAAATGTGTTATAATGAAAAACTGTATGAAAGCTGGATCTTCCTGTACATCTAGTTCAGCTTTTAGCAACCAGCTACTGATTCTGGCACAGGTATTTTTCTGTAGCATGGGACCATGTAAGAAAAATGCACCATTAAAAAAAGAGCAGGATGAACAGATAACTGGTTCCAAACATATTAAAGGTAAGAAGGTGGTCTGAAGAAATCAACATGAGTTTATGAAGGGGAAATACTTGGTCAAGCTGATAGCCTTCTATGAGGAGATTACAAACTCAGCAGATATAATAAAACTAGCTATCTACCTTTCTGCCTCATGTTCTTGCTTTTATGCCTTATAGCACATGTATAGCACACACAAAACCAGTGAAACCTTCCTAAGGCATTAACCACTAAGGTTCTGCCTCTTTGCATCAAGGAGAGTGGTTTTTGTTATTAGAAGAGCATTAGTTCAAGAAAAGTGAGTTCTTGACTTCTCTTCTTTAACTGTACTTTAACTGTACTTGAGCCCTAGTTTTGAGGGCTTAGTCATTTTTCCATGCATGTCAGAGGGAATTGCAGCCTTTTGAAAAATAATTCTGAACAACTATGAGGTGGAGTTATTTACTTTTTTCCCTAGTGATCCCTAAAGTCTGCTAAGTTCTTAAATGGAAGTTCTTTTTTGTAAGCCTAATTAATTTTCTGGATGTTGTTCAGGTCAATATCAAACTATACAGAGTTTTAACCAACAGGGAAACACAAATAAGAAACATGAACATTCCATCATAAACCAATAAAAACAATTCAGTATGTAACAGGCTGCCCTTAGCAGCGATTGCAGTACTTCAAAGTAAACACTGTGTAATAATGTGTAAAGATGTTTCCTTAGGCCTCAGAAATATGATCTATTATTTGTTATCAAAATCATTACCAACTGTGCTGATGTTGGTCAATAAAAATCATGTCAAAAATCCCAAGGTACTACTGACAGCATTATCCAATATAATATTCTTCTGCTCTTAGTGTGGAAGGGATTTCAAAGTGTTTGTTTTCCCAGTTGACAAGATACATAAATATGAAACTGAAACTGGAAAGTAAGAAGAAGCTGTTGATAGGAGGTAATATATGGCATGTGAATTGTGGTGCACACTTCAGTACAATTGTTTAAAATAAAACTGGCAGAATGAGAAGAAAATAAGATTTATGGTGTGTGAGAGTTGAGAAATATTGCCTGCACTGAAAGGAGCAATTTATTGTCTGTGGAACACTGCAGTGAAGATGTTACAAAAGAGAGCTTAACCATAAGTGATTAGTTTACATAAAAGAGCCTGATTTTGCTTATTAGGTTTCATTGAATTCCAAAGCATGTACAACAACTTACTGTATTTAAATATATTCTGCTATTAATTAGCTGCTGAACCTGAATAGGAACACATTTTTGCTGTGAGCCTAACTGGGAAGAAGATTTTATTCTTTCTCTGGTATGTGTTCATGGCTCCATTAAATTTCTATCCAGGAGCCACGATCCTCTTAGTCATGTATTGCCAAAGGGAATAGTAGGCACATGTGGATTCATTGGCTAAGGGATATCTGTAACCTTGATGTAGGGACAGGCTGCTCTCACAAAGGAGGGACTTCATCCTCTCCCATGTGCTGCAGTTTGTTTTAGTTAGAGAAAAAAAGATCCTTTTTATGGATCTAGACCTGGAGAATGACACATTGACTAGACCAAAATGTTACCAGAAACGGAAACACAAATGTCAGTGCCCCACTAGAGATAAACAGAGGACATTTTTTGGAGGTCCTGAGCACATGTGGAGTTAATGGTTGAAAGTGTGCTAAAGTCTCTTAGGGGACTGGAACAGTCTAGTGAAAGGGAGTGGGATAGGAACATGATGATCCTTAAGGTCCCTTCCAAGTCATTCTATGATTCTATGACTGAATTTGACCAGGAGCAGTTTATATTCTATGGGGAAGTCATGGGTATGCAGTAGTTTTGGTGTTCAGTTTACGCTCCTACTGGACTCGTAATTTCACAGATACATCTGAATTTAAAGAACTGATTTCTACCTTTCCTTCTTGGGTCTTCATGTGACCAAGTTAGATTTCCTACTTTTACAAAAGAAATAAAAAGCAGCTCATATCAACCTTCATGCTGATAGAGCACAAGAACAGTGCACAGCAGCTGGGAACAAGAAGAGTGCCAATTCTAGTTTCAGTACAGGAAGTAAACAGGAAGTAAAACTCCAAACATGAATTCGCACAAAATACTTGGGCTTAAAGCTACAAAAAAACTTCCAGCAGGAGATGGGGAATACAGGATTGTCACAGAATCACCCCGAGATACCTTGTTATCAACTTTTTCTTTGCTTTGGGATACAAAGAATATGAATTAGCACTCAGCTTTTCTACAGATGTATAAATTAGCTGCTGGTGAATTGGTCTGAGGTGAGTTTCCTGTTGATATTATTAGACTGAAATAGAAATTTAGGGATGGCTGATGCTGTCTTTGGCAAGCAGGTGTGACTTAACTCTGTCTTAAACCAAACCTTCTCTGAAGTGGAAGCTACAAAATGGTAGTAAATAGGATGGCAATACTAAACAGGGCTTTAGGTCAGACTTAGCACTGTGCTTGTGTGTCTGGCTTCCTGGCAGCTCAAAGCACTGGTTAAGGAAGTCTTAAGGACTTAAAACAAGTATCAAAGATATACTTAGACATCACTGATCATAGGGATTTATTTATTCACTTCTGGAGTCTCACTGGCAGAAAAGAAGGCATGAATAGAAGCACAAACTATCCACACATGGATTTTGGCACCTTGAAAAACTGCATTGTGCAGACCTTGTAGATATAATCACTCCTGGACTAGATGCTGTGACTCCCCTTTTGGAAACAAGCAGCTCTATCAATTGACTGTAAAGAGCTGAGACCTCTCACTTACGGACTGTGAATTTACCCAGACATGTCCTGTTTGATACAAGGTCAGACAAGGAAATCTCACCGTAATTGAAAATGAGCAAACCCAGCTTCCAGATTTATACAGTCCAAGGCTCTGTTCCAAGTGTTTTAGCTGACTTTTCCAAATGTTTTTCAGGCTACCATGACATTCAGTAAGCAGAGCTATAGGCTATCAATGAGACTCCAACGGGAAAGGAGATGGTAGTGAGGAGAGGAAACCCTTTCTCCAAGGTTTGTCATAGTATTTTTCTGGGGTTGCTTGAGCCAATGTTAGAATACACTGAGGGTTGATTTATTTGTAGTATACTAAAATTGGATCATGTTACCAGCATTTCTACCTTCATGACTAAAAAGAACACACTGCAAGGGTACCAGGATGTGCCTCTAGAGGTAGACATGGATAACCAGTCACTCAAATATATTTCCCATGACAGGTTATGTAGCCAGTTCTGTAGAATCTACCTGGAAATAGAAGAATGTATAAGATTTTGAGAGACAATGTTGAGCTCAACATATGGGATGACCTATATATAAAGAACAGTGAAATTATCCAAGACTCACCTGGAAACAGAAATAACTGAAGAGAAGGGTGTGATAGAGAACCACAATTAATGAATGACAAAAAGCCCCCAGAAAAAAAAATAGTATAGGTATAAATTGACTGTTCATTCTTTCTTCTAATAAAAGGGGCAAATCAATGAACTTAATGAACCAGGTTCAACACAAATAGAAAGAGGTGGCTCTGTGCAAACAGTGCAAATGCTTTTATCTTTCTATATGGATAAGGACTTATAGGCCACAAATCTTCCCATGCTTTCTTTTCCAGAGTCTTTCATCAATCCTTGCCAGGGATATAATGACTGATAAAAATTTACGTTGATGCTAGGAATAACTGCACAAATTCATGAAAGAGAAATCCTTTGAGTGTTATTAAATACATGGAAATTAAATTTGGTTGAAGAAGATCTTAGGCACATGAGGGGAATTTTAAGAAGTATAGTACACATTCATTCTATTCTTACTCATCTGTAAGTATCTGCTCTTGGCCAGATTTGAGGACATGACCCCTGGAAGATGATGTATAATATTCTATATATGCTATATATTCTATTCTATTCTATTCTATTCTATTCTATTCTATTCTATTCTATTCTATTCTATTCTATTCTATTCTATTCTATTCTATTCTATTCTATTCTATTCTATGCAGTGGGCTAATTTGAACAGTTGACATTATAAGAGCTCTTTGTGCTCCAGAAGTATTCCCATTTCAAATTTATTCTGTGATATAATGGTGAGACCCTTGGGGAGGTTTTTGCATTTGTAAATGTTTTCAGAACTTTCTTTCTCACCTTCTCCAAAGCATGTACTATGTTTGTTATGACTACTGGTTATACAAAAAGTTTGATACTTGGATTGGAGGATTGGTAAGACTGAATACTTTTGAAGTACTCAGAATAGCACATATTTTGACAGTACTACTTTTTTTTCATAGTTCCAAGTTCTCCTTGGTAGCCATAGAGAGTGAAAGAAGGCTGTAGTCTGAGGGTCAGTTATCTCTGAAACTTAGCAATATTCTATTTCTCATGACAATATTTTCACCAGAGAGGAAGAAGGGTTAAAGAGCCTAGGAAAATCAATAGGATGCTTGACAGAGAAGTTATGTTCTTTAGAAGATGCATAATTTACAGACCTTAATCCTCTGTAAATATTTATTTCATTGATTTTTCTCCCACACCCCTTATAGTTTCTTTATATATGCCTATCAGAAACCACACTTATAGGCATTATTACTGCAAAAATTATGCCAGAACACTAATAATGAAGGGTAATATGACTATATACCATTTCAAAAATAGCACCAAACATAAATAAACTGAACTTTTTCACAGTCACATGTAATGTGAAAATCTTTCTCAAATGATATTATTTTGCTTTAGATGTTACAAAAACAAATATGACATGAAAACGTAATCACTTCTCGTATTCATCCTCTATTATTAGAAA
>VZRX01007750.1:0-60943 GCA_013398075.1 Notiomystis cincta
TTTTGTTTTCTTTTTTTTTATTAGAGTACTGTTTTTAAAGAACAGTTAAAAAGTATAAAAGTAATGTCAGAGACTATTAAATAGGATGGTCCTGATGCAACCTCTGGTTCAGGCTGTCTCTGAACTTCAGACTGCCAAGAGCAAGANCATTGCAGGCACAAGGTGGTATATTTTCAAACAGTTTCACTATTCATACCTGAGAGATTTTCATCAACACAGCTGCTTTCTATGTAGCTACAAACATTTGGAAACCTAAGGCTTACACACAGCAGTCAGAGTCACTTGTAAGAGGTGCTTCATGGCCCATTAACAAAGCTGTCATATATGGCTTCCCTTTAATTAAATATCCATAGGAATTTAGTCTTGGTACAACATTTCAGATTAATATGGGAAAATGCTTTTAAATTGCAGAACAGATCAACATGCCTACATGGCTCTCCCCCTGTTCTACTGGCTGGATGATAGCTGAGGTACATAAAATGTGAACATTGTTCAGCTTTTAGTACCATATGGGTTCCTACTGGCTTTGCTAGTGCTATAATTACAGATGCCAGTTAATGGCAGTGATGGTTTATGTGAATGATGGTTTATTTAATTATAATTCCCATGAGGGAAATCTCCAGCTTCTTTCACAACAGTTTATCAAGTTTTTTCTTGTGCTTGAATCAACTCTTGAAAAATTAAGAGACCTGTAAAAGTTTCCCAGTTCAGTATCAAGCTTAAGCAATTAAATAAATAAACAGTTTTCCCATGGAATGGTTCTCATCCTGAGAAGAATTTCACTCCATGTTGCCCACTTCTTTGTGTATGGCAGGTACTGCAGAAGATCGTGCATGTCTCTGGAACAGTCACATGTAAGTGAGATTTCTTCACTTTCAGGCCTGCCTTTTTTCATTAGCTATTTAATAAGTACTTGTGGATAGTGAGCTCTAAGCATTTTGTTTATTGCTTGGAAAGAAAAGATAATGTGCTGTCTGTCAATCAGAGTGCAGCTTTGAAGACTTCTTTTCATTTCTTTAAGAACACATTTCAGGCTCAGAAGACATTCCCAGAATCAGCAAATTCTGACAAATATGAAAGATTCACTTACACTGTATTTTTCTACTGTGTGGTACTCATTTCTTCTGATGATGAATTTTACTGGTAAATTTGTCTTTGAAACAAGCTACTACGTGGATGTACAAAATTCATTGTGTTGTAAATTTGCATGAATGGATCAGTTTACTTCTAACATTGATTTCTTCTATGTGGTTTACTCTGTGGTTTACATTCACTTAAATGTTTGCCTTTTTGAATTGATACATAATTTAATGACAGAAAAATATTAGCAAGCTTTCTTCTGTCATGTAGAGCATTTCATTATCTTCATATCTCATCCACAGGGAAGGGATTCTCTTCTCACCCCTACGTTCAGAGCATCAGCCATAGCAGTATTGCACAACATAAGCATAAGGAAAATGCAGCTCTAGAAACATTTGACTTTAGGAACAGATAATTTTAAGTTATTTACTGGAGACTTGTCTGTAAAATCTGGTCCTGGCATTTTGCTTAGGAACGTTTTCAGGCCAGTGGTGCTTGACAGAAGTCCTGTTTGCCAATGTATTTCCAAGTGCTGCTATAACTAGACCGTGGAGTTCTACACCTGCCTTCCCTCAGCAAGGAAACCAGTCTTTTTAAAGGCGAGATCTCCAACGCCACGGTCAACAGATTTTACTTCTTCATGCACTTCCCATGTGGCTTTGAGTTGTGCTGAATGAAGGAATACCATAACACTAGGTCTTCATTCAGATTCTAAGCACTGGCTGGGGGCAAATCCAGCTCTGCAGATGTTTTCTTTTGGCAGGGCACGTATTGGCAGGAACAGCGCTTTGTTTATTGGGAACATTTCTTCCACCTCTCAGTTCCGAGTTGTTTGTTTGAGGAACACTGTCCTGAGATATAAAATGTCCTTATTTTATTGCCAAATGCCTGAACCATGGGTAGCCTTTACAACTGTTTCAAAACCCCACACATTTGTGTTCTTTTGGCTTTCTCTGCATCTGGATACTTCGGCATCACTGTAAATTAAAGAAGGAGGGGAAAAATAGCCAGACCAAACCAAACAAAAAGCTCTTAAAAAAACTGCAACATACTCCAGGTAAAGATAATGGAGCAAATGAATAAACACTAGTTAAGCATTACTTTGTACTGGGGAGTCACAGAAATGTTAAGCAAAGAGGCCATGACTATATAATAAAATGTGAGTATATTTAAAAATTCTACAAAGCATAATGGAAACATTGGTCTATTTAGTAGCTGTTACACAGCAAGGAAGCTGCAAGAAATTCATAACAATCAAAGTAAGTGGTAACAAATTCTTTTTGAGTTTAAGAATCCTTCTTCTTCTTCTGTAAAATCAAATTTTATTTAGTGATGCTGAATAACACCTGTAAAGTAGAATACTTTTCAGCAAGACAGGATGAATAGTACAGCTTCAAGAATGTATTGATTACTGCAGTGACAAGAGAGGTTGTGCCGGTGAAACTGTGATATGTTCATTCCTCTGAATCCAAATAACAGGATTGTGTGTTCTGCCTCTGTGAGAGGAATTTGAGCACATGCAACATTCACTAATGGGTCTGAATCATCTTCAGACATGTGTGGCATAAATAAACAGTTTCCCTATGCTGTACACATAGAATTAAAAGGTAGGCTAGATTAAGTGTCTTGCTCAAGGGCATAGAGGAAGCCCAAATCCAACCATTGCTCTTGTCAACTGGTGCAGCATTTATCAGGTTGCTGATTAAGTGGAGGGTCCTACATTCTATTATTGGTGATGCTGGTCTGACAAGCAGTCCTGGTAAGGTGGCATACAAATGAACCCAGTTAATTTACGTACCATTAGAAACACAAGACAGAAGGAAGAAAATCAATGCTTTGTTTTATAGTAAAGAAAAAATCAATGAGGAAAGAAATGGTGTTTCCTAGGATCTCAGAAAGTGTTTTGGGCTATGGGGAATAGTTAGAGGGAATTAAAACTATTTAATACATGTTGCCAGTGTCCTTTTAGAGAACGATGGTCTAGAGCTATCATTTGTAATAAAAACATAAGTAAAATCCAGAAATTCAAAGTTGTGAAGAGGAAGAAATATCAAGAAGAGACTTCTGTTGGGTTTTTTTATTATTTTAAATGAAACTGGCAGCCAGATGCATTGAATATATGAAAACTGAAGAAAATGTGTTAATAAATAAAATTTACAAACAAACACGTTCAGAGAATGAGAGGCTACACGTAATCCCAAAATCCACAAGACAGGTTTACCTAAGAGAACTGCCAGAGGTCCATTTCTAGTTTTGTTTTTCTGTCTCTTACAGTAGCATAGGAAGGATTGCTAGGGGAAAAATGTAAAACCAGGCCAAATATGGAATGAAGTTTTCA
This sequence comes from Notiomystis cincta, assembly GCA_013398075.1. Lineage (NCBI taxonomy): Eukaryota > Metazoa > Chordata > Aves > Passeriformes > Notiomystidae > Notiomystis > Notiomystis cincta. Next base: position 3,419 of record VZRX01007750.1, read on the forward strand.
TGGTGTTGATTCTTGCTCTTGGCAGTCTGAAGTTCAGAGACAGCCTGAACCAGAGGTTGCATCAGGACCATCCTATTTAATAGTCTCTGACATTACTTTTATACTTTTTAACTGTTCTTTAAAAACAGTACTCTAATAAAAAAAAAGAAAACAAAACAAAAAAAAAGGCAACAACAACAAAATCCCCACTATTTAAGTATGTATAATATTAAAAATCAGTGAGTTTGATTTGCTTTGAACTTGTTTACTTTTCATTGGGCTACTTTCTATAGCACAACAAATGCAGGAAAATTGGTCCTCTAACTCCTTCCTCATTTAGTTTTGCAGTCCATAGAATCATAGAATCACAGAATAAGCTGAGTTGAAAGAGACCCACAAGTATTGTTGAAGTCCAACTCCTCACCTTGCACAGGACACCCCAATAATCACTCCCTGTGCCTGACTGTGTTGTCCAAAATCTTCTTGAAGTCTGTCAGGTTTGGTGCTGTGACCACTTCCCTGGGGTGAAGAACCTTTTCTAATATCCAGCCTAAGCACCCTCTGATACTTCAGGTCATTCCCTTGGGTCCTGTCACTGGTCACCACAGAGATGNGTGAAAGAAGCTGGAGATTTCCCTCATGGGAATTATAATTAAATAAACCATCATTCACATAAACCATCACTGCCATTAACTGGCACTAGCAAAGCCAGTAGGAACCCATATGGTACTAAAAGCTGAACAATGTTCACATTTTATGTACCTCAGCTTCATCCAGCCAGTAGAACAGGGGGAGAGCCATGTAGGCATGTTGATCTGTTCTGCAATTTAAAAGCATTTTCCCATATTAATCTGAAATGTTGTACCAAGACTAAATTCCTATGGATATTTAATTAAAGGGAAGCCATATATGACAGCTTTGTTAATGGGCCATGAAGCACCTCTTACAAGTGACTCTGACTGCTGTGTGTAAGCCTTAGGTTTCCAAATGTTTGTAGCTACATAGAAAGCAGCTGTGTTGATGAAAATCTCTCAGGTATGAATAGTGAAACTGTTTGAAAATATACCACCTTGTGCCTGCAATGAACAAAGAAACAGATCTTTACCTGTTCACAGCAGCAAATTAACCACATCTCAGGATAGCAATGCACAACCTAGGTAGATAGTTGGGGGTGTAATATCAAAATGACAGAGGAAAAGATGCAGATGAGTAAAGAAAGTTATATTCTACAAGCCAGCAAATCTTACCTAAGGAAGTCTCAGTCCTGGGAATGGAGACAATTCAGGCTAAATAATCTCTTCTGATGTCTCCCCAGCAAGAACAGTTTTCCCCCATCCATACTATGGGTAAACAACACACAATCACAACTTCAGTCTGGTTAAAATTGAAAGCAGTCAATTCATTTGAAATGAATGAAGTCCACTTGCAACAAACTTCCCAGGCTAAAGTGAAAGAATGATGTAACAGAGAGAAAGGATCAGATTAATGTGGTAGAGCTTTGTAATAAAAGCAAGGAAGCCAGCAGCTGGTAAGCCAGGCTGTGAAAAAGTTATATAACACACTGCAGCAGCTTTGATTTTTTGCTCTTCCTGGCCAGAAAATCCCTATGGGGAGGAAAAAAATCATAGTGAGCTTCATGTCCATAGGTAGGTGGAACAACAGGGCTCTGAAACTGAGACCAGGTCATTAAAATAGGGCATGAATGCTTGTGTGTTTCTATCTGCCTTGGAGGCTGCACAACTCAGAGAGCACTGGGAATGTTTAAACTTCAGTCATCTCCCTGAGGTTGTCCCATGTAAAAGAGATTCATTCTAAAACTCTGGAATCTTTGACACCTGTCTCTCAGGTTCTACAATTATCATTTCCAAATTTAAGCTTGCATGAAACACTCAAAGAACAACTCCATGACTGCTGTCTGCTGGGCATGGTCAGAATTGTTCCCCTGTTGCTATTGGTAGGGACATTTGAACATCCTCATACCTTTTTTTCACTTTGATTTTGTGCAAAGGGGTCAAAGCAAAGCTGCAGATTAGCATGGGAGCTCTAACAGAATGGTGTCTCCTTGAATGAGGTGGAGTGCATGTATTTGCATTAATGTTCAGTATAAAAGGCACACGTCTTGCTATGTGAATGTGTTTGCGAAATCAAATAACTTCCATCTGACTGACAAATTCTATCCCAAAGAAAGTGCTCTGAATAATCCATTACATAAAAGGAAACAAAAGTGCAGCATATAAAAAGTGATGTATTTAAAGCTTGTTCATTTAAGAGACATTGGAACAAGAGCAGACAGCTAATACTCTAGCTTTATACCCAGTCAAAGGCATTTGTGCTTTACTGGCAGTAAACAATTTCAGGATGCTTTTGAAATGTCATTGATCTTGGTTTGTACTCCTCAGAACTGCAGCTGTCTTTTACTGCCTAGCTGGTGCTGGGTGCTTGACTTCATTCACTTATGTTTTCATTTCAGGTGCCCACCTTTTGAGCTCACTGGGTAGAAATTGTGAAGTTACTGTGCATGGAACAGCAAGTTATAGCCAGCACCAGCAAGTCTTGAAGCAGACTAACAAAATACCATTTTCCTCCAATACTCAGACTAAAAATAGTGGGATGTATCTATTACTGAGCTTTAGTTTAGTGACAATGGATTTTACAATACAGTCCTTCCTACTTCTGATAGCCTTAAAAGTGTCTGGGGAAATGCTTATTTCCCTGATGTTTGTGATGGGTTCTCAGTCAGGAAGTTCAGAAGAAAAGAAGAAATTAAATAATTACCAAAGTTAACCATAGTAGACAATAATTTTATTATTTCTTGTTATTTTCAGGCTTCTGCTCTCTTAATAAAATATTCAAGAGCAAGGCTAGGGATTTTTAATTGATGGCCTGATCTGTACCTATCACAGCAAACAGCAAAGCTGCCTTTCATTCACTTTTGCAGAGCATAGACACACTAAATAATACCATTTTCTTTACTTGCTAAAATTTCCAGCTATCAAGTAGAAAATCCCTAGAGTGTCAATAATTTATCTATACTTCTTGCATTCTCAAGTCCAAACATATCACAATTTCAGCTACTGGTGGGCAAGAGGTGGAAGAGAAAGTATTTCCTTTTGGTTAAAAAAAGAAAAAAGCCCTCTTTTTTGAGCAGCATCACAGACAAATCATGGCTTGAAGCTCAACCCTCATAAAGGTGAACATTTTTATTTCTGCTGAAGACCATTTATTTCACTTGAGAATTTTGATTTTGTGAGAATTGCTTGCTAATTGTGCACAACAGATCAATACAGCCCCTTCTGCAGCATGTTTTGAAAGCATATGGCTTCCAAAAAGATGATGACAGCATTTAGTACCCAAATCCAAGTACTGTCTTCCCCAATGAAATATCCAACTCCTTCAGTTTTCTTTAAAGGTACCCTTCCTGTGCTAGACACATATGTGTGACTTGCCTGTGTTTTGTGCTGCTCCTCTCCTCATTGCAGCTGACACAGCCCAAGACTCAGAGGTGGATTTTCCAAAGCCATATGCTCATTTCCTGAAAACTCAGTGGAATGCGAGGACTCGGGGATTGTGCGTGTGAACCAAAACATTGTTGTTCTCCTCCCCATGCCCCCAAAAAACCCCATGCAGCCCAGAACTTCAGGCCATATGCAGCATATGAGTTGGCACCAAAGTCATGTTTGGCAAGATTTCTATGGATACTACTTAAAATAAACCTGAAAAAAAAGTACAACCTCAGCAGGCAAAGTTTTACACACAGCCTGGTTGCACAATCTGCTGTAGAGGAATATATACCCTGAACAAATTCTTATATATTTATTCACTTTCAAATCATCTTCCTCTCTGAAATAGATATTAACCCTATGTAATCTTGTTCTCTACAAAGATGTGAATCTAGATTTCTTTTACATCAAACCCCCCCCCNTGCCACACCAGTCCTGCAGAAAGAGGGCAAAGGAAGCCTTGCTTTGTGGAAAATATTGCTCTCCTGATGTCTAGCCTGATGTTTGTTAAACAGAAGCACTGACCAATTATTTTCCTTGTCACCAGGGCTCTGAAGTCACTAAGGGAGAAGCAGGTTTTACCTCTTCTTTCTCTGCTGGGCAGAGGGCAGACAGGAAGCTTCCTTCATCAGCACTGCTCTGTGGTGTAGTTCACACAGCTTTGGGTACAGACTGCATCTCCTTCTCCCCGTGCTTGCAGGACAGCCTGGCTGCAATGTGTGGCAGAGGCATAAATCTCTCTCTGCTGCCATCACAGCAAGGTTATCAGACTGGCTGTTAGGAAAATCAGGAATCCCACTTTCTCCTTATATTTTCAGTCTGTCTGTGGTAGGCTACAAAACCAAGCAGACTGGCCAGCATCTTCTTGATGTAAGGAGAGGGAGGGTGGCAAGGATTTCGTTGTGTGGCTTGGGGACTTGGGCTAGGGGAGCAGAAAAAAGCACTGCTTAGCTCCTGGCTCCCAGCACAGCAAAGAGTGTGAACAAGGAAATCAGAAGACAACCATTTCTGTACATGAAAAAATCCTTGTATTCAGTAAATAAAAAGTACTGTGAAAAGCAGTTTTCCTTTTGATATAAGGAAAGAAAAAAAAAATTTATGCAAATTTATCTTTTGCTTCCCATGATCTAATCTGTATGTTTTTTAGTCTAGAGAGAAGTCCTACCCTCTAGGACATGCAGCTCATTTGCCCAGGATAAATTAGGTACATGATAATTTGTATTCTCCAAGTGCTGAAATGCTTTGGCCTCCATTCCATCTTAACTAGAATATTCTTTCATGTTTGGAAAACCAAACGTTATATTTTGGTCTTGTTTGTGCTTTTGAACTTTATGTGCTCATGTTATTTGAACTGAAAACACTGTTATTCCTGACTTTCCATATTAAAGATCTGCACATATAATAGAGATTTCTACATACATAAGTATTAAGGATACATGCATTACATACATATATAGACACACACAATTTTTAAGATTAATCATTAAGATGTTTAATTTCTTTAGACATGCTAAACATTCTTACTCCAATGAGTGCTTTTGTGCAGAAAAGAAGTTTTAAATAATGCAAATGAATAAATATGTCCCAATTCCAAACAAACACAAATGAGCCATGATGTACCTGCATTTATGTATGTAGATTGGCATCTGTGTAATCTGTTTTTAGAAAAAATTGACTGTGATTTTACCTATATTCCATCATCTGTAACAAGAACAGTGAGATAGATGACATTTTAGGTGGTGAAAGAAAACACACTACACTTACATTTATCCCCTGGTGCAATGTATGGAAGCAAATTTCTTTCAGAACTTCCCAGTCATGATTTCACTAAAATCCAGAACTCTGTTTAAATTTCCTGGAGACAACTGAGCTCCTATGGTTCTTCAGCATGTGCTCTTAAGGTTTGCAAGAAATTAGAGTAAAGGATTTCTGTCTCAGCAGCTGCAAGCTCAGAGCACACAGGTATATTTCCCCATTCTGTTCAGCACTGTTCAATGCACAAATCATAGAATCACAGGATCATTAAGGTTGGGAAAGACCTCTAAGACCATTGAGCCCAACTATTAAGCCAGCACCACTGTGTTTACACTAAACCAGTCCCCAAGTGTCACACCCACAAGCATTTTGATCACTATTCCAGTGCATGACCACCCTTTCAGGGGACACATTTTCCTAATATCTAATGTAAACCTCCCCTGGTATAACTTGAGGCCATGTGCCATACTGTGGGCACAATGTTCCTTTAGCTGTCCCTGCTTTACCTCTCCCCTTCCACAGATTCTCACAGCTGCTCTAGTGGTCCCCAGGTAATAAGGAATCTTAGTTCTGCATCCAGGGGAGGAAGTTTCCTCTCATGGGGCTTTCTACCTAGGAAACATGGCTACTTGATATCTCTAGTGATGGCTTCACATCAGACAACCTCCAGCACAAATGTCTCATTGCAAAGGTGTGTACCATGGGACTTAGGGAGGTCTAAGTGGAGATTTTAAAATGCTGATCATTTAGCTGGTCCTGCCTGGTGACAGGAGAGCAGCAATTTTGCAAGTGCTCAAAAATTGAGGACATTTATGGATGCTATCATAAACAGAGCTAACAGTCATATTTATCTTATTTCTTCATTTTGTGATTGAAATTTTATGAACAAATGGTTGATGCTGAGTAGCAATTGTGTGTAATAAAAAAAGATACCAATGTTAATTGAGGCCACTGCTCTGTTAGATCACCTGGAAGAAATTGCTTAGAGCTCATCATACTGCCATACCTATGGCAGTGATCAGTACTCATTAGATAGTCTCTAATGACTATTGACAGAAGGAATACAAAGAGGAGACAAATTCAAACACAATAAGCTTTTAATTTTCAAGGGCTGTGGTATTATCAAGACCTTTAAGCAAATGACAAAAAATAGGTCTAAGTGGTAACTCCAAATATATCACACTTTATTTATTTAGGGGCTGAGGTGCTTTATATATGCACACTCAAAGGGAAAAATCAGCACTACAGAGCAAAACCAAGGTGGTGATCTGCTGCACGATGCAGTGCCTGAGGCTAGCAGGGCTGGGTAATTCTGATCTTTGGGCACAAGCCTCAGATCTTGGGCTGTGCAGCTTTGATGCTCTGAGCTGCTTGCTCTACCATCCCAGGGCTGCATGTCCTTCTTCAAATAACCCCCTTTTCACTCCTCCTGAACTGGCAGGGAGCTGTGCCACACTGTACCAATACCATGGCAGAGAATAACCCCTTCACTTGGGTCTAGCCTGCAAGGAGTAAGGGAAGGAAGGAGATTTTATCCTGATGGTGCTGTGAACCAGGGAAGCAAGCCAAGGTTTAAAGCAACAGCTGTCATGGCTGACCTGCCAGCCCAGAGCATCCATCTGTGACTGACCAGCTGCCACCTACCCTGAGAATATGAACGTGAAAACACGCTTCCCTACTTTTGCTATACTGTGTCTTTTTCTCTTTTGTGTCTGTTTTGTCAAATGTGAGAAAATTATCTCTTTTCTCACAGCACTCAACTTGAAAAGTCAATAAGACAGCCTTCTTTCCTGCTTTATTTTTGAGCCTAGGAGACTGTCTGGCAGGCTCTTGAGGTCAAAGGGGTTTGCATAGGCTTCTGTAGCTGGTCTTGCATTACTACTCAGCCCCAGTTTCAGAATTAATTGTGACTTGATTTTCATTTTGCCTTTTCTGTGTATTGTACTTTAAATATTTCCAAAAGAGAATGTGTGTTTTATAGCCTCTTCTGGTAGAAAAAGTAAATTGAAAAATTTGTACTCAAAGGCTGAACCTTGTTGATTAATATTTTAGGAAAAAACAGGATTTCACCATTTTAGCTCACTACATCTTGTTTTTTCTTTGCAATTAATTCCTGATTAGTTTCTACAGCATCAAGGAACTGTCTGTTATGAAAGATGAAGTCTCAGCTTGCAGAAACACAGGAACTAGTTACATGAAAAATAAACAACGCCTCTTACCAGAAACAACTTTAGCAGCCATTAACTCCTTCTTCCCCCTTAGCAGTCTGGGTTTCAGTAAGTAAACATCTATTTGCCATTTCATTTCCCTTTTGCCTTGTCTGACAACCTCTGCTATCATGTCTCCACCAACAGATAATTCCGGCACAGCTACTCAGGAAAGGAGACGTGCTCTACAAAACTCATTGCGTTAGAATAAAGGAAATGCAAAACCATGGTGTGTCCTGTGTGCAGGTGGGAAAGGTGTGAAATCAAGCACAGAAAGAGAGGTCCACAGAGAGTTACTGATGAAAGGCAGAGGAGAGAGCTTTGGTTTCTTCCCTTTAAGCAACTAACCAGTGCATTCAGCTGGCCTCTGTGTGTTCTCCAGGGCCACAGTAGCCTGCCCTCCAGATCTCAGGTGCCTTCAGGCAAAACTGTCTCCAGTCCCTAGGCTAGTCCAGCACTCAACATTTCTTCATTCTTTAGTAGCCAGTTGGGAAAGACTGTCCTTGAATTCTGGGACAAAAAAGATGATGGTGTTGCATGGTATTACATGTTATTGCACAGAGGCTTCAGCTTCATGTGATTTCTCACTTAGGGATGGAAGAATGAGGCTGGACTGCAGGAGGTACTCCTGGGAGTATGGTTCCTGCCAAAAATTGTATCCTTCTGTTGCACATTTCATATATACCCAACTGTCATGGGAGGAACTGTGGGTAGAAACCTCAGGCAAATGAAAGGTTTTAATTTTTTTAGGCTCAGCATTTCCCTTTCCATTATCGTAGAATGCCATGATTTCCTTTTCTTTGAAGAGTCAGTTTTTCTGGATAATACTTCAAGTACTTAAAGCAGCTCTGTGCTTGTTCTTTCCTTGTTGGCTAACTTCACAGAGCAACTAGCCCCACACAGAGGGATTTGCTGAAGTTTCATGGCACATCACTTTATTTCATGGCTTTTCTTTCTAATCCCCACCCTCCCCTATTTTTTTTAAATAAGCAAAGATAGCTAATAAAATATTTGAAGGACTGATATTAATGGGGATTAATACAACTACAGTTCATGAAATTTTCTTTTACATTTTTTTGTTAATGGGTGCATATTTACTGTTTGTGTGCTCCTATAGAAAAAATATACTATGCAATTGAAAGGAAATGGAAAGGATTTGTCAGATTTGCCCTGCTCCTCTCCAAATGGTGCCAGCCCCTCTCCTGCTGCTGGTCTGAGGGGCCATTCCCACAAGGCAGTGCCACGGCACACAGGGAGGGTGGCAGCTGCCCAAAACCAGATGCTGGCAGAGACGAGCATCATTCCCCACCCTCAGAGGTGCTGCCCTGTACAATTTCATCCTCATTTTTCCTCCACTGAGCTCCTTTACCATCAAACAATGCTAGATGTCTAAGAAGTTAAAGGCCTGCAGTACTATTAATATGGAAAAGCCCATGGCATTTTCAAAAGAATTCTTCTTGCCTGGGGAAATATTTTTTGGCTAGCAGAGACTGGATTCCCGAGATATGTAGCCCTCTTTTAGTAATGCTGGTGCAGCCTTGGTGCTTTGTAGTCATGGTTAAATGGAAATAAGAGATCCAGACACTCAGGATCCATAGCTGAAACTTTTATTTTGTTCTAGTATAATTACAGACTTCCTTTTTTTCCAATATTTTCATGTTTCCTGTAGCAAACTGATAAATAGCTATAAAATGACAACATTTGACTACATGCCATGGTATGTTTGCCATAGGAGGATTAGATAGGAGACCAAACCCATCCTAATCTGGTTTTAAGGTCTGGTTTTTAGATGTTTTGAACTAGAACTGCCCAAGAAGAACGATTCCCATACTGACATCTACAACAGCTCTACTAACAGGAATTCATCTGTCAGTTATGTCACCTCAATTTTGGTCCAGGCAGATTTGGTTGATCCTGACTATTTTTTATTATAGAAGGATTCATTAGCTATTTGATTATAATTTGTACAACTAGAAAAAAAGGTAGTCTATTAATTCCATTATTAATGAAGTTTTTGACACAAGCTTTAGGTGAATTTGTTAGTCATTACTTATGTTGCATATTTTTTCCTTTTCATTGCAAATAAAGTATTTCTGGAGGAACATGATGACTCAGAAAAATCTTGTTTCTGGTTTATCTTAATTTTCATTCCTTCAAAATCCTTTGTGTTCTCTGATAAACCTTAACCAAGACAATTTGCACTTTGTACCACAGAGTCTAATCAGGCAATTTTTCAAACTCCAATGTTTATGCATTTGAAAAGAGAGTGAATTAAAATAAGAAATAAAAATAATTATTTTGATAAAGCCTTAATAGAAAGCTAAGAAAATGCAAAACAAATGCTAGAAATTATTTATTAACCTCTCAAGCTGAAAAGTTAGTCAGCTAGGAGGTGGGGGACATGGTTTCAAATAGCTGCTTATTTCATTTTCCCAGTGACTGTTCATATTAAAGCAGTAATAGAAATGGCACTAGAGGTTGATTAATAAGACATCTGAGGGGGTGAAAAGTCCCATTCAAATCCCTGTTTTTAAAGTATAAATTGCTTTTTCTTTTTATTCCGCACCTTAAATTAAAACAAAAACATTTCCTATAAGGTGGAATTGTTATTCTGAATTAACTGAAAATATTGAAATAAGTAGCCTACATCTCTTTCTTAAAATGTGTGTGTGAGCATTTGCATAATTTATTGTACATGTTTTTATCATTTATAACAATATTTTGGCCCAATATCAATGCTGGCTCCACCAGTGTAGGAGGGCCATAACCAATTTTTCTCTTGTAGTTTTGATACAAACTTAATAATTTTAAAGTTCTGGAAAACTGAGGATAAGACACATTTTATTATATTTATAGTAATTGCATTGCAAGTGTTTGCTGAAAATCTGAGAATTTGGCATATCATCAGGGTAGAATACATGAGGAAAAAATATGGCCATAATCATCTAGGTAATAAAATAAAAGTGTTCTGACAAGAGGAATGGCCCATGGCATTATATTTGTTAGAAACACCAGCTAAAGGATGACCCAGCTAAAGCCATTTGCATACCTTCTAAATACAAGTGATCCAGTTGTTGTAAAGTGGTTATAGAAATATGCCTGGAAATGTTCTTAGCATTTTTAATAGGATTTAATCAAGGTATAAACATTTAACAGAACCGGTTTCTTCATCAATGCTGCATAATACTCTCATACGAATATTATAATATTTTCTCAGACATCATGTTCTACATATATTATTTTCATGGCCTTTTGTAGCTACTGTAATTCCAAAACATACTGTTTTCCTCTGTGGGAATGTGCTAATAGGATTTTCTTCTTCTTCTTGCCTGAGAGCCATGATAGTAGCATTGGTAATTTCAGGAAACCCTGAATACACTTTATGCTCTCAAACTAGATGTGTGTTTATGTGTTTGGTGTGTACAAATAACCAAGAATTACCATATTATCACTGGATAAAATCACAGTCTTCACTCAATATCACTGTCTGAGGACTCTGTCAAACTGAACGTTTGAATGCATTTCTATAATTTTCTTTTGATAGAAATTCAGGCCTGTACTCGTCTGACAACAATTTCTAAAAGCATATAACTTTTAGAAGTAGTTCATAGCTGTAGAAGAATATGAGAACCCTAAGGAAGACCTGGGTATGTATTAAAATGAGATGAACATGTTCCAGCACATATACTATTTACTAGGCAGCTGTTTAGCAAACACTTTAATTGATCTGTTCAGAAAAACATTTACAGAGTGTGAGAGTGAGCTGGGACATTTGTGTCTCTGGCTCAGGTGCAAGGCTTCATTTAAATTTTATTTAATGCAGAAGCATTCTCTTGTAACTTCATAAATAATCTGTATTAAACATATTCTTTCCCTCCTTTGTTAATTATTCCAGCTTTGAGGCTGTCTTCTCTGCCTGAAGTTTTTTTCTGGAGAGTTCATGGCTCCCAAATTCCCTTGTGCTGGGATTATGCTGTTTCACTGTGCAGCCGTGATGAGCAGAACTATTAATAGCTCTCTCCCTCATGCTGCACTTACTGGGAACTTGTGAAGAGCCAGAGGAAAGGCAGCGGTGCAGCGCTACGTGTCCTTCTGCCACGGCCTTTTATCTTTCCTCTGAACCCAACAAAGTTGATTGCACAGTGCAAAGCACTCTGACTCTGCTCTTCCACGTACCTGGTGGGCCCTCACAAGAAGAGGCATGCCACTCAGAAGAGCACCTGTGGGAATTCAAAGCTCTGGTCTCATGTTTAGTTGTTATGCCTAGTGGTATCAAACTGCTTTGTTTACAAAAGAATTATTTACTTTCTCTTGCTTGCAACCAGGGATGCTTCCCAGTAGATTCAGAACTGGCAGCGAGCTCTCTGGAGCAGCTCAACATGCAGGACCTTCTCCGTGGTGCTCATGCACCCTGCAAAGCCAGAGCCCCTCCTGCTTTGCTCAGGTAAGGGACAGAAGCAGGATGGGGAATAAGATGGCAGCCTCACACCAGTCTTCCCAGCAGCAGTCACAACCTGTCTCCTACCTCATGCCCTCAGGAGATGCAGAAGGCTCATCTGCTCTGGAGTTACCCTGAATTGTCCAGAGCAGTCTTTGCCTGCTGCCACAGGAACCACCCAACCCTGGACATTCCACCCAGCCCACCCTCTTCCCCCTCAGGTGGTGGTTGAATCTCTCTGCAGCTAAAGCCCCATGTTGCCTACCCACCTAAAAACACCTGAGCTGTATCTGCTGCTGACCCAGGTCCCTCTGAGTCTTCCCTCTTTGTTGTGCCAGCTCTGACTTTGCAGGCCAATGTACACATAGAGAAACTTGCCTTTTTTTAAGTGGAAGGGTGGGAATCCACCTTTTTTTTAGCTGTCTTGTTCAAGGAATTAGACTGTAAGTTAAGCTCTTGCTAATTAACCTACTGGGAGTATCAGAATTCAGTCAACTATCCATTCCTCTCAAGATCATTGAGCTGCAAAATTCAAATTCAATTGTAGGTCACTTGATAGGAGAACAGGTGATTTTTGAAGATGGGTACTGAGGGGTAGGTGCTCTTTAGCTCCCTCTCAGTAGGAGAGACACCACCCTTCTGCAGTCTTCTTGCATCACATGTAGCTGGATAACAGGGAAATGGTTTCACCAATTTGCCTCATAAAGTGGGGAAATTACATGGAAAAAGGTGCTAAAGGCTGTATAATACTGGAGGTGGGACAGCAGGAGCAGAATGTAGAGACTGCCTCCCTTAATGGGGAATAACTGGTCTAAACTGGATAGTATGAAACCCTCAGATTTTCTCAGTATGCTGAGCTGATGCACTGAAAGATTCCAAGGAATAACTTTTGCAAGACTATTTCCACAAGCATCCAAGGAACCAAGCCCCCTTTAAAATAGAAGAAAAAAATAAATCCATGATGGCATAGAGACTGAAGAAGTAGGGATGTAGAGAGAAGAGTTTCTCTTCAACCCTTTTCAGTCCTTCCCATGGTTATCTGTCAGCTCCGATTCCCTTGTTTTTCATACATCCTCACCACCCATTTTACGATTTATTTATTTATTTATTTGGTTGGTTTGTGTGCATAGAGATAGGGAGCATTCTGAAACTCAGGAAACACTTAGCTAAGGAATCCCAGGGAACAACACACCAGACCCTCTGTTTTCTAGGAAAGTCTGCCCTGCTTTGAAGAAGCCAGGTGTGCATAGCAGCCTCATTCAGCAGCCTCACTGACATGCCTCTCTTTTTTTTCTCTTTTTTTGTTTTTCACGGACAGGCGAGGCAGGTTCCACTTTCAGTAGCTGACTTTGAAGCTGTGGCTTTTTGTGTTTCATTCTCTAAGGGATGCAGCAAAAGAACCTGAGCAGTGACTTCTGATGGGAAGTAGGAAATGTGAGCTTTTGCAGTAGCCATCATGGTCAGGGTAAGAACTTGGCAGAAAAAGTCTTTCATCTGTCTCAAGCCAAAGCATCATTTCCCACACACATTGAGAGCTGAAATACAAGTTTTTGGTCCTTTCTCAAATGAACCTGAGCATGCAGCCTGCTGCTGCTTTAGCAAGCAAAACAGTGTCCTAAAAGAGAGTTTACAAATCAGCTTTTAATTAATTCAAAGTCCTACACTATCTTCCAAGACGTGGGCAGATATTGTTAATGCCAGGTCTCAATGCAGGCAGGAAATGATTCCTTGTTTTTGACTCACAAATGTGAAAAATGAGCACCAGTGAATCTAAACAAACCAGACACCTTTTATAACTTTTTTTGAATTACTATCTTTCTATCCTTCCCCTCCTCCTCAAGTTAAGTTCTTACTGCAGTTCATTTACAATTTTCGATGTATGATAAATGTGATTAACTTCAGAAAAAGAGCTGATGCTGCTCAATGAAAGAAGAATATTCTTCACTTTGGGGAGAGAAAGGGAGTTTGTGTGTGGGACTGTGTAGAGTATTCAGGGGTGGTTTCAAGACCGTTAATAATTTTTTCTTATTATTATTCAAAGCTTTTCTTTTCACAGGGGTAATACTCAATTAGAAAACTCCTATGGAGCAGAGGGGGAACCCAGCAGGCAAGGAGTCAAAATCTCTGCAATCAGCACTGATAAAGGGCTGTTATTTTGACAAATGGGATAAAAATAAAAAGCATAAAAGGCTGCAGCAGGAGGCCTGAAACGGACGCCGAGCACTCTCCTTACTCAGCGAGGATGTGTTTGCCATGGTAAGTCATGCATGATTGTTGGAGGCGATATTCTTTGATTTGTTACTGCCTTTTATCTTATTAGCAGTTACTCTAGTTTGAAATGTGTTAAGCAGAGCAATGCTCTGTGCGTGTGATGCTTTCAAGGGTTTGACTGCAGCATTTTTGAATCATTTCACAAGCCTTCTGTGTTGAAAGAGTGACAAATGGCTCAGTGGTTTCTGTTTCGATGTCTGCTCGGGTCTAAAGGAGCGTAAAAACCAGGTACAGAAGATGTAGGCTCAGTTCAGCACATATTGACTGATGTTTCATGGGCCACATCTTTATTTGTTCAATGAATCAGGGATCTACAGGGCATCTTATCTGACATTTGGCTCTCTCCTCTTTACCACATTTCAGAGCCTCTAGGATGGCCAACAGGTTGCCCAAAGCAGTTTCCTGTGGCTCACTGAAGCGTGGTGACTGGGGAAGCACACCTCTGGAATGTTACAAGTCTAGCACAGTCACTTTGCAGCACTGGCCCTGCAACGTGCAAACCTAGCACCATTTGCCACAGAAGAGGAATTGTACGTGCCCTAGGAGTTTCTCTAAGGCAGCCCCAACTAATACTGTGTTCACACAGAGAGCAATGGAGAAAACCAGGAGGGTGGATGTAGTGAGCTACATTTGAGACACTTGCATCTATTAGCATGCTGAAATAAACTGGATTAATTTTGCAGCCACAAGTTCTCAAAATTGGGTCTGGAAAATTAGATAAAGCAGAGATGCCTCCTTATCCAGATTTTCTAGGAAAGCTATATATTTCTAAAGGTTAGGACATCAGAGTGTCCTATAGTTTCATTTGTTGCTTCCCTTGTCCTGTGCTGCAGTGTCTGATAAACCTGTTCAGCTCTCATTGCTGAGGCTTTTTATCTGTAAAGCAGGATTAAAATACTTACTACCATCCCCTGAAGCACATGATGGATGCATGCACCTCAGGATGGAGACAATGATGAATTGTCTTTGTGAGCCAATTTAGAGCTGAAACAGCTTTACGTGGACTTACTATGTCCAGTAATATCATATACAATCAAAGACTGTCCTAATCTACAGAATCAAATTGTTTGGAAAACACTGGGTTTTTCCACTCAATGTGAATGCCTTTTAAAACTTCTCACATACATTTTAATCCTAAAGAAGTAGTAGCATGTTGATACTAGTCTACTTAGTAGACTGTGATACAATATTCATTACAAAGTGATCAAAACCAATCATAGAGATATAATCTACTGAGGAGACAAAAGCCCTGAAAAACAGTAAGAGATTAGCAGCTCTGCTATATATGGAGTATGATGATGACAAAAGCCAGCTAATTATTGCGGTTCTGCCTCAATAATTTATAAAGTCAGCCATTTCCCTGAAAGATCTATAGGTATCTTTTGACTCCTCAAGGGAAGAATAAATGTATCACAAATAAGAGTCTAGGTTTTCCACAAATGTATTCCAATGCATGGTTACTCCTCATCTCCTATCCTTTGAGAGAGTAAAATTTACTGAACATTTACATGGCTGTTTGAAGGAACATCCTGAATTTTGGGCTATGCCTCTGGTCTCCAAAAAGGCTGACCATGGAAAACAGAATCTTTTGTGTCCCATAATAGTTTTCTCCTACCCATTATAAGCCATAGAAAAAAATGGTAATGCCCATATTATACCCATAAAAATATGGCCTGAATTTTTCAGAACTGTCTAGTGTTTAAATATCCAGATATCAAGATTTAACCTTTCAGATGACCCTAACCCTTTACTCCTGAAAAAACTTCTGTCCTTATCTGGTATCTCCAGTTCTTCATATAAAACTATAAAATTATTACTAACTTCTTTTTCTCTCTTTTGTTAGCTAAAGGAAATCACAACCTAATTTGAAAGGTAATGTAAAGATAAGCCAGTCTATGAAGTCTTGAGGTTTAATATGGGTGCACAATTTCATTTCATACTAATCAGTCATCTTTACCATATTGGAAAGCAGGTAAGAGAGTTCACTGAGCAGTTGCCTGCTTCAGCTTTTAGGAGAATATTGAAACAATTTAAATCATATAGCAGTGAAATATGTGTGCAGACATTCAGGTGAATGCAGTTTGTGAAATTAAAATGTTATAAAACCCCAAGAAACAAAGGCAGTAGTTTTCAACAGTGTTTATAACAGAGCTGCTTCCAGGCTCCACCTGGTGCCAGATTAGACTTTTTGTGTCTCATGCTGCTTGTGTGCAGTGTGCTCATGTGATGCTCCAAAGAGGCATCAGGAATGTAAAGAATGAGCATTTAGATAATTTTCTGTATGCAGGTAAAGCTGCCTTGCAGCAGTGGTGGTTTGTCCTGGTTCTTCCCTCTTCTTCCCCATCATCCCACTTCGGTGTGATAAGGAAAGTGGCCAGTTTACACTTCTTTTCACCCCAAAGGGATCACAGGTTTATGTTGGAAATAAGACTCTTGAGTCCAACTGTTAATCCAGCATTTCCGAGTCCACCGCTAAATCCCGTGCCCCACTGCTACATCTGCATGTCTGGCACCGCCACTCCCCTGGGCAGCCCGTTCCAATTTTTACACAGCTCTTGTAGTGAATAAATTTTTCCTAATATTCAATCTAAACCTCATCATTACAGCCTGCTCACCACTGGAAAGGGATTTAATTTGGTTTGGATGAAGACACTTTCTTCAAAGTAATGGCTGAAGTTTTTACTGAATTTATTGAAAAACACCACTTTGGAGCCAAATAATACTATCAGTTTCAAACTGCCATTTTGCAGCTAAAATTTCCCTTATGAAATGATGTCATGATTTAGGAATGGTACTTCCTAATTTAGTGTTCCCACTGAAACTACAGGCCACTTTCTCACTCCCTGCCTCCTCCTCCCCCTCCCCTGCAGTGAAGAGAACTGGGGGCACAAAAGCTGGAGGTCATGGGTTGAGATAAGAACAATTTACAGGAAACAGCGATGAGATAAGAAGAGGAACAGTGACAGCCACAATAGGAATGACAGAGAGCACAAGAAAAGAATCAGGATTGCTCACCATGGAAACCCCTGTCAAGAGACAACATCCAACCACAGCCACACTATCCCGACAGCTCCCTCTGGTTTGGGACCAGCACTGTACAAGCAACCCTTTCTTCCCAGAAGAGAGTCCTTTCCCTCCCCTCCTCCCACTCCTCTCCCCACCCCTCCTCCTGGCAGTGATGTGAGGTTGTACTCAACAGCCTCTGGGTCCCTGCCATGGCTCCTCCTGGCTACTGCAAAAATTAACCCTGCCCTGGCCAAAACCTCTCTTGGAAGCCTACTCTTCCTTTCCAAGTGGAGAGAGTAAGAATTCAATTCCCTTTATCAGTTGTCACAGCTACAAAGTTACAAGAAAGTATACCTTTTTATCCTCTATTCTAAGAAGACTCTATTTAAATCAGAGAAAATAAGACTTGTAGTTGTAGGTCTAGTTTCATACAATGTCTGAGACCATGTACATTATTGTTTGCTCAAAGAATTCAAGTTACAAAAAAAGTTGTCATGATGGCTATGAGGTAGAATATAAACTAATAAAATATGTCTGATGGGTGACAAAATATAGACCTGAAGGCAGACAGCCTGAAAATTCTTAGCAAATGCAGCAATACATCCTATTAGTAACAGAACTCACTGGGAGAAGGACTTCAGGTTATGGAGAGCACCCTGAGGTGAAATGAACATCCACAGATTTCCCTTTTTTCAGCTCTGCTACAGCTCTCCTTTGATAATTTATTCCCACCCAGTCTCCAGCACATTGTGCCCAGTCATCCATACAAACATAAAGCAAACAAAAACCTGTAATAAATTAATCACGCCATTTCTCCCGTCTCTGAGGAAGAAGAAAGGGGAGTAGCTGTTATCTCTATTTCAAAACACTTGGGTGACAGCCACATAAGGGGTTTAAGGTAAATAAGTGAAGTGCAGCTTCATTAAAGGAATGAAACTCTATTGAAATGCACGGGTGCAGTCCAGAACTTTGACTGCACACTAGGAAGAGTTTTATTCAAAGTTTGCTATCAGGAGCTTTTGCTGCAGCTAGCACAGGCATGCTTACATATTACTTCTCCTCTGTCACAGTTAGCTCTTTCCTTTCTACCAAGCACCATTAATCTCCCTGATGTTCCACAGTTAAAAACAAAAGAGTGTAAGTTCCTGGTCCCTAGGGATGCCACACCATCCTGTTACCTGAAAACCAGTGTGAAGAAGCAGAATATACAATCAGCACAAGCACAAAAGAAATTAATTTATGGTTTTGGCTTTATTATACTACAAAAAACACCAAAACACCAATCCTCCCACCCCCCAAAAAACCAACCAGTGAGAAAGAGATATATAAAAGACTCCAAATAATTGTCCCAAACATTCAACTGAGCAAATTTTTCCTCATGGCACTAATGAGAGCATAAGTATGGTAAGGGTTGTGTCTTCACCTGGTTCTCAGGCAAGCAAAAGCTGTCTGTTTTATGACTGCAGCCTGCTTAGCCCCTGCAGAGGGAGCAGGAACACCTCATTATCAGAGATGGGAGATTTGCAAGCAGGAATCTTGGATGAGATGCACCAATTATACAAGACTCTTTCCCTCCATCATCAGAAAGTGAGAATGGACTCAAGGATTTCTACCACTGGCAATATGTTCTGAATGAAAGGGGCCTAATTTGTATTTTATTGTAGTATATTTTTAAGGAAATGCATATGAAAGCCACTGCTGGCAGCCAGTCCTGCCTGTGCAGCAATTGCATAATCAAGGCCAGAAGCCCTAGGGGCTTGACAGTCAGTGGCTTTAAAAAATCCCACTGTTTCACTGCACTTTAGAGAAGATTTTTGTAACTTTTGCTTTGATTACTTTCCTAAGGAAAATCCCCTATCCTTTTTCCATTGTTCCTGATCTTGCTGGGTTTTTTTCCACTGAACATGGTTTAGAAAGTAGACATTCATTTTAAATAATTCAATTACTCCTACTGCTGCACAGTTTGCCTTAAACTCCCTCTTTCTATGCCCAGAGCTATGCTCAGGGCAAGAGAAAACGTCTAATTATTTGGACAGTTTTGCTCTTTAATTATAGAAGATCTTTGGCTAGAATGACATTTTCAAGAAATGAGGAGAGGCTTGTTAAAGAAAGATAACAAAAAAAACCCCACAAAACCCCAAAGCCTGAAACCTTTATGTATTCCTTGTTCTGATATAATGCTACCCATTATGATAGTGTTGAAATAGGTTTAAAGCCTAGGGTGTTGGAGGGAGAATAGATAACATGGTATATTGGAGAGTGTGAGAAGTACTGCTACTGTCAGCACTGATTTTTCTATTCTCTGAGCTCAGGGTTAGGATATTGTAAGATCTGTTCTCTGTTTGCTTAATGTCCTTGCAGGTTTGGCTAAATCCTTGAAAAAATAGAATGATAGAGATCTGTCAAAATGGGATAGTGACTAACATATTTTACATGTCAGCCTCCTCTCTTATTTCTCATGCAAGGGGCTTGCATTTCCCAGGAAGATTCCCTGCCTTGCACTCTCCATCTGTCTAAGTAGAGTTTGGTCATCCTTCCTTTCTTCTTCCTGCTCACTCTCTTCAGTTTAACTCCCAGTGGCCTGCCATTGTCCATACTGCTCCACCTTTTCAGTGCCCTCCCTGCTGTAACTTCCTCCATATTGTGTCCATTCCAGGTCCTTTGCTCCTGCTCAGCTTATTTCACAGGATGACATCACCATGCCTAAAAAAAATGATTCATTCCTTTTTAAATAGAGATGCAGGAAGTGCTTCCAACTTCAGCTCAGCACTTCCAGCATCACATCATCTTCCTACTTCTTGAACTGAAGATAGCACTGGAGAGGGAATCTCATCCTATGAAACAATGAGTTATCTAATCAACTTCAGAATGAGTCAGCTCTACTGGAAATGCTGCCTCCAGATTGCAGCTTGCCGCAGTAGCTCCCCACAAGTTGACTGTGCGCTGCTGGGAATGTGGCAGCAGCTCCTGGCACTCAGAAAGCTTTTCAGACAGAAGCAGTGTCATGGAGACACACACAGGTGTTATGTGGAAGCTTCCAAGCCACAGCAGCTTTGGCACTGACCCTGACATTACTTTTCATGAGAGAGTTGTCAGAAAAGGACTGAGGTTCGTGGAGCATGTGTCTCTGAAAAGATAATACAGTGATGACACCTGACATGAAAGAATTGTCAAGTTCCATCACCACAAAAATACGAGCATATTCTACCACAAAATATGTTCACATGAGGAAAAAGATATTCCACTCACTGAGTTAAGTAGACTGTAATTGAATATTGCCAGATTCTGTCAGTTGTAAGATATTTAACATTCCCCAAGTAGCTATGCACACTGAACTGAAGGCTGCAGTGCAACACATAGTCCCGTCTCTGAAGTCAGTATGAAAGCAGCTGCACAGCTTTGGAGTTACTACCTCCAAGAGCTCAGTAATTTCTCACTGTGAAGCATTTTGTGCAGGTTTGTGAGAAGCAGGTCTGTTAGTGAGTTCAGCAGCTCACTGCATTCAGTCCAGCTGCTCTGAGCATTGTGCTGCTGCACCCACTTCTGAGATGGTCCTGGGAGGGATGTGCCTGCCTGCAGGCTCTGGAGAGGATGATGCTAACTACATCTGCTGCCTAGGACATGCACTCACCCCATGCTGCCTGTCCTTTGGTCTTTCTTGCAATCTCTCTTTGGCTGATATTTCCCAAGTTATAATCTCCACCCCTAAATCAAAGACTGCCATCAGTTCAGAGTATCTGTAACTTCCCTTCCCTCAGAGAGACAAACTTTTCCTCCCAGATCTTGCACACTTACCTTCATAATCACTTGTTGACTTTGTTGTCTCTACCCAGGGACTATGCTGATCCCCAAATATATCACTTTGCTGATATTAAGCATGGCTGGATTTTTTCCCAAATACATGTCATGAATCCTTTACTGCTATTTTTGCCACAGCATATGTTACCAGCTGATTATATTAAACATAGGCAACCACCAAACAAGTAGAGTAGAGGCAGCAATTCTCCAGAGACTGCCTTCTGAGCCTTTAGCCGAGTGCTAAATTCCAAGAGTAAATATTAATTAACTGAAAGTGATTAATGTAATAAAACTGCTGCAAATGGTACAATTTCTTATCTGCATAAGCATCCTGCAATTGATCTGGCACTCTCCTCCTGCTACAGTGATGGATACATAATCCTGAGATCAAAGCATCTATGTTTTCTTCTGGTTTAAAGCTTCAGTTTTAAAGGAAATGTTTTAAAAAGTTTCTTCTGCAATTATAAAAAAATTAACACAAATAGTTAACTTTAGCTAGAACCAAGCACAGCTGGCATCATACATAAAACTATAAACGTAGCCAAACAGGTTGTCTTCTCTCACCAAACTTAGCTCAGGAATTTAGTTCTTTACTTAACAGAGAATCACATCTTTCAGCAGGTTTTTCTACTGAGATTTTGAAGCTTTTGAATATAAGATAATCTTCTAAGCAGAGACTAAGAAAAATAATAGGGAATGGGATGCAGTGAGGATTAAAGAGGCTTGATTACTGTTTCTCTCCTACATCCTCCCGCTCATGATCAGGTGGAGAAAGGATAGTAAAAGATGTGTGCAAGGGAAGAAGAGAGGGAAGACGGTAGTTTCTTGACTCCTCCACCAAAATCAGTACTTGCTAGTACAGCTCCTTGGGGATTACAACTGGATCAACTTCTTTGTTGCTTATTTTAGAGTCAGCTTTTGCCAAACTGCTGTGCTGTTTTCCCATTTTGCTGTTCTCCATAAAATCCTCACATCTTCCTTTCTCAGAGAACTGCTTTTGAAAAATCATGACTCAGCCAAAATGCTTTAGAAAATTAAAAATTAAGGACCTTAGAGTATTTTGACTAAGCCAAATGGATCACTGTGGAGTACCCTTTAAATAGAAGTCCTGCCCCAGCATTGCAGACACCCCACTCCCCCTCTTTTCCTCCTTCAGCCCCTCATGTTAGTGTAATTTCCAGACTTGCAAAATTACACAGGTTATTAATAAAGACATTAAACATTTCTGGCCTCAGTGTTTGCCCCTGAGGGACATAATTTGTTAGAGAGCACCAGCTGAATTTTGGGACACTAATGAACACCCTTTGAGTCTGATGGTTTAGACAATTTTCCATCCACCTTATTGTCCACTTATCCAGACAAGAATTCATCACTTGGGCTATAAGAACCCTATGGAAGACCACGGCTCTCCTAAAGTCAAGGTATACAATATCTAGGCAATTATTTTATATTAATCCTGGGTAGTCTGCCCTGTCTTTCCATCTTCTGTGTACTTTCATTTTTCACAGGAGTTCAGCAAGGTGTTCCCTATTTCAGACCATATAGCTTCTTGTTGAGAAAGGATGAGTTAACCCAGTACCAAAGAGATTAATTTAGTCTCATAAAGCATGGCAGAAGCACTTATCCATTTCTCATGGGGTTAAAGGTACTACAGTTCCATTTACAGGACTGAAAGGAAGCCAACACCTCTTGAACTACTGGAAGAGTAAATGATCAGTGAGACTTGACTTTCAACACTTGGCATGGATGTTTTGTTGCAGAAAGACTGTACACTGATTTTATGTATCGTATAAGTTTATGTATAATATCTAGGTCTGGATGTCAAGCTACTTTTATGCAGTATGACTGTCTTCTGACTATCCTTTCAGCTTTCTCTGCTTTGCTTCAGGCTTCTGGAATTGGTCTCACTTGGTTGGTGCATGACAGATCTGCTAACCAGACCTTCACCCAAGCTTATGGAGACCAGAGCAAGAAGGGACAGAGACAGTGCACCAGAAACCTCACAGTGAGAGGTAACATGGCAACAGGTGGAAGAGTGAGTCTCCTGCTTAAAACCCAAGACACAGCCTGTTTTGCTCTGGACTTCAAGACTACTGCTGCAACTCTGGACATGGACTTTTATCTCATACACCCTCCTAGCAGAGAGAAAACCTCAAGAACTGGAGCCACTGCTATAGCAGTAGACCAAATACCACAGGTATTTGGAGAGAGTTGGTATACAAATGGAAGGGATGGTGGAAGATTTAAAAACAACCTGAAAATGGACCATGAGAGATGGAAGCCAAGATCTGTTTATTAAGAAAACTCTTGTAAGATCTGCAATTATTCCTCTAGAAGAGTTCAGCAGTCCACAGAACACCAAAACAAGACCACTTTGTTGGCAGCTTCAGATGTGACAAAATGTAGGACAGAGCTTTCTTTTGGAAGCTAATGAACTTGGACTGTGAACCACCCACAGGAATGAAAGCTGGAAGAGACCAACTCACTTCTTACAGCTTTATGTAATATTGTTCCTTGTTGACAGCCATGAAGGGTCTGAACCTGCAACTGCATGTCAAGGTAAGTCACAAGAACGTGAACTTTTCCTACTTTCTACTTCTACAAGTAGACAATGTATGGAGGTAAAGCTTCCTTACAGATATGTCATTCATTTTTACAGAATAAGAGGAAGGCTCACAAGATCATGAGGAACCTGTGAGTTTATAGAGGTTAATGAGATTAAATCAATGTTGCTGTTCAGGTCCTCTTTTGATTTCCTTTTGACTTTCCCAGTGCTCTCTTGTTCTGGAAAGGCCAGCCTTTCCTTGAGAGATATAAAACTATAAACAAAGTCAAGTGCAGTAATGTATTTATTTTGTTATGCCCTAAAATATAGACAAGATTGATTTCTGTTTCACCTCAAATGTTTTAGCAGTGCTAATGGAAAACACAAAATCATTCAATCATATCCAGAGTGACTTAAGAAAAATCATGACTTGCAGTAAGGAGTTAATCCACTGTAATCATAACTGTAGGGTCAGAATTACAACCATCAATTTAAGATTCCACAATTACCATTATAAAGCAGTAAAATTTTATATTAAAAAACATGTTCATTTAATTACTAAGGATTCAGTGCTCCTTACATGTTCTCCTGACTTACTGTTAAATTTTAGCCACTAATATGATGCCTTCACAGGTATGAAGGGATAGCAAAACAGAGTATTGCCAGTACTTTGTAGCAAGTTTGCAAGAACTCAGGACTGAGGCTTGTTGTGTCTGTCTTGTTGGAAGGTTTCTTAACATGCCTGTAACTTTGTTTTACTTGTTTTAGTTCTGACAACAATTTTTTCTTACAGACCAGGTGTTGCTGGCTAATTTGGTTTACTTTTGTTTTACTTTCTCTGTTACAGCCACTGTTATCTATAGGTTGTAGTAACACACAGATAATTTATGCAGAATGAGGTATTTACAATTCTGCAGTGGAATTCCCTAGCTCAGTTTACGTCCATTCCAGGTGATTATTTCATAATGCATGATTCCTTGGGATTCTTGGTTAACAGCAACATCTGCTACAGAGGCATTTTAAAAGCCTTGTTTTTCTGGATATAAAATCTCTATCTCAAGCATGAAGAGGGGGAAGGAATTTTTTATTGTTGAAAAAGCAAATTTTTATTATAATCATTTATTCTGTCTATAATCCTAAAGCAAAGGACCCAATTCAGAGTCCTGAATGTTTGTACAGAGGCTCTACTAAATTCCTTAGAGAACATTTACATGAGAACATGGTTTACAATTAAATTAATATGGATCATGTTCACAGACTGGAATTAAGTGAATAATTCTTTCCCATGCTTGTACAGCTCCTGTCTATACAGAACAATTTGATAACTGTATTCAAAGAAAGAAAGAAAATAATACATGTAATCAGTGTGAGATCAAATCAGGGTTCATCTATGGGCACTTCATTCCATTTCCCAATCTGTGGTGTTTCAAATGAGGGAGGGTGTGTGGATGTACATTCTGCTCTGAGCTCTTCGCTTAACAGCATCATCAATGAAATACCAGTGACCATCTTGTAATCACCACACTTCTAAAGGTTCAGTTCATATGGTTGATACAAGAACTCTCTCTTAAGCTTCATTCATGCTCTAAGGCATTTCCCAGGACTACATTTCAGCAGATCATTTCTATTGGACCCAAGGCATCTGCATGCTGACACAGAAATAAAGTGTACATATAGATAACTATATATGCTCTTGGGAGAAGAATTACTGATTAAAACTTGATAGTTGATAAAACTATCAATTAAAATTGATAGATTAAGACTTGCTAGGTTTTTCTAACCCAGCCTCACACCTTTCAAGTATCAATGATTCTGTATGCATTTACTGTGCTATTTGCCCTACTTTTCAGTGTGATTGTATTAGAAAGAAGAAAGATGTAATAGATACAGTGCAATAGAGACAGTATAGCATACTAACTTTTGAAACTAAAACTATAGATATCACTTTCACCATTTCTACAAGATAAGTGGAAAAATAATTTGCTGTCATTGGTTTCATGTTGTGATTTCATTGACTGAGAAAGGGAAATACCTACGTACATATGTATATAAAGAAAATTAGGAACATTAAAATGGTTCAATGTGCAGTAATTAAAGAATTAAAATTATGAAAATACACTTAAGATGTTAGTGCTTAGGTTTTGCAGAAAATAATGGTTAAACTCTATTTTCTTAGAGGTCTTTTCCAACCTAAATGATCATATGATTCTGTGAAAGGCTGTCCCACAGCTAACAAGAGCAACAAGTAGAATGTTGGAAAAGAACTGCATTCTTATGCTAGAGCCATCAGCAGGCCCTGTAATGCCAGTAAAAGTGAGCTGGGAGACCATGGCATAGAAGAAAACTATGCACTTTTCACCCTCTATTACCATACACAAAATTTAGCTTAAAAAATTCATGCTGACAGCACCTCCACTCTAAGCACAGACAGAAGTATGTTCTTCCTGTAAGATTAAAATAAAAATCTCTTGTTACAAAACTGGGCACAGAAACCTGGAGATTTACTTCTGTGTGTCAGGATATGTTGTGATGCCATCAGTTACTGTCATAAGGTAATGGGTCTTGTTACACATAAGATTAAATACTGACCATGACATTTAGAACATGAAATCTATAATGAGGCTTCTTACATTGTTTGAGTTTTGGAAAAAGACTATTAAATCTTGTATATGTATTTCCATCCATGCATCATAGATCATAAATCACTCAAACACAGCATTATAACTGGAAAAATTTGACTCAGTTTTTTTTTGTTTTTATGTATCACCAAAGCAGAAGATAACGTGAGTACATTTTAATGTATGGAATGAATTCATTGGAGTTTTATACTACTGTAGGGTGCTTGAAATTATGTTTTTCTAAAGTGATGGGACCAAAGAACCTAAAAAACTGGGGAGAGGAATTAGATTATGATTTAGAAAAGGAATAGATAGTCAAACCCCCAAATGCTTTTCAAAGGAAGATGCCTGTAATTTATAAAGAATTTAGGACTAAAATTCAGTTATGCTCATTTTGAGAACAATAAACATAGTGGACAGAGACAGTGTCATCTCAAAATAGATTTGCAAATACCTTAGGACATACAATCTTAATTTTTGTCATGAAGATTCACAGTAATGTTAGCTGTGCTTCTGTGGACCCTCCCTTTATTGGGACTGTTAAATTTTATGTTTAGTTTATCATGAGACAAAACTGACATGGTCAGAAATCATTCAAATTAATGAAATTACATAAAGCACTGCCTGCTAGGTCACAAGCAAAATCAGCCTACGGGCTTGGGAAATAGAGTGTGCTACATCAAGATTTCCATTTTATTTCTCTGCAAGAGAAATTGCTTCTTGCCTAAGTGCTGCTTGTTTTCATGTTTAGGTGGATCAGGACAAAGAAGCTTAGTCACATCTCTGAGGCAGTGGAATCAGTGCATAACACAGTACAGACCATGGAAACAGTGGGTTAAATGCCATCTTTTGGAGGTTCAGGTTTAAGTCTGGCAGAGTAGTGCCTAAAGGAGCAGTCACAGCCACTGTGTCCTGCAGAGTCTTCCCCATGTTCCCATGTGCCAGGGCTGGCATTCAGGCAGCTACACTTCTTCAGGAATCACAATCTTCTTCTGGAATCTTCTTCAGGAACCACTTTCACCCTGAACAACTTCCCCCTGCTTACCTTTCACCTTACACCACTTTAATCAGTTCACTCTGAAGTCACATGAGCATTAGCTCCAGCATAAAGGCAAGGGTAGAAATGACCTTTTCAGCAGCAGCCCAACCATATGCCAGATTAAACTGACTGTGGAATTTAACTCAATTCTTCTTACATTGTCCAAGTGTTTGTAATGACTTAATAAAAATATAATTCTCAGTCCAAAAAGACTGTAACTGGGTCTGTTCTGGGGTGGAAAGTATAACTCTGCCAAATAAAATTCCAAATTATATGTGTCTTGAAAATCAAGATTCATATTTATTTCAAAGACAAATTTATACTGGATTTCATAAAAACCCCATATCCTAGTTATAGAGTCTATTACCAAAAGATTTATAAAGGAGCCTTTTTCTGCACATTTAGCACATGGGAAAAATACAGGACATATGTGTACCTGTTGCTGTCCATGTTACTGGCTTTCTTTTCCTACATTCTTCTGACTACTTGTATTGTACATATTACAGGATATTTGTAAAGTAACAAAACCAGGCAGTATCAGTTTTATATTAGGACAATAAATGAGAACCTGCCAGATCAAGACAAACCTTGGCAATTAGACCCAAGTTGACCCAGCCAATCCTACTAAACTGAAAGAGAAAATACTAAGGAGATGCAGTCAATGGAAGGAAAGAATCGTATCAAACACAGCTCATTTAATTCTATGCTTACTTTTGTATGGCACCAGCAGAACTAAATAATAAATATTCAGTCATTAGACTAAATGCTTCCACAGCTTGCTGAGTGCTGCTTCGTTAGAACAGGTATAGTTTATGTCCTTATTTTGAATTTGTAGAAAGTCTGTGGGCAATGAAATACAGCCCCTCCACAGGCAGGATCATGAGCTAACATGGAATTTCCTTTAACTGAAGGTAAATTGTACACATAATAAAATAAAGAGCAAACATCCAGCTGCCCTGAGGAGAATAGCATTAAATGCACAGGTCAGGAGTCCCTGCTACCTCCAGGGTAGCAGAGGCAGAGCAAAGCTTGGGGAAAAGGCCTTTCTTAAACTCACCTCAAACACACAGGAGTACCAAAGGCCTCAAACCACCTGAGTGAAAAATTAATCCTTTTCCAAAACAGTGAAGCAACTACATCAAGACAAAAACAGTAAACAGCATTTAAGGAGGCAAGAACCAAGAAAAAGCAACCAACAGCAGAAGTCCAAACTTCCTTTGGAGAAAAAAAATTGCAGTCTCCACCACTAAATTGCAGTAATACATAACAGCTCCCTGGGGCTGCATGTAGTTGGCTCTTTCAGGCTTAAAGACCTAACAAATATAACTAAAAGGAGAGGTGGAAAAGAAAGAGCCAGTGGTCATCCATCAAAGGAAAGTGAGTCCTTTTTTATAAGTACTGTAATACCTGCTTGTGGAGAGAGTTTGGTATACTATTACCATGAAAAACTACCAAATCTGTTTGCTTTAACTTGGGTTGTGCTTGTCCACTGTCTTGTAGGAGACATGGTTTGAGTTGCATCCAATTGATCAAAGTAGCTTTGAAAATCTGTATCAGATGTCTTCATATTATTTTAAAATTATATTGCACACATACTTACATAATTTGGACCAGATTTCTGTGCTGCACCCCTTCAGTTCATGTAAATATACAGATATTACCTTTAAATTTGGGTAGCTGTGGTTTTACAGAAAACAGAGATGAGTGTTTATATACTCACCTGAGATTCCATTCAGGTTTTACAAAAGGATTTCATAAATGATCCAAAGTCCTAGCATTCCATTGCTGAACTGCTGACATCACCTGTGTTACCCTGAGAAAAAGGTGGTCTATCTCTGTCCACTTTACAGGTTTACCTCTACTGGTCTTTCTTGCCAGAATGCTCAAGGGAAATATGTGACCAGGACTTTGCTTTTAGGCACACTTATGAAAAAGTGTATTTGTAACCAAGTACATTAAGGAAATGTTGTTGTTGTTGCTGTTCCTGGAGGCATTTATAGTTACTATTCCCAGTAATCTAATTCAATTGAGCTCAATCGGTGCATTCACATTTTTAAAGGCTGTATCTTTGTAGAATTCAGTCTTATATAATAAAAAAACCCCCTCTCTTAAAATAGATTATCAAAATTAAGTAGGCAGACAGGTTTAAAACTTGGTATTCATGGAGTATACTAAAAAAGTCCTTAAACTTTCAAGAAACTTTAGACTTCCATCTTGTAACAGTTTTGCAGGGGGCTCTAATAGAATTCAAGGCATTATTTCAGAACACTGCTCTAAAAACAATAAAAGTGTTCCTCCTCAAGTCTGGTTGTCAGTGTTATATGAAAAGACAAAGTAAACAACTGGTGGCAGGAATGTCTATGAGCCACACTGGAGTGAGTATTAGCATATACCCAAGCTATCCCTTTCTTTTCTGTAGAGCACAACACATGTCAATAATTTTCAGATAATGTGGATCTTTATTAAAAGTGCTTAGGGATTTTAGTTTGCTTTTCTAAACTGGTAAACCCATAAGTGATTAAACATTTACATTTTAAAGAGGTAGCTCAACTAGATGAAGGTTCTGTTTGAGCAGTTGCATTCACCTAATGAGTCTGTTCTAAGATTTTTTCACTTGTTAGAAAAACCATTATGTACTTAAATAGTTTGTAGCCCAAGTTACAAGGCCTATCAGGTTTTAAGGACTCTATAGAGGTTGAAAATGCTGCATCCTTTATGTCAGTCAATGCAACAATTTTTCCCCCTATTTTTTCATGGTTAGGAACATTGATGCTTTTTATTTAGACGAGCTGACCGTATTATTATCTGTTCCATAGCTTTGGAAAGCATTCTTTTCTATTTGCATGTCACATTGTGTGTCTGTCTCATTATTTCAGTGGCACAGAAATGACCAAACATTGTAAATGCTAACACTCTGTAAAACAGCACAATGGCTGCAACCTCATTGAAAATCTTTCTTGGTTGCCACACTACAGAATTCATTTTGATCTCACTAGGGAGAAACATCTTTTAAAATGGACTATTAGAAATCTTGTAAAAAAGGAAAAGCACCTGTTTAGTGTAGCAAATGAAAACACTCCTATTGATTTAATTAAAGTTGAAGTAGACCCTCTTTACTCATTACCAATTAGTAGTAGACCCTGTTGTTTTCATTGAATAATACTGCAAACCACAAGTACTTTCATTGGGATCTCTATAGGACTATTTATGTTGTGCAATAATCTACTCCACATGAATAAAGGCATGAGAACTACCTTGATCATTTGATCAAAGCCTGTGTATACTTAGGGATATTTACAGAAGTTCTAGAACAAAGAATTTTTCATATTATTTTGAACCAAGTGACTGAAATTTAAGACTTCTTAGAACTTTGCAAACACTAATTACCAGAATGCCTTTTCATCCTCCCTCAAGAAAACTTTTTACTTCTATAAAGTGATTAAAAGTATGCCATTCTGAATAACTTAGACAAAAAACAAACAGAACTTTTGGGAGTTTGGTATTTCTCTTGTAATCTATGCAAGTTACAGAAAATAAGCACCTATAGACTGGCTGCATTAGCCTGAAATATACAGTCATGTCAGTGTAGCAGAGCTGTCTATGGTAACCCAGTGTCCTCGTGGTCATTCTCTTTCTGTCACCAGAGGCCTCATGGACTGCTCAATGAAGATCTTACAACAATGGTGTTCATCCCACAGTGCTGAAACCAGCAGCCGTGCATCTTAGTGGTGGTTGTATGGGCAACACTTTAAAGGAATAACCTTTCCTAATTAAACTGGTCCTTACATTAGGGATGAGTTGTTGATTCAACATTTTACTAGAAATTGCTGAGAGCTGTGGAGCTAAATCTCTTATTTCTACATGTGCCACATCATCCCTACCTCTTAGGTACCAATTGATAAGCCAGTGGATTTTGCATGTCCTCCTGAAATACTGTGATGCAGTGGGGCAGGGAGCCTATGTTTAACTGGTAAAAGTCTTCTTGTCATCTATCTTTAGAATTCTTCACCTTTTCTCCAGCTACAGATAAAAGTATTCAGGTTTTTTTGAAATCCAACTCAAACAGCACAATGAAAATCTGAGACAGATATAAAAATTTGAGGCTTCTTTGTAAAAAATTTAGTATGCTACCAAGCCACATGGAGCAGTTTGGGATCAGAGAATAGGTTAGTACACAATGTGTTGTATTATCTTTGCTGCTGATAATAAACAAGATAATAAACAAAATCCAGAGAATACAACAAGTGGAAGAACATGTTTGTGCATGTGCATGTGAATGTTTGTATGTGTCTATGTATACATGTTATATCTATGCATCTCCTGCTATGTCATTAAAAATACTTTGAGTGTTTGACTTCCTTATTTCCTTCTTTTTTTTTTCTTGATGACTCATATCTAAATCCCTGCATCCACTATTATATTTTCTGGCTGAAACCAATTGTTATGATTTTTTTTTTTACTAGCCAGTATATTTAATACAAATTCTTTGATCAGTTTCACTTTCCATGGGCAGGTTTCTAAAAGTAATTCCTGGAAGTCAACCAGAGCTATAATTAATATATGAGAAATGCCCCAGGATACTTTCTTATTTTTCTGCACTGCAAACAAAGTGTTTGATTTTTTTTGAAATATTCATGTATCTGGGATCAGAATAGAATGTGGGAATAAGAGGAGAGGCTGCAGTGATTAATTTTGGGTGGGAAAAATTTAATACAAAAGAAACCTAAACCTAAAAGGGAAAAGATTTTGTAAAGTTTGAGGTTTGGATATTCTGGGAAAAAAAATGGTATCCTTTCACTTTATTATTTGGTTAACCATTCTATGTCATTTACTGAGAAAATGTGCTGCTAGGTGGCCATGAGGTATTCCTCACACTATGTAAAATTTACAATTATAATTTTTTAAATTGCTATTTACAGACAGAAATCAAGCAAAATAATAAAATATTGAAGAACATTTTTTCTAGAAAGATCCAATTATGTTTGCTCTATCCCAAGTGTAGTGGGTTGACCGTGGCTGGACAGAATCCATTCCTGTGCAGCCCCCCTGTTACCAAAGCTTGGCCACGCAAACCCATCACACCAAGAATGACTACAAGAGATCAGAGACACCATTTTCACAATACAGTGACAAATCTCTGGTACTAAAGCTTAGCTGATATATTAACGGAAGATTCAGAAATCCTTCAGTAATCAGTTACAGAGAAATATGCTTTAAGGTTATAATACTTCTATCTTTGAAAGTATTTCTCAAAAATATCTTCAAAATTAAAAGAATAAAATTCCAAATCTGATACTGAAAGACATACTCTTTTATCAATTTAAATATCCATTTAAAATGAGAATAACATCAGCAATAACTTTGCTCAGTATTCTATTAAGCTTCTAATCTCAGCTATCTTTTGAGAATGAGTTGAACAAGCAATAATATTTTCAAATATTTAATGCACATCTAAGAAAATTCATATCTTTTTATAGTTACTGGAACTTGAAAATGAATTCTTAGGAAATCCACAGCTTCTGGTAAGGTCTTTGATATCACAGACAGGAAGAAACAAAGATTCAGTAAGCACGAATTCTTACTTAAATTTCTTTTCATCTTACCTGCCCCTACATGCCACTCCTATTCACATGGAATTGCAGGTTGAAGGTAAATACATGTGTATGTATCTATGTGAGAGTAGCTATATCTTTATCTGTCTACCTATATCTATTTATACTTATACACCTCTCCCTCTTTTTTACACTGAGAGTTGTCAAACACTGTAACAGATTACCTGAAATGACTGTAGAGTCTCTGTGGAGACATTTGTAATGTAACTGGACATGGTCCTGGAAAACCTGCTCTAGCTGACCCTGCTTGAGTAGGTGACTTGACTTATTTCCAAAGATCCCTTCAGCTTAAACTCTTCTTTAATTCTCTGTGATATATATTAATGATGGCTTCTATGAATCATCTTGACAAATTACTCAATCTCGATGTCACAATTTTGCCCCATAGAACAGTTTACTGAATGCCTCACATCTTACAGTTCTCACTGCTCGCTTCTGAACACTTCTAATTTCTTTATCCTTTTCCAGATTGACTCTGAGAAGAGTGTTCCATTGATTTCCAATGGGATACTTGTGTTCTTTATATCCTATTCATTATCCATCTTACCAAGTTTGCTTTCCTTAATTGCTGCTGTGAAGTGCAGAGTTTTCTTCAGTTTGAGCTGTCTGCAATGATAATTACTATTTATTCTTTCCATGAATCTTTACATGTAGATACCTTAAAGCAATTTACATGGAAATGTCTTAAACAGCAGCTTTTCCAATTTGAAGGTTTCAAACTAGAAGGAAAAAGAGATTAAATGATTTTTCATCATGTTGGTAGCACATCTCTAGAGCATGTCAGGATCCTTTATTTTAAACTAAATATTTGATCTTGTTAGTTTCTGCCTCCCTCAAAAAGCAAGACAATCTTAGAAACATACTGTTAAAGCATGAATTAATTTATACCATATTTTATCTATTTATACTATATTTTATCCTGATGTTCTTGTCCTGAAACATGCCAAAATTCATGCATCTCAGTTAGTTTCAGAATGTCTAGACCTGTCTGATTTGATTGTCTAGTTACCAGGCAAAGACAGAAGAGATTCCATTTAACAAAACTTTGATGCCAAGCAAAGCTATCATTACATAAATGAAAAATGCTTCTCAGGAGCATTCTTAACATCACTGAAAGTGCCAACAGAAATTTCACATACTAATTGAGGGCAACATGAAAAATTCTTTGCAATCAAATTATACAGGAGGTTAGTACAGGATAATGTTTAGCTTTGAGCTCTTTTGCACTTTTTCCATTTGCACCAGGGTCACTTTGTGAATGTGGTAGAGGCCTTAGCCTTCTTTGCTGAAGTTATTAACCAGGGCCTCTATTGAAGACTAATCACCTCTGAAACTCTGCAAGGCAGGAGGAATATATTCAAATTGATGCTAAAAAGAGTATAAGCAGCCATGTGTATACTTTGGCTCTAATGGTGAAATAATGGAAGCTTATAATATCCTTTATTCTGCAGAAGCCCTGTTGCCTAATGGACTGATTCTACTCTGATGCCAAATGCAACATAGGCCTTAACAACAGCTGTAGGAATGCCTCCTACAGGATAGAATTGCACTGTAAATTTTAGAGTCTTTTCTGTGCTGCAAAAACAGCTGTATTTCTTTTTCTAAACCATTTCTAACATCAGTAAATTGGTTTGAATGTCTCCTGCAAAATAATAAAACTTAATCACTTTTATGTGGATTCACTGAAGGGTTGAACCAAAAACATTCAGAATTGACCATCTTAGCCCCTAATCATCAGCTAGTAAGGATGATATGGTTGCTAAAAGTTGACAAGTTCAGAGTGATTGAACAATATCATAGAAAATTCCATGGAGGGTTATTAAACAGAGTGTCTCACTGAAGAAACCCCTAAGCACAAATTTTTGAAGGCTGCAGAGTATTTTCAGAAGTATCACTGCTTACTTGTCCTGTTCTTATACTTAACCTTATATATCTTGTATTGACCATGGTCTTGGCTGTTCAGCTCAGTAGATATTTAGTGTGATTTGGTATTATATTTGAAAAAGGATATTGGGACTTTTAAAGAAAATTATTTGTATTATCCTTCTTTTCTCCAAAAAAAAAGTCATAAAAGCATATCAATTGGTGGAAATCTCATGGTATGTCTATTTCAAGAAATGCCAGAGGGAATATGACCTGAGTTAGGGAAGTTACTAGCACAGAGCCCTCTCTAGTTTAATTAGTCTTCTTTTGCTGTTAATTAAAGCCATAACATTGATACTATTCATTAGGAATAACTAAATATTGTTATATTGGTAGGGCTTTTTTTTAAAAAAAAATTAGAATTCTCAGATTAGCCATCTGATCTAATTCATAGTAAGAATTTTACTCTTAAAAGAGTATTTAGAGATTTAACACCTAT
Organism: Notiomystis cincta; assembly: GCA_013398075.1. Lineage (NCBI taxonomy): Eukaryota > Metazoa > Chordata > Aves > Passeriformes > Notiomystidae > Notiomystis > Notiomystis cincta. Next base: position 38,549 of record VZRX01007750.1, read on the forward strand.
GTCTATGCCTAGCAGTTTAGTTGAAATTACGGTTACCAAGGGTAAAAACTGAAGTGTCTAGGATACTATGAAGTAGAATAAAACCAGCAAGGTTTTATTTTCTGCAAAGGAAAATCTCATTTCTTAGTTTTTTATTTAAGTTCTTCAAATATATCTATGAAAGGATAGATGAAGAAAAAATAGTTCACATAATTTAGTAAAATTACTTACGAGCCTTTGGGTTGGTCCTGAATAAGATTCTATAAAATAAACAGACCAAAAGGACCAACTGTATCCTGTGGAGCATCAAGCTCTGCATTGTTAACTGGTTGAGGGAGGTGATTGTCCCACTCTACATGCACTGGCCCAGCCTCACCTCAGAGTTTTGTGCAGTTTTGGGCATCTTGGTATAAGTCCACAACTTCCTTCAGGGAGGCAGTGGCATGGCAGGTGCTGATCTCCTCTCTCTGGTGACCAGTGATAGCATCAGAGAAAATAAAAACTGCTCAGAGGCAGTTCTTATGTGATATTAGGAAAAGATTCTTCTCTGAGAGGGTGGTCAGCTGCTGGAACAGGCTCCCCAGGGAAGTGGTCATGGCACCAGGTCTGCCAGAGTTCAAGAAGTGTCTGGGTGATGCTCACAGTTATTACTTTTAGGGCAATTTGGCAAGGAGCAGGGAGTTGGTGATCCTTATGGGTCCCCTCTAACTTGAGATATTCTATGATTCTATGAAATAAAACAATCTCAAAAGGAATGGCAACATTGCCATGAAGAAAAGGCCAAAGAGCACAATGAAATCACCAGTTAAAACCCAAACCAAAACAACCAACTGCGTACAACAAAGACTTTACTGCACTCCAACTTTTATTGTTTAATATCAATCAACAGTTTTAAAAGAACTGTAGAACAGGACTGGCTCTACTTACTGAAATTTGCAGATACTATTAAGTCATTTATTTCTGGAAAGGTCACAGAGGTTGAAAGAAACTTTGGACATATTTAATTCAAGAAGTTTACTCATCAACATAATAAATATTTGATTTCACATTGTAAAGGAAATGTCACATTTTTCCAGCATCTCAGAGGGCTCTAAATTTGTGGAAACAATCTATAACTGAAAATTGTTATAGATTCCTTGATGCAGCTGTTGCTGGGATTACAACAACATGAAGAATAACAGGGTAATTAATGTTGCCATTTGATGAGTTTCTGTAATTAATGATATTACCTCATTTGGAGTGCACAGTGCTGATCACTTATCTGAAAAGGGGCATGGCAGAACTTTGGTTAGTCCTTAGGTTACTGAAAAGTATGAAAAGTGGATTGGAAGTGTTGCATATAAAAAGAAACTGAGCAATTAAGACTGACCACTGAAGAAAAAGAAAACAGAGACATGATAAAAGGAGATTATATAAGAAAATCAAGAGAAATTAGAAATTCTATTACTTGTGTATATGTAAATATTGTAAATGTAAAGAAACGTGATGAAGTGAAATTTTTTTTTATTAAAAACTGATTCAAGAAAATTTCCATTCATTAACTGTAAACTCTGGTACTTACTTTCACATGAAATTGCCAAAATCAAAAGTACAGGAAGAATGAAAAAAAAATATTAAAAAACCTCTCAACAATTCACTTAATGGTTGTCAACAACAGATTAGGTAAATTATCACCATGGCTGCTAGATATAGGAGAATGATAGATTCACTGAACTTTGTAGTCTCCTTCACCTTATTTTCTTAACACATTCTTACTAACAGCCTGGAGTAAAAGCCCCTTATATTTACAGCACATATCCCCTTCAAATATGTAGTAGGTGTAGCATTACCTTTAATCAGTTGAGGGGGACATGCCTCACTTTATGAAAGGAATTAACTAGGTTACTCCAGAGAACAGAGCCCATTTCCAAATTGTGCATCATTCATCCCAGAAAACACTAAGGCTATGTAAGACCTAAATCTTCTACACAGGAAACCATAATTTTGAAAAAAACTACTTATTACTCTACTTCCTTATTAATTTTACACCTTCTTTCTAACATATAAATTACATTCTCATTTGTTTTATAAGGTAGCCATGTAAAGTCTTGCTCACCAGAAAATTGAGTCCACAAAATAAAGACTAACCATTCACCTCAAGGCTTTCAACCAAGTTCAGCTGTAAGACAAAGTGGGTTTTAGTGTAATATGCCCTGGACCAGTGTTTTCATAAAGTCACTGAGCATGGGAGCTCCTTTTCTATGGTTACAGTAGTAAATATGACCTGTCCAAAATCTTGAGGTTCACTGGCATGGTGCAGCTGATAACTCACCCAACTCATTATTGCCTGGAGTAAGTGGCCTGTTGCAACTCTGCTAATTGTCCTGGGCCTTGGAACCTACTTGCTATACATTTTAAGGGTATATATGTTTATTTCCTACTTGTCCCATTCAAGACACATCTACCTGCCAGTAAGGTTTAGAAGGCTGCCTTTGAGAACCCTGCTCACTGTCACTGCCAACTCACCTCAGAGCACCTCTGAATTCCTACTGTTCCCAGACTCCACTGGGGCCACTGAAAGGGCTGTTCTATGGATAACTGTGAACACCATGATCCATTAGTTCACATCTGTGCCAGCTTCAAAAGCGCATCTTCCAAAGCATGGAGTCACTCGTCTTCTTCAAACAAACAGCTAAGGAAGTAATAAACTTTGACAGAACTATATTGTTGTAAACTTCACAATGGAAAAAAACACTTTCAATAAATTCATCACAAAATAAACAACTTTATCACAAATAAGCCAACTTTATGCTACCGTGGCAAGTTTTCATTTCATATATTTACTGTGCTCATTTTTTTAGTAATTCAGAAGGAGGTTACATGATGAAAAGTGTTGGAAGTTATTTGGTTTTTTTCAATAGTAAAACTAACTGCCTAATTTATTCTGTAGCTGAATATTAATCCTAACAGTGGAAAAACTTCATCAGTTATAACATGATTTTTGAAAGCTTTGCTGAGCTGCATATTATCTACAGATTGCCACTGGCAACTTAACTCACTAAATAAGCAGAATTGGAGTGAATGATTTATTTTTTTTTAATATCATAAGACAAAACATAAACAAAGAAATAAACTAAAAAGGGATTTATATTGCACCTGAGAGATTTGACCAATGAATGAAAAGGAAGAGATGAAGTATTTGTACTAATCAGAGAGGAATTGGACTTAACTAACTCACACAGAGCATTTGCAATTTTCTGTGAGTGACTTTCAAGTCTGTAGTACACTTGACTGCATCTTGCTGGATTTTGTGCTTAAAATGTTTTACTAACAGTCCACTGAGGTGTGAAAGTACAATAAGTTCTTACTGTGGGAGGAAAGGTGCATTTCTTAGGAGTACAGCAGAACTAAAAATAGATTGCTGTTTCTCCCACATGAAATATGCCACTCCATACAACAGGACTGGATTTATAGGTACCAAGGTCCTATCAATGCTCCTTCATATCAGCTGTGTCAAGCCTTTATCACAAATATAGTTTATAAAAGAAACCAAAAAAAGGATTACCTCTCACAGTCACATAAACTTTAAGGAATAATTCTGTGTAAGATTTAATACACAATCTAAAATAAATAAGAAAGCAATCAACAACTATAGCTTTCATTTATTTCTTTATTCCTATTTCCATCTCACTTTGAGGACTGATCATCTTCTGAAGTATGCCTTCATAATTATGATTATAAATTCTTTCCTTCTTTTTGTTGCTATACAATTGTTTTTCAGGTTGTATTCAATTTTAGGTTAATAGTACTGTGACTAAGGAATACCCATAACAAATAATTTGCCTTCCTTTAGGTAAATGAAAGACTTCATGGGTTGTTGACAAATATGTGATGCTGGATTGCACATCATTTCAGCATTTTCTATTTTCTATTTTCAGTGAGAAAAGCGATACAGAAGTTCACATCATATTATGAAAACTGGCAAAATCTGAAGTTTTATATTTTACGTTCCATATTTCATATGTTATTATGAATAGGAGATATTTGTATCTGTTTAAGCAATAGAAATAAGTGTGCTTTATATGTATTTTTGAATTATGAGATACCACACATGGAATAGATGGATTTTTTCCCATCTATTCTTACCAGCAGCAGGTCATTTGGTTCCATGAACTCATTTTCAAAAGCAAAGTACATTTTCCTGAATAAATAATGTTTCTGTGACTTCAGATAAGTGACACATTGGAAACTAACACAGTATTTTGTTGTCTCAATTAGAGCTCAGAGAACTTGTGGGAAGCCTAGGTGAAGATCTAAGTTGTCTGAGTGGCTTTAGCTTGTCTTCTGAAAATACCAGTAAGAGATATATTAAGAAGACACCATTAACCTTCTTTTAATTGCTTGTAACCTCATCACAGTACACTCTCTTAATTTAAAATATTTCAAATATGGTCTTCATCTCAAGCCAAACAAAGTTTGATAAAAATCTGCTGGTTTTCCTAAACTAAGCCGAGTTACTTAGTAGTGAGAAAATGGATTTCTGGTAATTTCTGGAATATCTGTCTTTTTTCTTATTTGTTTGTTTGTTTAAAATAATTCATCTATTTCACAATACTGGTGATACTGTGTGAGCTTCAACTCCTCCCTGACTTGCAGATAGTATATGTACGACATCACACCATTTAAACATTGAGGCTACATTAATTTTAAACTTCCAGCACTAATATGTAGTGGAGCCACCAGACAGACAGCCCAAAGTCTGAAACACAGGAAGCCCTGTGATTGGTCAGGATCTGCAGGCAACCCTACAGAAGCTCTCCTAGTTTTTGTGAAAACAGAAACAAAAGAATATTCTCATTGGTGAATACACAGAAGAATCTGAACAGCACTCTGATTTTTCTTCAAAACCCAAAATTATGTCAGGATATGCACATAAACTCTAAAGACTGCAGCTCCCTCTGTTCCCTTGTAATACCCAAAGCATACACAACTTCAAGCAGCAAGATTCATCCTCTTTCTCCTCTTTCATCCTTCAAGGTCCCATGTCCTCTGACATGAAGCCACTGACCAGTTACTGCCCTTTTCCTCTGGTTTCTACTGAAAGTAAAAAAAATCCCCAAACTAGCAAATATAATGTTATTGAGTTAGATTTGCAGAGCACGTGATTTTATGCTCTGTTTGTGTCTTAAATACCTTTCTCAAAGCACATGCAGTACTTTTCTGTTCAACTTCTATGAATGAAAATAGCCAGTTCAAGATTATGAACTTGAAGTGCCTGAAACCAGAGATATTGTAACATAAGTTGAGTTTACTGGTAGTACTTAATTCAAATGATGGAAAGATCACAATAATAAGTTAGTAACATAACTATATTTTAAAATATTTGTTTTGAAGGTTAGAGAAGACTATAAAGCAATGGAACAATATCTTGCACAGAAAGAACTCATATAGCAAACTCTGTATGTCATCAACTCACTACATTTCTCATTGATCTCCTTTGGTCTAGGTCTCCTGCAAAGGAGCTTCATTAATTTATACTCATCAAGAATTGGTTCTGTGCATCCCTTCTTTCCCTTGGTCTCATCTCACAGCTATAAGTTTCAGATTACATGACTAAATCTTTCCCTGAATTGAAAGTTCCCTTTCACTTGTTGTGAGTAACTTCCAGAAGATAGATTTCACATATTATTTTAGTTGACATTAAAGAAAATAGACATTGATTTTTTGAGTATTCACACTTTTTCCCTAGGTGACACTTTGTAAAGTTTGCATGCATATATGCCAGACCAAGTGAAAAATGAAAAAGAATCTCAAAGTTTAGGGTTTTTTGCTTATTTTGACCTTAATTGGAAGAGCATTGAGAAATTTTATAATTTTCTTTTAGCAGAGGGTGTTTATGATTTCCTTTTAACAGACAGTAATATTTTTATCTTGTCTAGGTGATGCTCTGAGACCTATGGAAATGTACTGTTTTAGAACAAAAACTTCTACAGAACACAAGTATAAACAAAGCCTAAATCTGTCTCAATGTTGTAGGACGAGAACCATCTAAGGAGAGGTAAATAAACAAATCATATTCAAAATCGCAAACTACCAACAATAACAAGAACAAAATCATTTATACAACCAAGTCAGTTAATATATTTACATAAAGCAAGTGATCAAGTATCTTCTCTACATGTTTGTGATGATGATGATTTAGCTGAGCCACAGCCATTTCATGATGTGGTGGCCTTTAAGTGCTCTGCTTCACACTAAATTGTAGGTAAAATTATGTGTTTTTATTTCTATTTATGCAAAAGTGCTACAGGTTATGCACAATGAAGGTAAGCTATGCCAGCCACAAGCCATCATCTGTGTTGGCATACTCAGGAGGACTATTTTGTTACTGCTTTTAGTATTTAGATTAATGAGATCATATTTATGTTCTTATAATCAAAACTTCTCTTATTAGCAGCACTTTTCTTGTTCTAGTATTATTTTTTTATAACTTGGTAGCTACTGAGAGGGAGAAATTATTGCCATTTTCAGTCATCAGATAGTCTGAGAGACAGCAAGCATTAGGGTCTAAATCTATATTCAAGTATGCTGCTGCTGCTGAGTGCAGAACTTGACCTTTTCAATGTATATGTCTGTGGGTTTTTTTTCCTGGTCTTAGTTTAACACTTGTCAAGAAGCTGGTGTGATTTTGGATATGCAGAGAAGGTATCAGATTTGAGAATAATGAAATTGCATTCGGAATAGGAAATAGCTTGACTAGACTGCATGCAAAAATTATGTACCAAAGACTTAATATGAAAGATGCTAGCATTAAGATAATTTCAGGGAAATGTTTCCACAAAGCACGCTGATGTAGCCATGCATGTAGCTAACACATGAATTGAAGAAAAATGGCAAATCTTAAGTTTATCACAGGATTGTTGCCAAATTTTGGGAACTCTCTAAACATGGACAAAGAGTCATGTTTATGAAAGGGACACTGTTTGTTCCGCACAGGTGCAAGGTGGAAGTTTTCCATAAATCACCAGGGAGTTAAAGAAAGACAATTTATAAATTGCAATTTACATATACCCAGCTATCTAATACATGGTTACCTCCTACGTAATGCATCATCATTTAGCTTGTGAAACTTTATGCAGTACTTATTTTTTTTTATTGTTTACTTATTGTTTCTGTACCTATATGGGCCTCTTCTGGTTGTCTCAGGACATCAGATTGTGAAGCAAATGAGATGTGGTCTGCAGCTCCAAAAACGTCTTGAACAACTGCCAAGCAGGATATAAAATACAAAAACTTTCCATAAAGCATTAAGCAGCACAGCACCTGCTGAACATACCTGAACATATCAATTTGCATTCAAAAGAGGGGATAAAAGTGTGAACGACACCATCAACTTCCCTCTACAACAAAGGTCAGAAGAATTGTGCTTATAGATGAATTCAAAAGATAGACACATCATAGGTGAATTCATGCAAAAAGGAGATATATTAAACAGAACAAAACCAACTGATTGTCTATCTCACCGACTTATAAACAGGTGGACTGTTAAATAATAAAGTAATAAACAGTCAACACTGGTTAATTTGTTTGCTGTGGTGTGGTTTTATTTTTTTTCTTTCTTTGGGGGTTTTGTTTGTTTCTTTAGGGTTTTTGTTAGTTTTAATTACCATGGAACTTTCAACCACTTCCTCAGAATATGAAAAACTTCTTTAGGTTAATTGGTTTTGGTGAGAACCAAATGTTAAATGAGAGGCATATTTCTTCCTTCTCCTAACTTTGAGAAAATCCCATTTAAGTGCCATATTTCTAGATTGAGAAGAACTCAGTTCACTCCTTCCATTTCTCATTTTAGTTTATTTTTCCATTTAGTTATTTGCACTGAGAAAGGGATTCAAATTTTTATATATCAATACTATAAACTGATCATCTAATTAAAATTCTAAAAACACTTTAAGTAAAAATGCAATACTTTAAGTAATGTCTCTGTACACTTTTGGATTGATAGTTCTTGAAATACTGTAAATTATAAGAAAATATTTTAGAAATCAGAAGTAGAATTTAGGTTTATTGAAAGATTGGAGGAACCTTAAAGACTTGTGCTTTGGATGTATCTGAAAGGAAAAAATCCAGCTGCCAAATGGTCATCACAAAGTGCCTTCAATGGTATTAAGGCTGCAAAATTTCATATTTTTTCTGCCCCTCTCTCTCACACAGAAGCCATTATTATTTCATATTATCAGCTTTACATTTGGACTAAACTTCATATGTGCTGGGCAGAACCCACTTAATGACTCTAAGAAAGTTGTTTTAGATTATTGATTGTATGAGTGACAGCAGACTCCACACCAGCCTGGGCCTTTGACACAGCAAACTTGCTGTCTGGAGGGAAACCTGTGGCCCTTAGGTAAAAAGTAGCCATGTTATGAACTTCTATCTAAGGAAGGCATTAATGAAAGTGGGACATGTACAACCACTGTGCAGTTTTTTACAAGCCTGCTTTGCTTGATAAGAAATTCTCTGGAAAAACACACCTGATAACCAAACCTCAGATGAGATCTTGAGCATGCGGAGTAAAGTGTAATCCATTCTAAATTCCCAGGGCTGCCCTTCTCCATTATTTTGTAGTTGCTATAGCTGCACATCTCTGTTTGTGGCCTGTTTCCTCTGCCTCCATGGAGCAGATGTCACAGTGGGACTATTTCACTGAAGTTGAGTGTAAAAATACATAAACATCTTAGGTCTTGAGATATATTTGATCCAGAATTTTCCAGTTAACCTGTGGGTCACACAAAAAGTCAACAATTTGGATCCCCTGAGAAATGTATTATTCCAGTTGCATATCCCTTCCAGAAATACTGCAAGGCTTAATTAATTAGTGATTAACTGCTCAGGGTCTTCAGATGAAGAGTACTGCATAATTACTTGGATTTACCATTGCGTTTATTGATGATAACTATGTTTTCCTTCTCTCTTCTGGGAGAGAAAACACAACTAATGATTTCAAACTTGAATTTTTGGCTATGAAGATGGCAACTTTCTTTGCTTCTTTTTAATTTTCCCTTATCCAACTTCAAGTTTAAAAATACATTTTCCTTCACTAAGGACATATGAAATATTTGATTTACAGGACAACCAGGGGATTTGGCCCAGCCAGTATGGGCTTAGGAAAGGCAGGTCCCACCTGACCAACCTTACATTCTTTTATGACAAAGTGACCTGCCTAGTGGAAGAGGGAAAGGCTGTGGATGTTATATTCCTGGATTTCAGCAAAGCCTTTGATACTCTCACCCATAGCCTTCTCCTGGAGAACCCGTGAGTCCACCAGTTGGGCAGGTGTGCTCTTTGCTGGGTTAAAAACTGGCTGGATGGCTGGGCCTGGAGAGTGGTGATGCATGATGGCACATCCAGTTGGTATCTGCTTACTGGTAGGGTTCCTCAAGGCTGAGTACTCAGGTCAGCCTTGTTTAATATCTTTATCCATGACCAAGATGAAGGGAGTGAGGACACCCTCAGGAAGTCATGGATGACTCTAAGTTGGGTGGAAGTGTTGAACTGCTGGAGGGTAGGAAGGCTCTGCAGAGAGAGAGATCTGGACAGACTGGATCCATGGGGCTGAGGCCAATGGAATGAAGTTCAACGAGGTCACGTGCCAGGTCTGCACTTTGGTCACAATAACCCCATGCAGCACTATGGACTGGGGAAAGGGTGGCCAGAAAGTGGTGCATTTAATGCATGGACTAGCTAACTAATCTGGTTATTGCAGGATTCTGTGGCTAGTAATATTTACATGGCTTCAAAGCAAGTGCTCGAGTTCATGAAAAAAATCCACTGAGAACTATTAAATATAAAGATACCACCTTTGGCTCAAATATGAGCTGTGAATTGCTGGAGGCTGGGAGAATATCAGCATGTAGTTTGCTTAATTTTATATTCTTCCTTAAATCCCTGATGTTAGGCACTGCTAGAGACTGAGAGCTCTACTGGATATAGTTTTTCTTCTGGCCTTATGGTTAATCCAAGCAGAGTCCATATAGTTACTTCTCTTGCTACAGGAGACAAAAGCTTAAGTCTAGTGCTCAGAATTGTTTAGAGGATCTGTTCCAACAGATTTTCAATACAATTTTTAAACTACTTTAACTGCCTGTCCCTAGCTTAACCTAATCACAGCTATTCCTAAAATGGCATCTCACCCCTCACTACTTTCTTTGCTTAAAAGGAATATGAGGTCAGCTTAATTTGCTGGCCTGCACCTTGTGTAATGCTGTGCAAGCAGGTTTTGGGAAGTGCTGTGCCATAGCTAGAAGTGGATGTAAAATAACAATATTTCAATGTTAGTTCCCAGAGAACATACACTTAGGTCTGGAAGAAGGAAATTTGAAAATCAATGTGCCATTTAATTGCTTTTATTTCCTCAAATGACTGACCAATGAAAAAGCCATTTTGTTTTTAATGTGGATTTTGGTGAACCATAACCTGAAACAGAAAGGAAAAAATCACAGGCCTATAATTTGCTCTCTCTCTGGCTTTGCATTTCTCTGGGACTACAAAGTTTTGCAGCATCCAAATTGTCAAAGTGACTGTATGAAATACATTTGAAACCTCTTACCTAGTTGTAAATCAAAGCTGTCCATATTTTACAGTACATTTATTTAAGAAAATCATATGTATATAGTATCTTTCAACTCAAATGGTGTAATAGAATTTTACAAACTGGATTTGTTTCCATCAGCATTGAGATTCAGTCATCTCTGAGAGGTTAAGAAGCTGGCAAAACAGAAACTTCAGCTATCACAGGGGCAAACTCACACTAAGACTGTTAAGGCATAATCCCCCATAAGAGCAACTGTCACATAATTTTCATCTGCTGAGAATGTGGTTTTTTTTGTATCTTGGCTCTTTTTCTTTCCTTATAAGATTATATCACACAATCTATGTTATTTATCTACACCAGATAAAGGGATGATCTCCTTCCAAGCAAGTGAATTTGACAAACTGTTTTGTGACCTAGTGGCAAAGGATAATCTTGGACAAATACATGCCTCAGTTTTGTGCATATCCTACTCCTTCCTGCCACTGGATTTTTCTGAGGTTTCCTATTTGAGGATCTTTCTGTGCACATGCAGGAACTGGAATTCATGTCTCATCCCTGTCACTTCTCTCCTCTTTGGGGTAAACAGAGTCAAATGGGACAACACACAGACCAAAACTACCCCTTTTTATAACATTGATTAAATGGTATAATTAAACACAGACCAAGTGATTGCAAAGCTTGCAGCAAAGAACAGGGATAGACTTGTCAAAGCAGTTCATTCATCTTATGCTTTGAGGTGAAAAAATGGAGTAGTTGTAAAGAATGAACTGTGGATAAAATAAAATGAAACTTGAGTTTACCAGATCTGAATAGTCATGTAAATGCTTCCACTTACTTAGATACCCTCATCCAGCAGCACTGATTTTTATAAGTTTTATTTGCAATTGAAATTAGTTTTTCAATATTTAAAAAAAAAATTAAAAGGTGTTGCAAATAGCAACAGTGATTTTGCCTTGCTAAATTCAGAATATTTCAAGATTAATAGCACAAATAATTTTTCATCCATTTAAGTTGGTGTTGAAGAAGAAATTGCATTGTCTGATACTTGTCATTCAGTATTTGTTGTTCTCCTCTTTAACATATTTCAGTCTTTCTAAAGGGAGCATAAACAAACTACCAGATTCAGAGGATTACACCATGCATAACAATTAGAGGAAATACAATACACAGAAAATTCATAGGCATAGCTTGTATGAAATGCCTAACAAATGCAGTAACAGAAATACGTGAATTTTCTCCTTGTTTTAACAATTCATCAGTTGTTAAAGATGACAAAATTACTCATATACGATGGACTGCTGGAAAAATTGGCCCAAAACTAGTGGTCAGGCATAATTTCAAAAGTTGTCTATAATCCATATGATTGTAGGAATATTTCAGATAAAGAGTAAGTTAGTAAGATAATTATACATTTAATCTAGTTTCTATGCATATACACATCCATACAACTAAGCTAGCATTTACTTCTGTGTCCTGATACTGCTAGGAGATTGTGTCAATTTAAGAAAGCTTATAGCATGCAGAACTGTTGAAAAGCTGCTTTATGAATAGGCCAGGTATGTGTTAGGAGATATTTAACACTACAGCTGAGAGATGACTTTCAAAACTTTTCTTAGACTGGAGTACCAGTGAATGCAGACTTTAAGATTAAACCTTGTTTTTCTTGGTGTTAATCAATATAGATTTGCTTGACAGTTCCTCAGTTAGGATTGAAGGACTGTGGATGTGACTTTCCCTAGAGGAGTGTGAGTGACAAATGCTTGTATGTTCTACTGAATCCTCACGGTCTTCTCTGGGTTGGATCTTGTGACTTCTGCATTTTCCACATCATCCTGACAGCCTCAGTAACTCACTCTCCTGCACCCAGCCTTTGAGAGCTGATATTGAGCACTGCCTGCAAGCTGCCACTGCAAGAGGCTGTGTCAGCTTGACTTCTCCAAAGTCACTTGTAAGACTATTGTGTCTCAGCTCTGCAACTTCTCAGGTTAAAGTAAAATTTCAACAGTGGAATTACTTTGTCGCTCCTCATCCTGCTCAGTGAGTGGTACCTCAGTGACTTTTAAACTTTTAGACCACTGTCTGAAAACTAAGACTGCTTACTTTTACAAAAAATCTGTTTACTATTTTATGCAACCTAACATTTATATGCCATATAACATCTCTCCATTCTGTCTTTTAGAATAAATGTAAATAAAATAACTAAGTTCAGATACTTTCCTGTTTCAAATGAGCATGGATTTAAGCAATGTTCTAGTGCAAGGCAACCCTGCCAGTGGCGGGGGCTTGTAATTAGGACCTTTAAGGTCCTTTCCAACACAAACCATTCTGTGATTCTACAATATTTTTGGCAGAAATGTTTCATGTTGTGTCAAAAGTGCAATGCTTTTTCTCAGCACTTACACATTCAGGCTTTGTTTTCTAATACTCTTAGCATGTGCTTCCTCCTTGAGATGGTTGAATTTTCTAATAACATATATTTCTTAAAAATATTAAATCAGAGATGAACCCTTTGTGGTTAAGATTGCTGTATTATCTGTAGTTGTGTACTTGCTCAGATTTCTTATGGGCTTGCTGTGAGTTTTTCCCTGCGATCTCATCCATATTTTCAATCTGTTATCACTTTTACCTGATTATTTCTATTGATTTTCTAAATCAGAGCACTCTTGAGTTTGTAGTCTTGCTTTCTGTCTGATGTTTGTTTGAACAAATTCTGTACATCAGTGAAGAATATTTCTTTCAACATAGCAATGCTTTTGACACCCTTGAGGATATTTTCAAATGTGGATCATGTGATTAAACATGTGAGCACAGAAACTCAATTTTTTCAAACTGAATATATTGTGAATATTTCAGGTGAAGCATAAAATATTTTCCAATGCTAATGTTATTATAATTGAATGAATTTATAATTTAGAGGAAAAAATCTGTACAGAAAATATGCACAAAGAGGTTTAAATTCATGAAGGAATTTAATAAGTAAGTGCAAGTTATACTATGTGATTTTCATTTGTCATGAGAGGGATTTTCATGCTTTTCTGTTTACAGGAACCTTAATATCTTTTTGGAAAGTTTATTATAAAGCTTATCATTTTTATATCAAAGATCTGATGTTTTTCAGCATTAGTTCACAACAACTTTATTTTCCTTCCAGGGTGGCTTAACTTTTATTCCTATTTATTCTTCTAGATCTTTTGTAAGAGGATAATGCTGAGCATATTGACATTTCTCTTGTCCTGTCTCCTCAGTTCTAGTTTCCCTGACTTCTTCCTCTGTTTCTGCTGTGTTCAATGAATCAGCCACAGTGTTGATGCCCAGCAGGAGAGGGGCTGACTTTGCGATGTGAGGCAGAGGCTGATGCTGCAAACACAAGGAAGACCTGTGGGCTACTGTTGTCACAGGGCTCTCTATTGCCCTGATCAATGAGTCCATCTCCATGATGGGAGGATTTGCATGGAAAGACTCCTTCACTTTACTTGGATTTTTTAAAGTGGAGTTTTATGTTCACAGATTAAGTTTGATAAAAAAGAAAGGCTTTGAAGTTCAGCCTCTTGCTGCAGTTGTAATCCTTTGTCTCTCTGTTAAAAATGCTGCCCAGGATGTCAGCTATGACAAGGGTATCTGTCTGCAAGGTACTATTTGGGAGCCATCAACTGGGATTTGAGGCAGACACCTTCAAGATGACAGATTCTCTACCAAAGTGCCAACACACCTCTGTGCATCCAGTTGTGTGCGACTTATGTCACAGGGTGTCACAGGTTACCATCAATGTGGACAGATGTGGATATCAAAAACAGTTGACCGTGATGTCCCTGAGGAAAAAAGAAAAAGGGCTTTGAAAGTATAACAAAAGTCCTATTCCACATATCCGGGAGAACAGCACACTACTTGTAGTGGGGTGTGTGGTTCTTGAACCAGTGGTTAGGAAAATCAGGAAATCTGTCCTTTTGACTAATATTGCAAATGGAACAATATAGTGGAGACAAAAGCACGGCATCTTTCTTTGTTACTTAACATTTTTGTGTGTATTTATTTCTGGCATATGGTACTAATCTGACAGTTTTTAGAAGATGAAACCTCGTTCACAGGATCTATCAGATATCACCTCTAGCCTTTGAGAAAACAGTCACCACATGTATCCTGTAATCCTCACCTTCTCAAATATACAGACATTTCAGCAGCACAGAGTTATTGGAACAAAGCATGACATAACAGAAAATAAGCAATTTTTGTATCTTGTGTGTTTTATGTTCATCCAGTGATTTATGAAGCGCTACTCTTGATCTATCACAGCTCAATATGGGAAGGAATTAGCCTCTCACTCTCCAAGCTCACTTTCAGACTTCAGCCTTTCTTCTAAGCATAGCATACTAGCCAAGGTGGTGAGCCTTGCTGCGAGGAGGCTGGACACAGTGCTGTGCACCATGCCAGCCTTCAGTCTTGATAACCTGAGCAGGTCTATTGGCTCAACACGTCTCTGTGTTTTCCAGTGTCATCAGAACTTGACAGTCACTTCATCCCTGCAATCACCTGATCCCCTAGCATTTTGTGATAAGCTGTGAGTCCTGCATAGTATGTGAGGTCATTGACAAAATGAGTGACGATCGAGCAGGATTATTCATTGTTCCCATTAAATGTAAATCGTCTCAACAATAGTTTAGAAGAAAAGCAGTGTTACTTCACAGGGAAGTTTACTTTGGATAGGTGTGCTTAAAAAGGCTGCACTTTAGTCTTTAACTATGCTGAATAATCCCATTTCCTTCTCCTCTCCTCTCCTTCCTGCTCATGATTAAGGACCCTGTTTATCCTTAGGAAACCAGTAGTACTCTGCTGGTTTTGCACTGTGGTGATTAAAACTCTCCAAACTGCCAAGACTTTGCATCAGGAGAGGCAACTGATGGGCTTGGAAGAATATGGGGGTTGTGTAACACTGTCACAGGTACCAGTAGCTCTACAACCATAGTGTGATGGGCTGCTGCCACAAGGAATGCCCCCAGGAGAAAATCAACCCTTGTGGTTCTGCTCTGTAAGTATGGCAAGTGCTCTGACCATTCAATTTGAAGTCATACTCTGGAAGCACTTTTGAATCCTCTCCTTATTGATCTTCAAAGCCCCCAAAATAAACCTGGTAGGAAAAGTATATCATACCTGAAAAAAAGATGATTTCTCTCTGAAGTTGGAAAATCATGCACACACTAGCTAGAAAATGAGAGCAGAATTTTAAGATAGAAATCCTACAAATCTTTGAAATTAATTTCATTATAGTTAGGAAAGAGTAACTACAGTTTGCTACATATGGATTTGCTTTGGTTACAGTTTTCTTCTCATTCTTCATGACTATAAAAACAGTTGGGTTCTTTTTATTAGTCTTTCCCCTTGACATGAGATGGACTGAGTGATCACATAGGTTGCCTCTATTTATTTGAAAAAAGCTTCTGATTCCATAAATAACAATTTTTTGGGGTAGAAAACTAAGGAGAACATCAAAAGATACCTCCACAGAAAATCATGCTATAATTTTATATTATAATATCCATGTATAAAATGTAACAATGGAATATTTTCAGAATAAATTTCTGCTAGTGTGTTTCTGAAGGACAGCTTGCTGGTTGGTTGCAATTTAAAGCAGACCCAAATACTAACTATGATGCAGTGCTCTGCTTTCATTAGCAGGTGGGAGAGGAGGTTAATGGTAGTTGGTGCACTGAACTTGATTTCCTGATGCAGATAAAGACTTCCTCTCTTGCTATTTTACATAACCTCTCATCCTTATTTCCTACATCCTTTTAAAAAGTGGGCCAAAGGAATGCGTAATAAAAGCAGTAATTTCCTCTCTATTCAACGAGATTGACAGCTTTTGCAAAACTCTGTAATTATCAATATTTTGCTCTACCACGCTTGCTACCAAAGTTAAAACATTCTCCACCATCACCATATATTTCCAAATCTATTTCAAAACTCTGTGTGAATCTGTGGTTAAAGAAATGGAAGTTGTAGTAGCTCTTACCTAGAGAAGGCTTTGCAAAATATTTCCCACAAGAGGTTAGAAATAGACCCAAGCTTGAGTAATTTTCCAGGATTGAAATATAGGGTGGAACAATCACAACTGACTAATTCAGTTTATGAGTTTCACAACCTTCCCATGATTTGGGGCTTATTAAGGTGGGCAACTACAACTTTCTAGTCAATTTGCATACAGAAATGTGTAAAAGACACTCACTAGCAGTGAAATGTGAAACCATGTAAAACTCATTGTATCATAGGTTTGAAACTCAAGCCCATAATTATATTCATGAAAACAACTGTTTTCCCTTGTTCTTTGTGTGACCTTTTTCAAGTGGGATGATTTTCTAACATACATCAAATGTCACAGTGTTTTGAAAGACCAAAAATAATCGCCATTCACAAAGGTACTTAAGCACACATCTTTAATGGGACTGCACACCTGCTTCAGGCTGTACTTGTGCCCAAACACTGAACTGAATCCAGGCCCTCAGGAGGAAAATAAATCCCAGCTGCTCAGACCCTAATTTTCCTCCTTATTTTGAAAGTTGAGCAATTGAGAATTGATAAAGTACCATTTAAAGAGAAAAGGCTTGTGTATGATTTATAAGGTTTTCTAGAAGATACATTAGAAAGCATTATGGAATGCAATTTATCAGTGCCTGGATTACTCAAGATACTAAATGCTTTTCTCTTTTCTACTTTCAGCAAGTAAGAGGACAGATCAGGTATAAGTATGGCACATTTTTCTAACTGATGGCATAATTTTCTAGCACCTTTCCTTGATTTATATTCCTGTGTTTATCCAATTTCCTTTCTAACATCATCCAAAGCAGAAACATTAGGTACTTGTTATTTAACCTCTATGATACCTTCAGAAATTGGCAGAACAAAGTGGACTCATATTCTTATTGTTGCTTTAGATGACAATTTGCCAAAAAAAAAGGACCGAAGCATTCAATTTATTCACTGTTGTTGCCATAAAAATATGGATAGTACATTTTTTGCCTTAGAAGAAAAATTTTCCTTACTAGCAAGAAATGTTGCCTGAGAAATGCCTCATGTTACCAGTAAAATAAGTAGGAATTTTGATACTGATGTGCAATATGAACAACACTAGTTCCTAGTTCATGAATTTCCTGGTATTGGACTGGACTGTGCAAGAGTCTGGGAACTGTTGGCCAATGTAACTCATAATTTATTTAGCAAACTATGGAAATTTATACTGGAGAAAGAAAATTCTATTTCCTAGCTGAGGCATTTCTGGTTATCTCACAGCCAGCTCAGAGACAGTGATTTCAGTGGAGTCTGTCCCTTGTGACTTGAGTTTGCAATAAAAAAAACCAAAAAAACCCGAAAAAAACACTGAAAAAAGCTCACCATGAGCACTAAAGAGCTGGGGTTTCCACAGGATCGGCCAAAATGTGCATACTTGTTTCACAAACTAATTTTTTCCTTCCCTCACAGTGTAATATATTTGATGGCAACATTGCATAACACATAGCATGTCAGAAATACCTTGCAAAACTTGATCCATATCCCTGATCCCTCCAGTTTCAAGTCTTGTCTTTGTTTAAAGAGTACTCAAGTTACAGCTAGGATGCTTCCACCCTTGAAAATATGTCTCTTCTACTTGGTGTGTTGGCCTGTCCAGGGACACAAGCTGAAATTTGATCTCACCATAGTTTAAAAAGACCGCAGTAAATGTCAATGGAGACAAAAGTTATCAGATTCAGTTAGTCTCCTAATGCCTTCTCAGAACTCCCTCGTGTCTCCAAGAGGACAGAAAAGTTTTTGAACTGTACTAGCACAAAGAAATGTCTAATGTAGAATGTATTATTGCAACAATAAAGATGACGAGCTGTGTCAGGAGGTCTGACAGCCGTAAGTGAACTCGTGACACTGCTTTGTACCCTTTAGTTCGAGTAGTGTCTTGCTGAGTGGTGCAGCCACTCACACAGTTACCTACCTGAACATAAGCAGGAAAGACAGAGCCTCAGAGACATATTTTGAAAAGCTAGAATATGTTGAACCATGCTGTCACATTTTGCAGCAGTGGTGACCCTACAGCCACAGTACCTAGGAAACAGAGATGTGTTAAACCTAGGCTGCACCTGACAGAGCCTCAAAGCAGGAATGATATCAAATTGTCATCTCTCACTCCCAATACCCTCATACACACCTCTCCCTGAGCCTAAGCCAAACACCACAGAAATCAAAGAGACTTCCTTTGATGCAAGGGAGGTGTGCATTGGGTCCAAAAGAACAGTTTCTGGGAATCCAACGTGGCTGATGTTTATTAGTTTTGAATATATTATTCTGTTCCACTAAATTCACAATGGAATAAAAGTTACATGATCTTTTAAAAATTTTAAAAAACAAGTTTTTTTGCCTTTGATACTTTGGATATATCTAGAGTTTTTCTTCTGATTATGAGGGCTAAATCCACCAATATTTGTAAGACCCTCAATGAAATTGACAACACTTGAATAGAAAATCTCCATTGAGAGTTACTCAAAGAGAGTAACAGAGATTTGGCGTACAGGTGTCCAGTATTTTGGACTGACATACGGGAAATTCAGTTTTCTATTATGACTAAATACAGTGGAGGCAACTGTCTGGCTCTCAGAGTTAAGTGGTGACACTGCTAGGGAACCCAGAAAGTATCTTTTAAACATGTTCTCAGAATCAAATTTGCAACAACAATTAAATGTAATTTACTCAAAAAACATGACTAAAACTTCAGTATGGAAAAGGTAATATACTACACCGTGCACCATTGGTGAGGAGGCTCACTAGGACAAGACATACAGGAAAGGAATAGCAAGATCATACACACTGGATAAGCTGTCATGCTCAGTGAATGAATAGTTTTAGCAAAAAGAAACTACTACTGAGGTGACATGGCTGCCCTTCACTGCAGAAGAACTTTCAGGAATATATCTTGGTTTGTTTTTTTTCCATCCCTCCATGAGCTGATAATTGCAGCTTGAAAAATTTTCTAATCTCAGTCCCAAAAGGATATAGAATAATTTAAGGGATTTATGCAAGTTAAGCCTGGCATAACAGTAACTAGCCTTGCAGGCATGGGAGAAAAATAATAGAGTTGTCCCTTCAAAGTCTTGCTTCCTCATGAGAAAATTAAGGGTCGTGGCTAAAACCTCCTGCCAGATCTTTCCAATCATTCACAAAATTCTAAAAAAAAAGGAATTTAGCAGTCTTCTCTGAAAGATATGAGCATTACCAGAGAAATCCTTAGCACACTTCCAGAAACAGGCCAATTCTTAGGTTCTGACAGACTTAGTTTCTCTGCTTCACTAGTCCAGGCATGAAATGAGAAAGGTTCATTCTCTGTGTGCCTAGGCTTGTCCAAACTCCAGAAGCAGCTGAGTGTAACAGTAGCAGCAGCATATGATAATGTACATTTTTGTGATAGACTGTCTTTTGTCATGTTCTACATAATGCAGAAGCAGAGAGGCACCCTGCCTGGTTTATCTGGATCTATGCCAGATTTCCTGGTAGAGCTCGTGCAGCCAGGGGATGCAATTTTGTTCCCTTCTTAGTCTTGTAGTGAGGGCAGCAATATCTTGTAATATATTTAACTTCAGGGAGCATTTTTTAATTTCCTGTTTCAGTATTTGGCTCTTTTCTGGGGTCAGAATGAAAGATATCACTATCTCATTACTGTATTTCTTTGCAGAAAGAGAATCATTCCCCTAGCAGGGATTACAAATACCCTATAAAATTTATTCCAGTGTTGTGAACAGGTTTTGTAAAACATAGGATACCGAAAATTTCAGGTTACTGTGGTGTAACAAAAAATCATATTGCATGAACACTCAATAAATTATTGCATCTCTTACAGTACTTCTGTGATGATGATAAACTATTTGTCTTACAATAACCTTCAAGCCATGCTCTTCTTATAGCACAATGTTATCAGAAGCCCAAAGTTTGGATTGATGTAATTTGACATGGTTCTGATGAGATTCTGCGAATCTAATGTGACAAACAGACATGAACAACACAACCCTTCCAGCTAACTACGTTTGAAAAGAAGTAACTAGAGAAAAGAAATATCCTGGAACATAAATGATACATTAAAAAAAGAAATAAATAGCCTAGCTCAAAAACATCTCCATTAAGTAATGCAGAAAAAATTGTCAAAATTCAAAAATGCTAATGATATTATATGAATCCTCTTAGCTATGACTATATCTTAGTTACCTGTTAATGAATATCAATATAAGAATTAACACCAAGTTAAAATACAAAATTAACAATATATTAGCTAGGCTTGTATATAAACCCAGAATCTTACCTCTGTTTTGGACAATAATACCAAACTTTGAAACTCCTATTTTCTTTAAAATAAATAAACAAACATGTTGTAAACTGTTTAGTATAATAAATATCTACCCTTAGATGGAATCACTATTGCCTACTTTGAAAATATTCACTAAAAAGATCTCTTAAGGGACTTAAACTACAATTTTGCACATATATAAAGTAACATTACCCTTATCTAAATTATCAGTTGTAAACCTAGTGGCAGAGTGAATTTCTATGCCCCTAATCTCTAGCAAAACAAGTATTATTGTATTAAGTGTGTCTTAGAGACCCTGCTTTCACTGATGCAAAAATATTTCTACTGCTTATGATGACATAGATAACCTTAAAAATAAGAATTGAGTGTAAATGATCACAATATTTTCATGCAGAAAGAAGCCATTCATCTCAAGAAGTGGTTAACTCTGCAGATATATTGGTGGCAGTTTAGATGTCTGCATTTTTAACTAAATACAGAAGGATCCAAATATAATGTGTTATTTTCTATCTACTGATAGCCGTGTGCTTTCCAAATATATTTTTGTGTTCTCACATATGATGAACGAGTCTATTGTTCTCAAACTCGCTCTCCTAATATCTTTTGTATTGGTGTTATGCATTGCTAAAGAAAATCTGTAATACTTTGAAAATGGGAGACACTGGAAAAAGAAATCAGTGAAATAAAATACAGCAAAGCACAGAGTTCTGCTTCTGATATCTCCTCCTGTTGAAATCCTGCACGGACTATGTACATATATATTCACATCTACATCTATATACACGTGAATATCCATATAAATACATATATATATACACATAGATACAAGTATATATAGACAGTTGCAAACAAGGCTGTGTTATGATCCAATCATAAGAGATAGTTCTGCCCAAATTAAGGTGCAAACAAGACCATGAGCCAAAGTCAATTGTATGGATTTTATTTAACAGTAAATGTGAGTTTGAGAGAGAGAAAGAAACAGGAAGAGAAGAGAGAGGGGGAAGACAAAAAGAATAAGAGAGAGAGGGATTAATGAAAAAATATCACCACCACATGGATTCCTGCAGCATCCTGCTGGTCCTTCATTCTTGTCTTCTTTGTGGTCCCCAAATCATTCTTCTGGAGGTACCACTTTTATACAGTCCAAGTCCTAGGTACCCATGGGGCTTAGTTGCTGTTCCCATGATTTGAGATAGCATGTGCATAAACACTTACTTCCTTTCCCCTTCCCACTGCCTGCCATGGTGGGAATTTTTGTCCAGATGCTAACCAAACCTTTACCTCCATTAGGTCAAGAATTAGCTCCTTCCTGCTGTGGCATCTGTGCTTATCTCAAGTTCCATTGTGGTGACTTATGGGAACAGTGTTTTGAGACATGTAACTGCATTCTTTTAGTCTTCACAGGTTAGAACTAAAAGAAAGCTAGAGAAACTGCT
The DNA here is from genome assembly GCA_013398075.1 of Notiomystis cincta. NCBI lineage: Eukaryota > Metazoa > Chordata > Aves > Passeriformes > Notiomystidae > Notiomystis > Notiomystis cincta. Next base: position 60,861 of record VZRX01007750.1, read on the forward strand.
CAGAAGATCCATTGTACTGCAGCACAGTGTGCCTAGGACAGGGTTTAGGCCTCAATTTAATTCAGTCAAAAGAGTAAGGAAGT
>VZRX01007750.1:61864-95664 GCA_013398075.1 Notiomystis cincta
CAAATATATTTTTGTGTTCTCACATATGATGAACGAGTCTATTGTTCTCAAACTCGCTCTCCTAATATCTTTTGTATTGGTGTTATGCATTGCTAAAGAAAATCTGTAATACTTTGAAAATGGGAGACACTGGAAAAAGAAATCAGTGAAATAAAATACAGCAAAGAACAGAGTTCTGCTTCTGATATCTCCTCCTGTTGAAATCCTGCACGGACTATGTACATATATATTCACCTCTACATCTATATACACGTGAATATCCATATAAATACATATATATATACACATAGATACAAATATATATAGACAGTTGCAAACAAGGCTGTGTTATGATCCAATCATAAGAGATAGTTCTGCCCAAATTAAGGTGCAAACAAGACCATGAGCCAAAGTCAATTGTATGGATTTTATTTAACAGTAAATGTGAGTTTGAGAGAGAGAAAGAAACAGGAAGAGAAGAGAGAGGGGGAAGACAAAAAGAATAAGAGAGAGAGGGATTAATGAAAAAATATCACCACCACATGGATTCCTGCAGCATCCTGCTGGTCCTTCATTCTTGTCTTCTTTGTGGTCCCCAAATCATTCTTCTGGAGGTACCACTTTTATACAGTCCAAGTCCTAGGTACCCATGGGGCTTAGTTGCTGTTCCCATGATTTGAGATAGCATGTGCATAAACACTTACTTCCTTTCCCCTTCCCACTGCCTGCCATGGTGGGAATTTTTGTCCAGATGCTAACCAAACCTTTACCTCCATTAGGTCAAGAATTAGCTCCTTCCTGCTGTGGCATCTGTGCTTATCTCAAGTTCCATTGTGGTGACTTATGGGAACAGTGTTTTGAGACATGTAACTGCATTCTTTTAGTCTTCACAGGTTAGAACTAAAAGAAAGCTAGAGAAACTGCTCAGAAGATCCATTGTACTGCAGCACAGTGTGCCTAGGACAGGGTTTAGGCCTCAATTTAATTCAGTCAAAAGAGTAAGGAAGTCTGCAGCCCAATTCTTTCTGAAGAGCTCTTTATCTTCCTCTTCACTGGTCTCTCCACATACTCTGGTAAGAGGGTGCATTGGGTCTGGCTGAGATGGAGTTCATTTTCCCACAGCAGCCCTCCCAGTGCTGTGCTTGGCAGTGGTACCTATAAAGGCATTGATGACACCCCAGAGTTTTGGGTACTGCTGAGCAGGGCTGCACAGCACTGGCAATGTCTCCACCATTCTGCCCCTCCAGCAGTAGCCTGGGGGAGGGCAAGATCCTGGAGGAGACACCACCAGGCCAGCTGACCCAAACTGACCACAGGGGTATTCTGCACCATGTGACATCTGCTCAGATATAAAAGTTGAAGAAAGGAGCAGGAAGGGGGGATATTTGTTATTTACAATGTTTGCCTTCCAGAGCAACCACTCTGAGTGCTGAAGCTCTGCTTCCTGGGAAGTGACTGGACATCCTTTGCTGATGGGAGGTGGAAAATAAAATTATTGGCTTTTTCTCTTTGCTTGTGCACATGCAAACCTTCAGTTTTGCTTTAGTAAATTGCCTTATCTCAACCTACAAATCATTTTCCACCTTCCTTTCTCTCCCCTGCCTAGCTAAGAAGGGGGTGATAGAGTGGCTTTGTGAGCATCTGGCATCAAGCTAGGGGCAACCCACGACAGCGAGACATGGCTATCTTATTTTAAACAAAGGAAGTGCAGCCTTTTGTGGCTTCACAGAACCATTCAGCCTCTGAACAGACAAGGAAATGAGCAAAAAAATTTATTTATTGCACATGTAATTAATTTTCTCATTTGGAATATAAATGATTTTCTTCAGGATTAAAGTTGTATTGACAGGACAGGCAAAAAACATAGTGACATGACTAGAAAAAGTAAACAGAAAACAATATTTATCCCCTCCAATAATCAGTCATTCATTTGATGGGATGAAGTACAAGCATAAGCAATAATGGAGGAAAATGAAACAATGGACTGCGAAAGACAGAAAGTTCAAGGTATTACAAGTGGTACTACAACTTCTCTATAAACTATAAAACATTTGCCACAAGACTATGTATTTAAGGTTCTATTCCCTTGTATGTCCCTTTTTCACAACTGACCATTTTAATTAAATTTTGGAGTTTTATTCTCAAACAATTCTTCATCAAAGACACCAAAAAGAACCAATGGCACATATTCAATACTTACAGACTAATGAAGATTCAGGAAATTTCATATTTGAAAGAGTGCACAATCATGCTTTCAATTGTCTTGTCCTACTTTAGTTAGTAACAACCACTGGCAAAAAGAAGAAAGAGTGTAGCTAACATTAAACTGTAGTTCAAATACTAAATATTTTTTGAGGACTCAGAGTCAAGAAATTTCAAGATGTAAAAATTACAATTTTTTTATATCAATAAATGTCTAATATCAAGTTACAGAAGGACAGTAGGTAGATTTAGTGGGGTTTCTGTTTATTTTTGTGGCTTTTTCTAAGTGGCAGCAAATGCTAGTTTTAAGATAGACTTTTTTCTCTCCACCACTTTTCTTTAAATGCTTTTGCCACAGTACTTGATATAGATGGTTATGCTTACAAAGATAAAATGAAAGTGGTCATCAGAACATATAGTGTTGACAGGCAGAGAGGCCTAACAGGTATACTCTGCTGTAGAAGTAAAATTTGTAATATTTCCAGTTGGTAAGCAATCGTCTTATTTGATACATTTTAAATAAGTTTGATACATTTTAAATGAGTTATCTTCTCTCAAGAGCATCTTGCACACAGTAAACTTCCAAAACTTCCTGGAGTGTAGCATCTACAGCAAAAACATTTACTCAGAAATAAGAGAAAATGTATGTAACCTTTAGAAGAAGCATATTAAAAACATTATGACTTTATAACATGCATTATTCAATTTAAAAAAAAAAAAAATCCAGCTCTTCAAATGGCAAAAATCTCCTGGCCACTCTGCAGCTGAAATACATTTAATTTACATGGTTAGTAAAGTTGTTAAAATATCTGGTTCTGTTATCAGAATTATATACTGCAGGTCAAAACATTTTCAGAAATTATTTTTGGAATACAGAATGTAAGTTCTAAACTTGGGAATACTGCATACTTGTTGATAGAACAATTTGACAAAAAATGAAAATCTAAGGTGATGATCAGATTATCGTATCTATAGATTTTTTACCTTGTCTGTGCATAAGTGGATGGAGAGATATTGCAGGGCTTCAGTATTATGAGATTGAATATAGTCTTCTAGATGGATGAAATCCCATAAGCATCCTTCCTTTTTTTTTATTTTAATGATTCTTACATTTCAATACATGAGCATGGAAGCAAATATTTCAAGGAAAAATGCTTAATTATAAGGTATTATGTTCTTACAGAAACTTCTTGGACTGCTTGACTTCATTATTACATTAGGCCTGCCCTGGCACACTTTTAGTCCTGACAGGGACTCTCTGACAGGGTGTTTTCATGTTTCTCTATGCAACTCCCAGCATGAGCCTAGACTTCATCACCTATTCAGCTCCATCTTCCTGGAAGGGTTTGCCTCAGGATGCAAAGTGCTAGAGTTCAGGGTTACATTACTGTGTGGGAACAGTATTCCTTGTTCAGGTTGTCTGTTGCTAGGTATCTAGGATAAAGTGATGGGTTACTACATCAGATGTGAAGGTTTTTAAATACAGAGACATTTCTAAAGCTGCTGGTCAAATATAGTTCACCTCATAAATAACATATTTAGTAAGAATGATTTTGGAGTCAGTAGAGAAACACCCATGCAAAAAACCCAATCCAAACCTGGCTCTTCAAAGAAGTGTTCCATCACAAATTACCTGTCTTAAATATGAAAATTACTTTAGTGTTCAGTTCACAGGATAATACGACAAAAACTCTGAAATTAGGAAATCTGAAAGGCAAACGCAAATCACATGCAAGTAGATAAATATTCACCAGCAAAAAAAACATGGAACGTATTTGATTGTCTAGAGTTGAGGAGTAAAGCAAAACTCAGAATAAGGGACTGCTGGGTAGCTGTTGGAGGGAAGAAATAGATCATAGCCAAAACTGATCAAAAATGGTGTTAGTAAGGCTGTCTCTCAATCTCTTCTAATGTTTCTCATACATCTGGATTGCCATCAATTATATTTTGCCTAAATTAGAGCCATAGATGCAAACATTTCTTGTGATAGACATCTCCTTTTGAATAGTGTAGTGATATTTATAATATTACTATATAAAATGTATGTCCTGATAGCATTATTATATAAGTACAACTTGAATGGAAAGTATTCAAGTATTTAAAATAATTCCACAACCTCAAGGAGAAAAAGAACCCAAACAACCAACCTACAATGTTTTCTTTATGCCTATACACTTTATTTAAAAATCACATTGAAAAGAAAGAATTTAGTTACATCTGTTGAGGAAGTCTTTATCAGCTGGGCAAGCTAATCAAAGATGAATTCTAGATTAAGAAAGTCCCATTGCTTGCTTGTCGAAGACCTGGACTTTTCTTCTCTTGCAGATCACACATCTGGCAGTGGGCATATCAGGTACCTCTTTCAATTTGTATTTTCCCTGCTGTCCTGGAAAACAATGTAGAAGTCCCTGAAATGAAATGTAAAAGCAACATTTATTAGAATATTCAACATTGAAACCCCATGCCTAGACATGGAGAACAAGGAGAAAGACTGGTTAAGGAAGCTGGAGTAGGAGCCCAGTGGATGAGGCCTCAGAATGAGGTGAAGGCTGAGTCTATCATGCAGTTAAAGACTGCTTCTTATTGTATATAAGGAGGCAAATTTATATGCTATAACAATCTTAATTATACCACTGCCAAACTCAATGTCTTATCCTCTGCTTGAGTTTTAGTCTTATTGTTAATGAAGAGTCTGAACAAACAAAGCTGATATTTTTGCATGACTGCAATTGTCTACTGCCTGCACAGACAAAAACCTTTTGTTTAGGGCTGAGGATGCCAAGTTAGCTGCCAATAACTGAACTTGCAGGGGGCTGTGGAAATTGTCAGTGATGCCAAGAAAGCACAGAGTAACAGCAAGCTGCTGAACTTTCTGACAAGAACTGCAATGAAATGACTGCACATTAAATGTGTTTATAACAATGAAGTGAGCCACAACAAGAAACATTTTTCAGAAAGGAAAACTACCTTTTATTTATGAATATCTAAAGTGGCACTATTTGAAAACACATCCTGTGTTTTTAGTATGGAAATTTTATTGATAACAGATTTCTTTCTGCTGACACCTTAATTTTCTTTAAAAGCTGGCAGTTCTTTGGCAGTTCTTATTTTTTATGCTATGGTGTTTCAGATAAACAAAGAATTCACCTCAAGGCATTTTTTAAAAACTTGACAGCTCTTCCAGATTCCATTTTTTATGACAATTTCTAAACTAGTGACCTAATAATAAGAGGGACTACAAAGCCAGGCAGTTCTGTCAAAGTACACATGATGTTTGAATCATCTGTAAAAGCCATTTTGAAATATTATATTGCTGCTGCACTTCATTTCGAAGCATTTTATTAGTATGTCTACAAATGCAAACCTACTCCATCTGACTTGAACAACCATATATGGTAGACTGCATAAATGAAGTTTCTCCTTTTTCTTATCATTTGCTTGCTCATGAATACTGAAGAAAGAGATGTGCATGTAATTTATGTAGAAAGAGAAATTATATTTCTTTTACTTTGAAATGGAAATAAATAAGATATAAACTTTCATTTGACCATTTTTCTCTCTGTCTTTATCTTAAAAAGGCATTTTAGCTGTAATAAGGGTCATGAGATGACCTTGAGCTTTTCTTTTTTTTTTTAAATATATGATTCTGCACCTGAATTCTCATTTCCTATGAAGAGGCACATGAAAGACTCTCAGTTAACAGGTTCCTCATCTTGGGGTGATCACTAGCCCTTTTCCTGCCATTCCACCTAATGAATTGTGTGTCAATTGCTTTGATTGAAGTATGTGTTGCCACAGTATGAACTAGTATTTTATCTATCTTCAAAGCACAGAGAGCATTCCAATCAGCCTTGGTATATAGACCTTGACTGCAGTTAAGATGCTCTTCAGTCTTTCTTGAAACCTCAGATGTTGTGTAAGGAGTGGCAAAGAATAAACCCATTAATAGATGAAGAATGTGAGGTAAAAATTGAGGAAAGGTTACAGGAAAATGGATGAAACTGCTTTCCAAATGAGAAATCTTTGGCAAAATGACTATGGAAATTTGTAACCCAGATCTTGTAGGGAAGCTCAAGCTAGTTCAGTGCTGCTAAAGTATCATGAGAAAGTCAGTTCTATTCTTCCTAAAATGACAAATTTTCATAGAATCATAGAAACATTGAATCATATTATTTGGAAAAGACTCTTAAGATCCTTGAGTCTGACTGCTAAACCAGCACTGTCAAGTTCCCCAGAAAACCGTGTCCCCAAATGGCCACATAAAGGTCTTCTACATTTGACTTCACCACTTCCCTGGATAGCCCAATCCAAAGCTTAGCAAGGCTTGCAATGAAGAAATTCTTTGTGATGTACAACCTGAACCTCCCCAGGCACAGCCTGAGGCCATTTCCTCTTGTTCTGCCCCTGACTGCCTGAAAAGAGACCCACCCCCACCTTGATACAAACCTCTTTCAGGCAGTTGTAGAGAGGGATAAGGTCTCCCCTGAGCCTCCTTTTCTTCAAGCTAAACAATCCCAGCTCAGCTTCCTCACCACTACTCACAAGAATTGTGCTCCAGATCCTTCCCCAGCTTCATTGCCTTCTCTGGTCTCTCTCTAGCACCTCAAAGTCCTTCTTGTAGTGAGTGCCCCAAAACTGAACACAGATTTGAAGTGTGGCCCTGCTAGTGCTGAGTACAGAAGGTCAATCACTGCCCTGGTCCTGCTGGACACACTATTGTGAACACAGACCAGGATCTCACTCTTGGCCACCTGGGCACATACTGTCTTGTTCAACCACTGCTGACCAGCATCCCAAGGTCCTTTTCCACTGGGCCACTTTCCAGCCACTCTGGCCCCAGCCTTCAGTGCTGCACAGGGCTGCTGTGACCCAAGAGAAGGANAGCTTCCTCACCACTACTCACAAGAATTGTGCTCCAGATCCTTCCCCAGCTTCATTGCCTTCTCTGGTCTCTCTCTAGCACCTCAAAGTCCTTCTTGTAGTGAGTGCCCCAAAACTGAACACAGATTTGAAGTGTGGCCCTGCTAGTGCTGAGTACAGAAGGTCAATCACTGCCCTGGTCCTGCTGGACACACTATTGTGAACACAGACCAGGATCTCACTCTTGGCCACCTGGGCACATACTGTCTTGTTCAACCACTGCTGACCAGCATCCCAAGGTCCTTTTCCACTGGGCCACTTTCCAGCCACTCTGGCCCCAGCCTTCAGTGCTGCACAGGGCTGCTGTGACCCAAGAGAAGGACCTTGTTGAACCTCACACAATCAGCCTCAGCCCATGGATCCAGCCTGTCCAGATCCCTCTGCAGAACCTTCCTACCCTTCAGTGGGTCAACACCCCCACACAATTTGGTGCTCTCTGTAAACTGAGAGAGAGTGCACTCAATGCTCCTGTTCAGGTGATCACTAAAGATACTGAGCAGGACTGAGCCCAGCACTAATCCCTGGAGAGCCCCACTAGTGTACAGACACCAAGAGGATGTAGCACCATTCACCAACACTCTTCAGGCCCAGCCATCCAGACAGTTCTTAATAGGTGCAGGAAGAGTGCACCTGTCCAGGCCTTGAGCAGCCACTTTCTCCAGGAGAAAGTTGTGGGAAATGGAGTCCAACCTTTACTAAAGTCCAGGTAGAAAACAACCACTGCCTTTCCCTCATCCACTAGCTGGGCCACCTGGTCATAAAAAGAGAACAGATTGGTCAAGTGGGGCCTGCCATTCCTAAGTCAGTGCTGGCTGGGCCCAATGCCTGAAGTCCCTAAAGGCATCATTTGATTCTTTAATTCCTTCCTTTATAAAAATTGAAAATAAGGCATTAGACCTAAAAGCATTAACAGGACTACTGCTCTTCAACTAGAGATGCACTTTAGCCTTCTAAATGTCTTTTTGTGCCATTCAATGAAGATAAACAAACCCAACAGTGGTCTGTGCTTTATTTGCTTATATCTCCAAAATGTTATCAAGCCCCATGCCCCAACAAATGAAAAAAATCTTATTTTGATTTTTTTCAACAGTTGAAGGATATCTCGAAATCCTTAGCTTTGGAGTCCATTCTCACTGAGATTCTCGGTATTTTTATTCTGTGCTCTACGATAGCCTTATTGCTATTGCTTGTTTTCAAGCTTCTAGACTCATGACCATCTAATCCTCAAAGTTATCCAACTGACTGGAAGAAAAATGCTGTATTTCCCTTAAAACCTGATTTGCCTTTCCATGAGAGACACAGGTATGCACAGTCTTTTAGGTTACACTGGATATGTCCATCTCAGACATATAAAAAGATACAACAGAACACCATTATTTTATTAAATGACACGGTTCATGCTATACCCTTTCCAGACAAACAATATTTATTCTGTGCTAGGAAAAATTTTGACAATTTTGACAACATTACTTGGTTTCTGTGAAGGTTTTCATCTGTCTGTTCATTTATGTACACCACTGTGATCTTTTTCCTTCATTGGGTTTACTTGAACAAAAGGTGAAAGAATTTTAGAGATATGGAAGAAATAAAAGAGCAGGACGCTTACACAAAGGGATTAAATGTATCTGCTCTCCACTAGTGGAATTTAGTCTATCTATTTCAGTAGTTCTTGTTACTTTTTTGTTTTCTTTTCTTTTCTTTTTAAAAGTATCACTCTTGTCATTGTTTGAATGGCTAGAAAAACAAATAAACCAGGGATTCAAGGATACATCACTTGTACCTGAGAAGCAGTTCTGATGGAGCCCAAAACTGATTGCACATGAGGGATCAGTATACACTCAATAGCCACTTTTTGGATGGCTTTCACAATGTTTTCCTGCAGAATTTTTATTAAAATGAATAGATGGGAGACAACAAGAAAGTCTTCAGTGGGACGACTATGTTGGTATAAGCAAACTATTTTTTGCAAAAGAATATTCTGCAACCTCCCTTCTGTCTCTCTGCACTTCACATTTGGATGTTAAAGCTTTCTGAACACTAATATTTATTTCTTCTGTGATCCTTAGCTGACAGGAGTTCCGACCATTTTGCATTTGCTGTATCTCATATACCAAACCAATAGTAAAATTATGTACATCACTTACATTTTCAATACTTCTAATGAAATGCTATAATCTCATTTTAGGAGAGACAGCATGACAACATAGCTGGTAGCAATCTCTGTTGAATAAGAAGTCTGATTTCATACATCTGTAAGAGCAAATAATTGGAAAACACCAAGATCAAGAAAAAAGTCCAATGTCACCCTAAAGTCAACAGATGTGAGATATCAATATTAGAAAATTTCTTCCTTTATTCCCATAAAGGACTTGAAGTAATTAAATTATTACAATAACCAATCTCAATAAATCATCCCACACTTCAGAAAATAAAAATTATTCCATTACATTCCCCGTTGTGAATTCTCAAAACTATGAATTTGGAATTTTAATTCCATAACTTCATTATTTCTTCTAAGGCACAGGTTGTTTTATAAAACAGAGTAAGAAACAAAAACATTTGCTAATATATCTCTAATAAGTGACTACCAAAGAAGCAACAGGAGGCTGACTGAAACTGAGTTTGGTTTCTTTAAAATTACTCCTGAATATTCACAGCAAACATCTTGCACCACGCACCCAGCTCTCAAGAGGATAATAAAGTTTTCCCATTGTCACTCCTGTAGCAAATATTACTTCGTATTGAACTAGCATGAAAAACAATAGTTTCTCTTTTTTAAGACTTTAAAATAAAGCAGCAGCGCTAATAATTGCTTCTTATGTTTTGGGGATTTTTTAAGTACGCAGAAAACTAAAGTAAATCTCAGATCTGAATGAACTTTCTTTTTGTCAGCTTCTCTTTCCATTCTAAAGTAGCTGGCTACAGACTTCAGATAACTGCTCCAGCTATCAAGTAGAACTAGAAGAGGAATACATAAAGGGGACCAAATATGATAGCCTTAGTGAAAGAATTTATATGAGGAGAAAATCAACACTGATATTCTTCTTTCTGGAAATAAATGGGCTGAGAAGCAATATTCTATGGGTCTGTAAAATCATGGTTGGCTCAGGAATTGCCTCTGATATCATATATCACTATGACTCATAATATGAGAAGTTGGAAGCACACTGGCCATTTTACCAGGTTTAGGACATGTATTTAACAGTAAAGGGACATATATTTTCATACATTTTGTACTGTGTAACCTAGTGTCACAGAATGTTTTAGAGGTAAAACAAACAAACCAAAAAAAGGTTTAAAGGCTGAAAAAGTTAAATTAAATTTGAAGTTATTGATGCTTTTAAATACAGCAATCCAGCAGTGTTCTTTGATTCAGAGGTCCTTATATTGATGCATCATAGAAGCTAAAAATATGTTACATTGGGGAAGGCCTGAATATTAAAATCCTCAAACATCTGCTTCTCACTGCTGTTAAAGGAAACCTACTGATATTGGTAGGCCTGGGGTCTCATCTGTCAGGAAGGGTAAAACATGGTTAGACTTCAACATTGAAAGCAGCATGCTCTTTTCATGGTGTAGGAACGTGTTTTAGAATGGTTAAGAATTTTTTCTTAACAGATCCTAAGAAATTTTAGCTTCCCCTGTGACAGGAGTGAGCCAAAAAACTTGAACAGAAATGATTTTGGTCTTTATTAGGCAATTTCTATTCTTTATCCTTATCTTATCTAAAAATGTGACAGCAGCTCTACAAGGAATTTTGCTTATTAAGCCCCCCAAGTCAATTATTAGTTACTCAAAAAGCCATTCATATAACCAATTCTTGTTCCAAGAACACAAAAAACACTGAAAATTTATTCTTGCACCTCTTTTCATGCTGTAATCACTTGAGGAAGGACAGTGATGATACACGAGCTTTAAACTGCTTTTCATGTCAGTTCAGTGTTTTTCTTTGCCCGATGATAGATTTTCATTATATTACAATAAAGCCTTAGTGCTGGTACAACTTGTTCACGCTGTAATTTGCTTGTTTCAGTTTTGCTGCTTCTTTTAAGAGTGTCAAAAAAGCAATTTTTAAGGCTAGACAGCATAACCAACTACATGGTGAAGGAAAACACTTCCAGCCATGTGTGATTACTGATTAGCATTCCTGAGAGGTGGGCTACAGAGTAAAAATATATTATTGCCTGCTGCAAGACAGTTACCTCAGGAAAATCATGATGGGACAAGAATGACGTGTTTCAAGCAACCTGCAACATTTATAAAATGTGCTTCATCTTCCCATATTATTATGAATATCTTCTTGGACACATGTAACAAAAGGAATTTTGTACAGAAATGTGTCAGCATGGCATGGTTGCAGCTTTTAATGGTTTGGAATTATTATCAACTAGTGAGCTTTAGGACTATTGGGATTTCAGCAGAACAATGATTCCAAGTCACATGAGGGGACTCCAAAATAACCTCCTAGAGGATTGTGTAAGCACCTATATCACATCACTAAGATGAGGTATTGTATGTGTGGTCAGTCAGCTGGCTGTGATCACTGGGACTGCTCTGGCAAAAAAAGGGCTGGTCAAATCTTCCTTCATCCAAATGCCTCTTACCACTTCCCTGATACTTTTTAAAGTTTACATTTATACCTGATAGGATTGAATAAGTATTTATATCTTAGATTAAATATTCAAAGAAAAACACAAAGGAGTCTTCCACTTCTGTTATCATGAGTTTGTTCAATGGCCTCAGAATTCCACAGTCATTTTCAAATTTGCTGAAAAACTGATTAGCACCTAATTTTGGAGGCACAAAAAGCTCTCCACAACACATTGGTTTGTCAGATTCACAGGGCTGATTTGACTTATTTTAATATCATACATATTGCAAATTACCTTATTAGAGTACACAGCTGGGACAAAAACTGAATTAAATGGCTCTTTTCATGTTGTGGCTCCTGTCTTTTATATACAGCCATAGAAAGATACCAGCTAATCAGTGACACAATTAGAGTCAGGGGAACTCAAGTCAGTAAAAATGCCAAAAGAAATGTCTTAAAGCATTTGGTAAAATGCTTAATTCCATAAAGGCCAGTAAGAAACCAGCCACCAGATTTTATATTCCTTAATGTTATTAAAAAGAATATGCTGCTCAAAACAGAAGTTTTATAAACAAAATATATTAATTTTCACGTTCTTAACAGATAATTATGTCTTTCTTCATAAGCATGCTTCCATTTGCTCCTTTATATCAAAAAATTGTAAACTCAAGTAGCAGAACAACAAGTATTTTCAAGAACCTATGGTCCAAGGTGAGACTGTAAACCAAAATAGAATAATACTTAGCAGGTCGTCCCTCACATTAATTATATTAAAATAACACTTCTCATGAGCACCATTTATTTTCCAACTGCCAAAACATAAGTAAATCTCACAATCACAATTTACTTATAATTGAGTACCACCACTGTCGATGTTTTTTAGAGAAATTTTTTCCTCTTTAGAAATGCTAATGTGCCAATACTTAAGGAGGACAATGGATTGACCAGCGGCCATGTGGGTGCGGCCCCTCCCTGCCTGGGGGTTTCTCAGGGAGGGACAGAGACCCCGCGGGGGTGGAGCTGGTGGGGGCTGGGACACAGCCCGGTCCCGCTCGCCGGCTCGGCCTTCCGGAGCCCTGTCCTCGCCCTCAGGCTGCTGCTGCTCTCCGCTTTGGGAGGGGGACGTGTGGCTGTGGCCGGGGGAGAGGAGCTCGCTCATCACCGCAGTTCCAGCCCAGCCTGTTTCTCCTGCCGCGGCCGCAGAGGTTCGTGCCCCGTTAATATCTCGCTGAGAGGGGAACTCTTTCCACCTGGGATCCCGAGATCTCGAGCCCACCTTTCTCCCAGTTCCAGCCGGACCGCGTGGCCGCCGCCGCCCCGGCCCCGCCGTTTCTTCGGCACCGCTCCGAGTTCCAGCTGCACCAGCTCGCGCCCCCACCCCGCTTGCTGAGGTGTCCCGAGTTTCCAGAGAGCCGCGGGGTTTCCAGCACATCTCAGCCACCACCCCGGGATCGCTGCGGTCGAGCCGCCATTGGCGTCTGCTCCCCGAGCTGCCCCACAGCGCCCCCTGCAGCCGCGGGGGAACCATCGCACCTGCCCTGCCCAGCGGAGCCACAGCGCCCCTGCCGGCCGGGACCGGAACTGCACCAAGGGGAAGGTGCCTGACACCTGAGAGCAGCTGCCAGTGGGTTCTCTGGGTCTGGTTTGGTGTCACCGGTACAGTTGTTGCCTGTTTGCCTCATATAAATACTTAGTAAAGATCTGTTATTCCTATTCCCTATCTTTTGCCTGAGAGCCCCTTAATTTCAAAATATTACTAATTCAGAGGGAAGGAGGTTACATTTCTCATCCCAAGGAGGCTCCTGCCTTTCTTGGTAAACACCTGTCCAAATCGTGACACACCACAATACCTGAGCACTTGTGAAATGGCTATGTGTATCTTTCTTAACATATATGTATCACACTGAGAAATTAGTCTTCAGCAGTAACTTCCGGTTCCTTTTGAGTTCATAGATTTTTTCACTTGACAAACAAACACAAAGATTGCTCCACATAAGTTTTAATTTGGAATACAGTACTGAATATCTTTTTTCCTCTTGTTTTTTCCCCTTGCTGCATGTAAATGTTTTGCTATGTCAAAGATACTGACAAAGTTATTTGCAAGACAACCTGGCCTTATTTCTTTTTTCCTGGAGAAAGGTTGCAGAGAGGATTCTGCACTGTTTCAGCAAAGTCCAGCTTGTGCATATCCACTGCAAACCTCCTGTTGCAATATTTTGGTTAGAGAAACCTGAAAACAAAGAGATTAATTAGAGGCAAGGCCACAGAGACCATGCATTGAAAACCAAGCTGCCACAAAGGACTGGACTTTTCCCCCTAAACCATTTTTATAGAGTTTTCATCATTTAAAAACAAACAAAAAACCCCAAAAGAGACATTGCCTCAGAATTTGATGGTGGAGATTTAAGCAGAAAAAGCTGCCAGGCACCATGCAATAGCAAAAAGGTAATTAAAAATAAACATTGCTGTTAAACAAAATGCAGGACTCTGCAGCAATGTGTTAGAGGAAGCAAAAATTGAGAGTGTGCATGGAAGTACAGGAATAGAGGTAAATACATAGTGTGAGAAATTCAACAAGGATGAACAGAAAGCCAAAAATGGTTATGAACATAGTGCAAAAAAGAAAAACCCAACCCAAACTATAATGATGTAATTAAAAGTTCACTGGAGAACTATGGTTTTTTCCCCCAGCTGCCAAGGTTCTCCTTATCAACCATATCAATCACAGTATTTATGAAGTGGCTCCAATATGAGTGTCAACCAAGCTTGATAAGAGCTGGTCCTTATCACCAAGTCATTAAAATCACCTGAAAGAAAAGTTTCATTTAACAGTACCTGTTTGTATATCTTTGCTGGAAGGAAAGAGGAGAGTATTATCTGAACAACAAGCAATTTGGGAGAGAAAGAAAATTGTTGAAAGAAGGTGTCATTTAACTCCTAAATAGTTAAACCTGTAGTGTGACTAACACTACTCTAATGAAAAAAAATCATCTGTCTGCCATCATCTTACATTTTTGGATAAGTGTAGTGTGATGACTGATAGAACTGACATGCAAACAAAAAAAATTAATATTTTACCCAAAATATTAATTTGTGAGGGATGATTTTAGGTGCCACATAATATTTGTTCAGTGCCCAAACTTTGTAATTTGGATTTTAAAGATGCACAGGTACACTTAAATATCTCCTTAAGTCCTGTCCATTTTTAATGATGTTTAGTTCATTTTGGTAATGCTTTCCACTGCAACAAATATTACTGGAGAAGCACAGCACATCTTTAATAAAGAATTGCAAGATTAAAATGTGCCACTGCCTTAAATCCTGAGTCCAAAATTTAAACTGTTAAATAATCTCAAGTCATAAGGAGATAGGGACATTTCAGTTGTGTATGGAAGAATAGAATAACCTGCATGGCCACAGTATTGAAAAAGCAGATTCTAAAATGTTATTACTAGGTTCTCTCTTTGTAGGAGAAAGATCAAGGACTGTTAGTCCTCAGCCACAGATCCCCTGATTTATCCTGCTTTACTTAAGGCCCTTCAAGAATGGCCTTGTCTGTGGTTTCATTTATAATCAATGGTGGGAATCCAATACCTGCAGAGTAAAATGTTGTACAATTTAAGATTTAAATCATCTTTTGAAGGCATCTGTTCCATTTTATTGACCAAGGTGACTAAACTTCTGATTTAGATGCCTCAATTAAGTGCTTAAAATTTAGTAAATCTAGGCAGTAAAAGATCACAAAAAAATGTTTCCACTGAGTTTTATACAGCAAGTGCAAGAAATAGTTCTGTTTATATCACTAATGCTCTTAGAAAGACATAAGATTTATCTTCCTGCAAAGATGTCTGTCAAATATCTGTCAAACCCTCTGTGGTGGGTTGACCTTGGCTGGCTTCTGGACACCTATCCAGAGTCTCACTTCTTCACCGTCCTCGAACATGGGAGGGGGAGAAATAACGTGGGTGAAGATAAAGATAGGAAGATTGATTGACCAGTTATTGTCATGAACAAAACAGACTTGACTTGGTCTGTTCAGCCTGAAGGAGTGTGAGGGAAGACCTCGTTGCAGTCTTCAGCTTCTTCATAAGGGAAAGAGGAAGGCCAGACACTGATCCCTTCTCTCTGGTGATCAGTGATAGGACCTGAGGGAAGGGCTTGAAGTTGTGTCAGGGGAGGTTTAGATTGGATATTAGAAAAAGTTTCTTCCCCCCAGAGGGTGGTTGGGCACCAGAACATGCTCCGCAGGGAATTGGTCACAGCACCACCCTGAGAGAGTTCAAGAAGCATTTGGAATGCCCTTGGGCACATGGTGTGATTTTGGGGGATGGTCCCATGCAGGGCTGGGATTTGCAATCAATGAACCTTGTGTATCTCTTCTAACTCATCATATTCTCTGATTTCGTGACTTGGGGAAAATTAGTATAATTTATTGCCAACTAAAAATATATGTAGATGTTGAAAAACACAGAGAAAAGATGCTTCATCCATCCCCTTTGGTTCCAGATTCAATATCATTCCGCCATTCCTGACTCCTTGTCCTCTCCCCACCCTGCCAGCATTGCAGAGGCAAGGGGGAACTGGGGGTTGCAATGATGAGGTTCCTTTCTGCCACTCCCTCCTTCTCACCCTTTTCCTCTGCTCCAGTGGGGGCTACTCACAGGCTGCCACTTCCCTCAGGACATGTACACCTGCCTCAGCGTTGGGTCCTCCATGGGGCTGCAGTGTGGATATCTGCTCCAGCATGGAGTGCCTCCTCCTTTTCCTCTGAGCCTGGTGTTCCATCTGCTGTTTCTCACTCTTTTTGTTCGTTCATCCTCTGTCTGTGCAGAATTTTCTTCCTTTTCTTAGAGATGTCTTCATTGAGGGACATAGCTAGGGCCTCAGCTATCCCCTGCAGTAGGACCTCACAGAGCTGACAGGAACTTGTTGCTGCTGATGTGGAACAGCCTTGGCTGCTTCTCTTGGAGGCCACAGCTCCCCACTGGCCTAGCCTTGGCATGCAAATCCATTACATGCCCTTTTCCTAGAAAGACATGTTTATTATTTGTGAGTCATTACCAGGTTATAGATAAAAACTTTGTATTATTCTAGAAAGGAAATTAATGAGTGAGGTGGTAATACTTTTCCCATTAATATTCTCATGGAAAGTTCTGTTTATTGTAAAGGTAAGAGTTTTCATTCTTGCAGGTCAGAGTTTTTAGTTCTGGATGTAAAAACTATCTTAATTTCCCCAAAGGACAGCTTTCAGGATGTAGCACTGAGCTGAGGATATTCTCTATGCTGTTAAACAGTCAATTACTTTCATCCCCTGCTTCCAGAATGGATGAGCTTTTTTCTTTGAAAAGGTAGTCCAGACACTCCAGGGATTCAGTCAGATGTGGAGACTGAACGACAACTGCACCTAAACCTGCCATGGTACATGTATGAGTATTTTTGATTACAGAGCTACTAAGTTTAATCTGGAGTGTCTTTGAAGTCTAGTCTAGAAGAAGGTGCTGTATAAACTTTAGCATCTATAGATGTGAAGTGCAAGTAAAATGTCTGAAAAACATTTTAGGAAATGAACTGAAGTGTCTTAGGTAATTAATTTATATGAGGGAAAAACAGGATAGGTAAGTTCCTTTCTAGGATAAAGTACACAGCTATGCAGGTAAAGTGTCAGCAAATAAGTAAGCACTATTCCACAAATTGCCAATGTTTTTGCTGTTGTTTTCTTTTCCATTTTTTAAAGCTTTTGGGTGGAGAGTTGGAAACAAGTCCCTTGCTCCTCCCTCCTATTAAAAGAAATAAATCAATCCAGTCATTCCAGCCAATCCAGCTGCTTCTCCAGAAGCTACATAGTTGGTCTCAAGACTTCTGGAAGAATCTAAAATTCGATGCCTTTCTTCCTGCTGATATGGACAAACTCTAGGTTCTTTTCCTTTTGCCCTTCTCAGTTTTCATGGTCCTTCTCAAGTTCCACAAGGCTCATTTCACCGTAGTAGAAAATATCTCTGAAGATGTCTGAGCTACATATCCTGAAGCTGAGACCAACTGTAGAAATGGTTATGAAAAGCCTTATACTCTTAAACTATCACTCTGCTAGTACCAAGAAGAGGACTTGATCTTTTTTTGCAGTTGTCTGCTAACTCAGTCAGGGCTGTGTTCCAGAAGAGAGAAATGAGACTAATGGAGCCTAATTTCAAAAATGCTGATAGTTTAATTTATGCCTAGTTGTTACATAATATGTAATTAATGAAGCATAATCAAAGAAATACTTCTAGGAAAGAATCAGTTCTGGTTTGACATGCAAAGTTTTTTGTGAACCTTAGCCTGTTACAAAGAAATTCCCCCTTCTAAAACAAATTAATGCAGATGCAGATGTATGGATTTCACAGGGTAAGCAAACACTGTTCTCATACGTTGTGCTGCAGTAATGACTGAGCCTCTTTTACAAGAGCTAATTGCTATCAAGTGCCTCAGCTGAAATATTTGGCTGTTAAGCTCCTGCTTTTAGGTGTTCAAAATGGTATATTCTTAAGATTTGGAACTGATAGAAACATTTGGAAAATACACGTGTAAAAATTACTATATGATTTTTTTTTCAAGTCTTCAAAAAACATGTAGATGTGGTACTTAGGGACATGGTTTAGTGGTGGACCTGTCAGTGTTAGGTACATGGTTGGACTTGATCTTAGAGGTATTTTCCAACCTCTATGATTTTCTGTCATTCTCTAAGTAAACTGCAGCTCTGGTGCTCTGTTACCTTCTTCAGTAGTCCTTGATTCTGCTAATTTTTAACAGATGCAGTGGGAGCTGCCAGGAATTTTCCCTTTCTGAAAACATTCAACTCTGACTTCTTTGGAGATCACAGATGGGGTGAGAACAATAATTAAGACTTTCTGTCTATCTAGTTTGCTGTTTATTTTTCTATCACTGTCAGTTACATCAATACTAAATTCTTGATAAAATTGATCTGATTTTACTCCCCTCTGAATGTTTTATGTTAAACACTGGTTTTTTTATTGCACTTTTTTTGCCATGGCTCTTTTTTGAGATTTTTAAGCATCCTGCAGAAGTCAGTGGGCACCTAATGGTGATGCAAGGAAACTTTCTTCACACATACTCATTCTAACGATCGGGTCTTTGAAGCACTAGACACTGGGATGGAAAACAGAACTATTTGGCATGCATTTCAGAAACCTGTGTACTGATGATGACAGAAAAATATGGATGGCAGAGCTCACTCCAAGACTCATCCTTTGCCAGCTGGGCTTGTAAACAGGTTACAGACTTCTTGAATAAACAATGTTGAGAAAATCTGTGAACCAAATGTCAAAATAACCTGAGGCTCAGTTTGACCAATGACCAAAGATAAGTTCTGAAGCTCTGTTCTCAGCTGAAAGATGGAATTCAACTATTTTCCTGTTTAAGGAAAAGGCTTAAGTCATCTGTGAGCATAGAAGAAGCTTCTATTAATTCCATTGGCTGAGACAGAGTATTTCAGATTTATTAATGCTGTTCCTAAGAAAACAGCTGAGGAAAACAGTTGACAAGTGATTACATTGCCCAAGAGCCATGACAAGTTTTTCTGAATTATTCAGTTACTAATCAGTTTGTGAAATAAGACTGAAAAGAATCTGCTTTTGTAGGTATGCTCAAACAGTGAAAATGAAGGCTCTTTAATTGTTTACTTACTAATCTTCTGAAAATGATACACACGACCAACCATGATTTCATAGTAACGAGAGTATTGCTGGATTATTTTTCAACCTTAGTTACCCAGAGAGAAATAATTTTATAAATCTTTGTCACAGAGGGGAACAAAAATGGGAACAAAATGCTCTCCCCTCCCAAAACCCCTCAATCCAAATAGGGAGAAATCAAAGTACCAAATGAAAAAAGAGTGAGAAAAAGTACGCATAAAACCTAGGTTTTGTAATTTAATGCACCCTGGGTTACTTCTCATTTAGCCAGAAGCAACTGTTTAGCAAGAGTGATTATTCTCTGATTTCTGGTTCTTGGGAGGGGAAGAGCAGACAGATGGAATGTACAAGTTACCTCAAAGGAAATGACTGATGAAAGTATTCAAAATTTCACTGGTCTCTGGTGAGGATTCACATGGACAGATATTCTAAAGAGAAACAGTATTTTTCCTTTAAAAAGACATAATTTTGGAAAGCTAAGCCTCAACCTCGTTCTACTGTCTTGGGATTAATTTTCAAATTAAACTTTAGTAAGAAAAAAATTTATTTTCCTCTTGGATGTCTGAGTGCTGATATTTCCCACTGTCACACAAAATACACTCTTCTGCAGCCTGAAGTCAGACCAAGGTAACAATTACATGCCACAGTGATTCATTTTCTTGAGGGCAGGATGCCTGACAAGAGTGTACCCAAAGCTTGTTACAGTACCTTGTATTTTGTGCTTCAAGACATTGCTGAATGCTTCAACAATACCTCAAGTCTTTACCAAATGAACAGTGCTTTCCCTCTTGGTTGCTTTTGGCAGGGCAATATTTCTATATTTAACATGGAATAATAATAATAATAAAAAAAAACATGTGTCCCTCTATCCATGATGATATTTTTTTTTAATTACTATGTGACCATCCTAAGACAAAAAAAGCCCAGAACAACAAACCACCAACTTTTTGTATCTCAGGTCTTGTAGATTTTCATGTGTTGGGTTTTGAGTTTTTAAAATGTAATTTCTAAGTTTTAGAAATCTTAGAGAGCTTTTCTAAAAAGCAAGAGGCTCAGGACCAGATAGAAGAAAAAAAGACAAAATCAGCAATGTTAGAATAAGAGGTTAAGCAGATTCCACACAATGCGCCAGAGTAGATAACTTTTGATTTTTGCTTAGAGAAACAATTTTCAAAAAGCACTGTTTCATCTTGGAAAAAATGCTAGTGCTCTGAATTCCAAGTTTGTTCTAAATAAAAAAGTCTATCTAGAACTTGAGCACTGGATAGATTCCTAGATAGGATATACCTGATAAGGAGGAAAAAAAAAAAAGGAAAAAAGTTTAAGAAACTGGAAAATTCTCATTTTCACAGAAATATGGGAAGTTCTTTGAATGGAATTGTTATCTAAATAATAATATCAAACCAAAGGAGAGGTTAGAGTGTCTACACGTCTGAGGTTCCTTTTAGCCTACATATTAATGTGATTTTGTTTTACTACACAGCTTATACTTAGACAGATCAACATTACCATTGTTCCTGTCTGAAATGCAGTATTACCCTGAAGAACAAATTTTTGAGCTAATAAATTGCAGTCATTCTTGGCAGAGAAAGATGCTTGAATTTAGGTCAGTAGGTATTTTAATCAACTTGTATTCCTCTCAGAATTTTTTTTTCCCTGTCTTATTCAGATTTTGTGATGCCCCAAAATTTGCTCTTGGACTGATGCTGTTCAGATGCAATAATGCTTTTGCCATTGCACAGAGACACTGCTAACCTTAGAACAAAGATCAGTTTTGTTACTAAACGAGAACTCAACGCAGAGATCCATCATGCCAGATTCTCTCATATCAATTCTCAAGGTCAAAAATGAGGAGAGAGGAAGTTTTTTTTAATTATTGCTCAGCTTCTCAGGCATTATGCAAAAGTGCTGAATTGTAAATTATAGCTGATTTGGTGATGTTTGCATATGAGAAAAATTATTCTGGGAAATCAGATTATGAATATTATTGATCCCAAAGTCCCTAGAATATGTCAGTATTAAAATCACAGTGCAATGAGCTGAATTTGTCATACAATATTTTCTATTCTATATTTTTCCCAGCAGAACAGTCCTTTCCCTGTTTACTAAAATATCTCATTATCTGCAACGCCCTTTCCTGCATGTGCTATAAACATCTTCTTATAATGTGAAGCTCAAGTTTTCCCTAAGAAAGAAATAATAATAACCCATGCAATTTTAAGGAAAAGTGTAAATGTCAATCATGCAAGAATTTGGCAAATATCTTTACATTCTAGAAACTCTTAGGGACAGAAGAGGAATCACTGAGAGATCCTCTCAGCAGAGTGTCCTGAGTATAATGTGCATTGAAGCAACCACAGAAAGGTGTTTTCTTCAGTCCCATCCACAAGCAGCTGGGGAAAACATGAATAATCTGAAGCTACACATATACTAAAAATATATCATGCTCTTTCCTGAAGCAATCACCAGTCACAGCTTATCCTGTACTCATTTACACTGCAAAATTGATTGGTCTAATGTTAAAACTCTTGCCAAATCACTATCAAAATATTTGTATTTTCTCTCCACAAAACTGTCTGAGAAGTACATTTCAGCAGTTTAATGGAGATTGTCTGTTCAAAAATGAGCACATGGAGCACTAACAGAAAAGATGAATCCAGCTCTAATTACTTTGTCTTGTTGCTGTTATTCAAGAATTATGTTGGTCTTATCACTAAATAAAGAGTAGAGCATAGCACAAAAAAATGGTATTCCTATTTTCAAGCTGTGAACTGAATGCTTTCTCACTTGTGTTTTTTAGCAGGTAGTCACAAATGCTACCTCTTTTCCTGAGGAGAGTGAAAGAATACCTTATTTCATTCAGGACATGCAAAGTAAAAGAAGGTGATGCTTACCCAACGACAGAGGCCAGACAAAATTAAGGGAATAAAAGGGAGTTATATTTACTGAAGCACCTTCAGGAACATTTAGGGCAGAGGAAGCTCCCCAGGGGCTACACCCAAAAAATGGACAATGGGTCACAGGTCTTCATGCTTTTCTAAGTTTGGTCCATTTGCATGTTGGGGGTAAACTTTCCAATTACAGTTTCAGGTAATGAAGTCATTTACCCCAAGTTTACTCCCCCCACCAACTAACTGTGTTTACTTTTGTTTACATTTCTCAGGGCCTGAGACAGTCAGGTGTCCTTGATTCCCAGGCCTAGAGAGGAATTGTGTTGTCTGACCAAAATGGGAAAGCAATAGCTAATACTCTGTGTGGAGTTTAGAGTTATACACTAAAGAATAGCAGGATTATAAATATATGAAAAATATAAAGGCTAAAATCCTAAGGCATCAAGGGGAGACTATTTACCTAGGATTATACTTCAGAGAAAGGTAAAAAGTGTTGCTACAGGTTCTGGGGCAGTCTGAATTCAGTAATAAAAGAGAATTAAAGTCACAACTTCCAAGTAAACAGAGTTCAGTTACCTATGGGATTGTTTAATATACCCAATGGATAACAGCTTCAGCTCACAGTATAAATATTTTGTAAATATTTTTCATATGGACAGGGTAGAGTAGGGTTATTCATGGCTGATGATCTTTCTCTCAGATCTTGGAAGAAAGCTGGATTTCAATTTAATGTTTCAGGTAATACAAACGTAGGTATGGGTGCAATATTGGATAATCTAAATTCTCATATTAGTCTATCAAATTTAACTGCTATTTATGGATTTATTGCCCTAGTATAAAGGAAAGAAAACACTTCAGAAATACTTTAAACAGATGTTAAAAGACTATTCAAAATGGTATATAAGCAACTGAGCTTAAACTTTAAGGAGGTATGGTTTCTGAAAGTGTTACCTTAAATAATCTTTCATAAAATGTTTTTTTCAACCAAACCAGACATGCAATTCTATGCATAGATACCAAATATTTTTGCATCAATAGCCCTATAACAGCACTGTTTTAATTTATCAAATACATTTTGGTGATGCAGATATCACTTGTAAAGAATATTAAAGTACTGGACAGCCACTAGGTTAAAAAAACTATAACCCTCAAAACTTTAAAGGAAAATATAACTCTTTGGTAAGCAAACTCTCCATCCTGGAGATGTTAATGATGCTAATTTCCTTGCTCTGTGTATGTACTGCATTTAAGCATCTGTAGTTGTCTCAAGACTTCATTGCATAAAGGAAAAGCCAAGATATGTAGCTAAAGAGAATCTTTACCCCTGACATAATAGGCATTATTTCAGAAGCATGTGCAATACCTGTGCACTCGGTCTCAAGCCATAACTTTTCCAACAGATCTGTGTCTGCACTCACTGAAATCCGTGGCACAGGGGTTGAGTTGTCTCTAGCCCATGGCCCAGTTTTGTAGGTGCAGTTATGTGGCCTTGGCTCAGCTTTACTGAAAATTTCTTGAGCCGTGAGAGGATACAGGCTAAAGCCAAGATTTTCTTCTTGAGAAAAAAAGAATCAAAGACAAAAGTCAAATTTTTGAAATGGTAGTACCAGCTTGGGGAATCAGAGAAAAACAGTGACATGGAAAGGGCTGAAATGCTGAAAATAATAAAAGTGAGTCAAAAAACAAGAGCTTGGATCAAGACCAAGCCTGTTCCAAGGACCACGGAGGGTCTGACACTTTCTCACATCAATAATAATTATCTGGGCAACAGAGACTCATCAGATGCCTGTACTGGAGAATTACTGATGTTAAGTCTAGTTACTCCTGGCTACCTGTTTTGTGTATCTAGCCAGTGAATAATTGCTGTACATTTACAAACTGTAAATGTGTGGTTCTATTTATAGAACCTCTGCACATATTTAAAGAGACACAATAAATTAAGAGCTACATGTGCGTGATAACTTGAATATTCAATGAATATAGTGATAACTCTAGAAGAAGTACACCAGCTTCTGGAAGAAAACACCTGATTTTTGTGTTAAGAAAAAGTGACAAAGTCAGAGCATTAATGTTATATGCAATGAAAATTCTAATTTTACACTCTAAACCTTGGTCTCTAAGCATTTCATTTTAAGTCCATATATTGATATATAATATCCATTTGTTGTAAGAATTTAATTGACTTATATAAATCTCAAAAGAAAGTCGATTGATATTAAAAATTAATAAATGTAGGGAGAAAAAAAAAGCCAACCCCAAACCAATGCAACTATGACTGTATATTGAATTATACAAAACTAAATTCCTACAAATCAAGTGTCCTACAGGTCAAATGTTTGGAACTTGCAAGTATCAACTAAGTATCCCTTCCAGGGAGCCTCCAGAAAGAATTCAGTAAGACATAAATTGATTTAAGGAAAGGTCATTTTAAAACAGATTAATGTCAAATAAATATACAGTAATTGAGTGAAGATTCCCTGGCCCTTCCAGAAGGCATTGTTGAGATGGCATAATAACATGTTCCAACAGCTGCCAGTCATTAGTCCCAACTCGATCCAGTGTCTTTGAGGTAGGAGCCCTAGAGTCCTGAATGCAATCTCCTCTGCTATCTAATCATTAGAGACTGTAATGGAAGGCACATAAGAACATCTGCCACCTATTCCAGTCTTTGAACCAGTCTTTACAGGGTTTTGAAAGTCATGTGGAAGGAAGAGGTTTTTTTTTTTTCCCATTACCTTTCTATGTAAAGTTGCCTATTGTTCACTACTAAACTCAGCAGTGTTTAAAAACACCATGAGACTCACAAAAAGAATGTGACTCCTTGTTAGCAACTGTTTTGAGGTGGAAGAGGATTGCATTGTTGGGATTTTTGATATCGTGATCTGAGGTCTGAAAGCTGAAAGGAAAGTGATTAATTTGAATGAAACAAAAATCTTTGTCATTTTTACCTATATTAATTTTTAAGAAAGACATACAAGCAAAGAAAGAAACATATTAAGTGGCTGATATTTTGCCTGGTCAGAAAGCAACAATTTTATCATTATTTTTTCATATGCAGGAACAAATCTGTTGAATTCTGAGACTTTGCTTCCCCCTGAATGAATATACCAAATATGGTTTTTCTATTTTTTTCTGGCATAATTTTATGAACAGCTATAATCAATACACAGATATTATCAAGTTTCTTTCTTTGACATTTATCAGTCCCCAATAACTGGAAAGGGTCAGAACAAAGCTGTACAACCCCAAGGTTCCTGAACCACCCTTGGCCTCCGTGTTGTCTTCACCTTGGGCCCAGTATGATACCATTGTTATGGTACCTTCATTTCTATGCTAGGATTTTTTTTTCCATGCTTTCCTCATTTTAAGCACTGTTTTTTTTCCAAGAAATTAAATCTTGCAGCTAGACCTTCAGAACTATTGCCAGTTTCCCTTTGTCCAAGATTCCTAGAGACAAAAATACTAGTCCTCAAGTTTCAGTTATAAATTCCTGGCTCCTTGTCTCAAAGACAGACAGTCTTTGAAGTTGAACAGGTACCTAGATTTAGGAAGATTTTGGGAAAAAAAATATCACTTTGTGATCTATAATGCATTTCTCTTCATTAGGTTCCTCACTGTTCCTAAGTATCCTGAGTCTTGATAAGGTTGCCTTAGGTCAAAATTAATTTGGGTCAGTCTCTTCTCTCTTTAAGAGAACAGAATGAAGTTTAATGACTCTCTAAATTTACTGCTAAAAAGTCTCCCAAGTTTTTTTTTTTTTTTTAACACCAGACAGAATACCCAGTAAAAAAATTAAGGACTACACAAGCCTTAGTTTCTCACAAGCCACTTAAAAGATACAGTCTAGCATTTTAAAACTGTTCCAGTCCAACCTATTTCATAAGACTCTGTGTACTAGCAGCCGTTGATCTATTTATTGAACATTTAAAAATGTAATTAGTATGAAGAATATGCCTGTTTCAGGAGAGGAGGAAAAATAAAGCAGTAGCTTTTATTATGAGCCTCCAGGGCTTTGCTGGAAATCTAAGGCTTCTTTGATACTGTCAGATCAAAACCTTTTCATCTCATGAACATCAATATTAATTTTTTTTTTTTTTTAATTTGAATGAGAGTCTGAGCTCACCAGCATCACTGATCTAAAATTTAAACCATGGATTAGGTTATCCTATGTTTTGTTTGGATTTTTTTGTGACGTATGAAGTAGACTGATCTGTCTAGGGTGAGAAATCATAAGCTGACTAAGTAAAAATATACAGCAATTTTTTTTTTTTTTTGTGAACAAATGGAAAAACAAAGGAAACCATACCTGATCTTACTCAGAGAAAAAGTTGCTAGGTTAAAGTCATACACATGACACTCAGCATTTACATTACATTACATTTACATTTACAATCACAACTTCATGAGACATAATTAATCCTCAATCACCAGAGACTGGAAATGCTTACCAGATACTCTAAGTGAGAAAAACAGACAGAATGAGAATATTATTTTGGTTTCTGTGTGTATGGTGGGGAACATGGAAATATAATAAGAGTTATGAAAAAATATTTTTTCCTTGAGGCTAAAACAGACCAAAATTTATCATTATTAGATTTTCCACATGTGGCTGTGTTTCTTAGTAAATAAGATTTATTGCTTCATAACCTTTCTCTGAGATCGTGTCTTCTAAACTGTGATAACATATATAGGCATTTTTTTTAATGTTTTAATTGATACCCCTAACTCCATAAAGTATTCTGTCACTGCTGCTCAAAACCTCAGAGTTTTAGGTCTTCAGGGAGGAGCCATCTGTTACAAAAGCATCAGCAGTGTGCCAAGACCCAAAGTCGCAAGACACAGTAACTCCACTTAAATGATTATATTATGATCTATTTGCCTATAAAGACCTCATTTTTAAAAAAAAATGCTGAGTAGCTACAATTCCCTTCCAAAATGCAATATAAATGGATAGCATTAAGTACTCTTTGTGGGGAACTAATCCTTAACAGGAAGGTGTTCTTGGATCATATCCATATTATGGAACTATTCACACCACACCAGAAAGAGAAAGGTGAAAAGCTGTGTGTGATATGTACAGTAAAACATACACCATATAGCTAACAGCAGTCCTAGCTAATTTATGTTGACTGAGCTGTACCTGTTCAACAAAGGTCAGAACTTGACCAATAACCAGCTGAAGCATAAGAAGACACATTCATGCAAGAACATAAACAATATATTTCCTGAAGTTAGCCATAAATTGTCCTTTGCAATCTTTCCACATTTTCTTGTGTCTGAATTCACATCTGACAATTAGTCAACACTGCAAGCTGAGGAACATCGTCATTAATAACTGCAGAGCACAGCTGGTCTTAAGAATTCAGACAACACTGCTCACGTTGACTTTAGGTCATTTGAGATGAGCAGATTTATACACCCTACTATGTTCCACAAGCTTACAATTATGTATTCAGAATCTAAATCAATTAGGTACTCAGATACTGGCAAATAGGAGATCATGAGACCTATTCACTTAATTTTCCTCATTGCCACTTAGTGAGGAAATGACTCAAATCCTGTTCACATTGAAAGTACTGGGAAAACTCTCACTCATACAAGAACAAATCCTGGCCTCATTAAAGAATTTTTCATTTAACAGCTTTACAGGAAGCAAGTTGTTGTTGCCATACTACTCCTTCTGGGTCATGTGGAAGAAGTTTGAATGCATCTATTTGGGACACATTTGCTGTATTCCCTCTTCCATTTCCATCCCAAACCTGGAAACCTCTTTTATTTAAATAAAAAAAAGAGATGAAAGATGTATTATATTCTGCTAATACTTCTTTCAGTGAAGCACAAGCATAACCTACCCTGAAGTGTGGGATGTGCATGAAAAGATACTTCCCTACCCCAGACAGA
Organism: Notiomystis cincta; assembly: GCA_013398075.1. Classification (NCBI taxonomy): domain Eukaryota; kingdom Metazoa; phylum Chordata; class Aves; order Passeriformes; family Notiomystidae; genus Notiomystis; species Notiomystis cincta. The sequence goes on from VZRX01007750.1 coordinate 90,037, forward strand.
TTGACTATTATTGTCAATAGCTTAAGGGCTTTTTAGACCTTTCTCTGCTCTTGCCCACCACAGTGTATTCAATGTACATGTAAAATGTAGGTCTCTTTTTTGTTCCTTCGAGTTTTCCTTGGATCATGACAACTAAAAGATTAGCTGACAAGTTACATATCTGCTTTTGCTAAACTTTATGTGTAACTTGGGTACTCTGTTATGACATCTCTCTACATTTAATGTTCACACAAATGTAATTTTAAAGTAAAGGCTCTTAGTTTCTTCTTTTTTTATATAAGAGACCATATCTCGTATCAAAACAGGCTGGGGAATGAACAGATGGAGAGCAGCCCTGCCCAGAAGGACTTGGGGGTGCTGGTGGGTGAGAGGCTGGACATGACCCAGCCATGGGCACTCACAGCCCAGAAAGCCAAACTGCATCCAGAGTGTGTCCTGGGCTGCATCCAAAGCAGTGTGGGCAGCAGGGCAGGGAGGGGATTCTGCCCCTCTTCTCTGCTCTGGTGAGACCCCACCTGCAGTGCTGCATCCAGCTCTGGGGGCCCCAGCTCAGGAAAAACATGGACCTGTTGGAGAAAGTCCAGAGGGGAGCCATCAAGATGATTAGAGAGATGGAGCACCTCTCCTATGACTAAAGGCTGAGAGAATTGGGATTGCTTAGGCTGGAAAAGGCTTTTAGGAGTGATGTAATTGCACCATTCCAGTACGTAAAGAAGCCTACAAGAAAGATGAAGAGGGACTTTTTACAAAAGCATACAGCAACAGGACAAGGGGGGATGATTTCCAACTGAAGGAAAGTGGATTTAGAATAGATATTAGGAAGAAATTCTTTACTGTGGGAGTGGTGAGCCACTGCAGAGAAATTGTTGCCCAGGGAAGTGGATGCCTTGTTCCTGGAACTGTTGGTGGAAGGTTGGATGGAGCTCCGAGGAACCTGATTTAGTGGAAGGTGTCCTTGCCCACAGCAGAAGGATTTGGACTAGATGATCTTTACGTTCCCTTTCAACCCAAGCCATTCTATAATGTGAAAACTCACTTGATACTGTCATGACTCAACGATAGGAGGTGTAATGTTTGTTATAAATTCTTTTCAAGCTGAACAAAGACACCAGACACGTGTCAGGCAACTCTTATGTTTTATTGTATGGTCTTCTATAACTCCAGCAACCAGCCCAAAGTTTAGACTCAAAAGATATTGGCTAACATTCCCTTAAAATCTTATAATACACTTCTACAAGAGTGGAGCATAACAAGACCTTAATTTTGTACAGTACACTTCACAAGTCCCACAACAAACTCCTAAAAGGTGCTGATTCACAAGCCACACCACCTCCACAAGCTCCCCCCTCCCACAGTAAACTTCTGTAAGGATTATGGGATAGAATACGATAGCCATGTTTTGGCTATTTTCCCAGGCAAAGCAAGGGAAGAAAACAAGGAATGTCACCAGTCTCTGGATCCCGTATTGGTGCTACCATGTGGAAGGTCTAGAGCTAGGGTTGCAAGGCAAAGAAAACAGAAGAGAAAAGAGGAGAGGAGATGAGAAGAGAGGAAAAGACAGAGTGAGAGGGCTCAATCTCTGTCCAAGAGAGAGGGAGGGGGCAAATCCACTTCCTTTTATAATTAACCTGGTGTATGCCTCTTAAGTAAATTACACTTTTTGCACATTTTTTTTTCATGCCTGCAGAGGCAGCCCTTCTGCAGGAAGTGAGATGGGGGCAGGCTGAGCACAAGTCTCAAGGTGGAGCAGGAAGCTGGCTCAGCACAGTACTGGCCCATCTCTGTGGAACCCACTCTTCCAATCACACATTTCCTGTAGCAATACTCAGAACGTTTGAGCCAAAGCATGCTTAGGTCTCGTCCTCTACAATACCTTCTGCTGGATTTATTCTTACAAATCTATTGGTAAAGAAGATCCAGCAGAAAAAATTAATAAGCACTTTTAAAGAGAATATAAGAGAATACAAGCTGTATATTTCACAAAAATCATAAAGGAAATGCAGAGATAGATAAGCATGTTTTAACCTTAAATAACCTTTTAAGTCTGGTCATGACATTTTAAGCATCCTAGTAGTTCAGCCTCGTTACTTAAAATTAACTGACTTTGTACTTTTAGGAATTGTTAACGGTACCATTGCAATATTTATTTTTAAAATTTTCAATACAGTTTAAAATTCAAACAGTTAAAATATTTAATTCTGCCTACATTAATTTCTTGAGTTTTCAAGAGCAAAAAAAAATACTGTAATTTTTGAGTAGACAGGACAGTGGCTGAACAACAGTACAGAAAGTATTAGTGTGATAGGCCTTGAGAAATCATAAAATTTTTTTCAAGGTCTCCCTCAGCTCGTAATATAGACAAACGTAGACTGCTTTCACGTGGACTGTGAAGAAATGCCTTATGAAGCAAAACTCTAGTGTTTTATGAAGTGAAGTACTTTATGAAGGAATATAATGTGAAATTTTTACATTCATAATGATGCATTATTTCTCAGATGCAAGAGGATTCTAGAATTGCTTATTACCATTATTTGTATGGGGTGTGGAGAACTATTTAATGATGCAAATTTAAATCTTGCTAACACTTTGGGGAAGGTAACAATGTGAAAAATTAATGTGGATATTGTTCTGAGCATCTCTTTCTGCACTTCACAATAAACCAGGCACTACTGTATTAATTTATATTTAAAATGGAGATTGCTCCAAAAAATGTTAACAAATACTAAAGGATTTCTGAAGCAATGTGACAATTAATAATGTTAAACTGACTGAAGAGATACTTCAGCAATTGTTAATAAAACAAAAAAATGCTATTAGAGGATTGCAGAACAATTCCCAAAAATGTATTACCTGTCTGTTGATTCAAAAAAAATTAAAAAGAAGAAAAAGATAAAACCTAGAATTTTAACACTACATTGACATAATAAAATAATCTCTGTTTGTCATGCTTCTAGCATATGAATTTTGGGGGAATGAATGTTGCAGAACTGGGGGAGTGAGTGTCACAGGACTGCAAAAATGTGCAAAGCAGAATTAATGCTTTGTCACAGAGATTAAAATAGAAATATTCCCCCAGCAAAGCGCTGGTCATAAGATTGATCTTATCTAAATTAAGTCAACAAGAAAAAAAGCATCTTCAAGGTTATTGTGGAGTCTTGATTTTGTTAAATATACCTAAATTTTGAGAATCACATTTGTACGTATGTTCTCTCTCCTCCAGCTCCCCACATCTGGACTGACATTGCAGCACTGACCCGGAGTGAGCAGATGCAGGATAGGATGGATATAATTAAAGCAAGTTCAGCACTATCCACAGCCATGTCATATTTCTCACTGAGAATGTAACATCCGTTAAGCAAACGAGACGGATCAGCATTATTGAATATAGCAGCCTTTATGCAAACGAGATGGATCAGCATTATTTTCTTACTGGCCCTGCATTCAGAGCGATTCTCTTGAAGGACATCGACTTGAGGGTCTTAGATCTTTTGCAGTGCCATGAGACAGCAAGCAAGAAACTGTTTATAATATCCAGTTTGCATATGGCGCTGTGAGTGTATTGTGGAAGTACACAATGTTTCCATCACTCCAGCCATGAAAGGCACATCCACCACAGGGAAGCAATGAAGACCTCTTAGCGAGTACTCCCTCATGGCTGTTGCCAGGGGTTTGTGGGTAATCCCAACAAGGCCATCTTGGAATTATGTGAAGCATATAGGTGCCACAGGATGTTTAATGAAGAGGTAATTGCAGCCTGTCTAACCCAACACTTTCTGGTTGATTTCTACAAATGCTTTACCAATACAATTTTGTCATTGTTCGTGTAGGATCTATGTGTTTTTCTTCTCCAAATAACATGCTGGGTAACAACAGACAAACTACATTGACAAAATAGAGAATTTATCTAAGTCACTGTTTTGTTGTGCTTTATTAGCCTGTTCAGACAAAAAGGCAATGCTGCAGCAGTTATATCAAAGCTGCAATGGAGATAAATCAGAAATAATATTAGTTTCAATGAAATTACTGCTCGCTTATAATAAGGTAACTAAATTTAAGAGTCTCTGCTTCTAAAGATCTTTATTATTATATGATAATTTCCACAAATGAAATACATCTTTGTATGATCAGTCTAGGACTTTTTTTTAAAGCAGTGGAAGTAAAAATAGGCTTCCTTCTCATCAGGGACACAGTTAGTTGAGCTTATGGATTAGACAGAGTAAAGGATCCAGGGCTGTCAAGCAATGACAGTTTGTATGAAACATTTCAAAAAAATAGGAATCTAGAAAAATGTCTCAAGGACAAAGATAAGTAAGCTATTTAAGAAACAACTTCAGATTAATGCAAAAATAAAAGCTTCTCCTGCCAAATGAGTGAAACTTGTCAAGTCTACTAGATCTCTTAATTAACTGGGAACATGAAGAAGCTCCCTTCGAGGTATTTGAGCTTGCAGGCATCATGGCTAGTTCCTTTTGCAGAGTATAAAATGAACAATGCATTTATTAAGCTCATAAAGTAACTTGGATGAGCTGAAAATATAGATGACTAATCAGGGGAGAAATTAAATTATTCATAATGTGGAAACACTCACACTGGAAGGAGGGAAGGGTTAAAAATAGCTGGCAAATTCACATTTTGAATATACAGGGGGGCAAAAAAGGACTTGGATCTGTACTATCCAAACTCCTCAAAATCCCTTTCTTTCAAAATTTGCAGGTCTGTACTATCTCTAAACAGATCTCTGAAAACATTTTTCATAGTAATCAGAATCCTAGGAATCTCATTAATAATAAAATAAACCTAACAGTTCTGCAGATGATTTGACTCTCTTGTAGTAGCCCAACACTGCTCCACATACGATTGAATTGGAAAACAATGACAGAAGGAAATACACTTCTGGAAGCATTAGTTTGCAATCTGTTGTAATTTGAGGGGACTATGTTGGATAAGCACGTACAAACATAAAAAAGCACAACTCCCTCAACAGGACATTTATTTCTTCTCTCTTCTGCACCTGACAGAGACTGCTAGCCAAAAAAAGTTGGCTTTAAAATAACAAACACCCCCCCCCCCCAAACCAAGTTAGCAGCAATTCCACTTGCCATAATGTTGGCAATACATTTTTGCCCTTGAAAAAAAATCCCCAGGGTTCACATTTTCATCACTTTCTGAAAAATGGGCTTCTTTTAAACCATTGATCTGAACACCCGAACTGCTAATCCGATCAAAATTACTAAGCTTGAAACATTCAATTCTCAGTGAGTGAAGGATTGGAAAGTAAGGCCTCCCTCAGATGAGATGCTTCTCCCAATGGCAAGCACACAAGTAATCCTTAGTGTATTGCTGTTCCTTAGAGGAACAAATGACAATATCAATGTGAGCAAGGACTGTAAGAACAGACTCAATCAAGAGCAGACTCAAACAGGAACAGAGCGTGCATGTTAACAACAGAGGCAATCAACAGAGTCAAGCAAGGACAGAAGGTGCATGATAACAAGGTGCATGATAACATTTTTTTCCTCCCCCCAACTAATCTCAGTTCCCATAAACACCAACTGTTAAATATTAACTGAAATATATTTACTAAAGCAAATGTTGTTCTGGGTCTTCTGGCCACCCCCCCCCCCCAAA
>VZRX01007750.1:95674-110335 GCA_013398075.1 Notiomystis cincta
AAAAAAAAAAAAAAATTTAGGAAATCTAGACTGATATTTTTATTATATTTGTGTGTGTCTTAAAGATCTAGAACCGAAATCTACTTTTCTCTCATCCATGAAGTACAGCTTTTTAAGTCACTAAAGGGAACTTAATTCCAGATATTGAAAACTTTGTCATAGTCCTTCTAATCCCTCTTTTGTTTTCAAATGAAATGAAAGATCTTGGAGAGCATGTGAGGGGCCAAACGAGAGCAAAACACTTTGAATAAAGTTAAATAGGATGTTATTTATCAACCAACATCCTCAGACACGTGGAATGATTTTGGGGTTTGTCCTGTTCAGAGGCAGAGGTTGGACTGGATGATCTTTTAGGGTCCCTTATAACTTAGAATATTCTATGATTCTGTAGTTGATTATGAGTAATAAGCCAGAAAGGAAAGGACCATAGTCCAGAAGGCCATACCAAGTGTATGAGATGCTCTTTAGCATCAGTGTACTTCTCAATGCTCATGGATATTACATACAAATGAACTGCATCAGTTTACTATCAAATAAAAATCTGTGGAACAGCTAATGCTCCTGAAAATAGCTATAATCTGCTTCATGATTTTTATTGCTAGTGAAAAGTGAGACAGCAATTAGCTTATGGAAAGAAGTAAAAATTTGAGTATCACTATGTTGGTTTGGCTTTGTGTAAACTCTGCATCCACATCTGGATCTGATCCAGCCCAGCCAGACATCCTGGTGGAATTAACTCAAACAGAGGGTTTTTTTCTGCACAGTTATGAGACTACTGCTATAGGTTTATTAAATGCCACCTCTATACTGCAGTAGAGAGAGGATGAGCAACACACATACATGCCACACATCCCTATGCTGGCTCACTCACTGACATCACTTCTAATTCACCTCTTTCTACATCAGGACAGCAGAGGCCGTCAAAGAGCAATTAAACACAGCAGTTCCTGATCCGAACTTGTTCTGAAGCCTAAACTCCTATAAGTATCAAGTCTAGTAGGAGTTTCAATAGAATGAAAATGAAATAATGTCAATTATTTATACTTGGATTTTTAGGCAAACATGCAAAAATTTCACAGCATTTAGAAACTGGACACAGTCACTTGCAAATGGACGATCTCACTTCCCAAATTACAGAAGACTCATTGAATAAAATGACCATAAACTACATCAATAGATGTAGTCTTTATAATAAGGAAAACCTGACTGATCTCCTAGTTATGAGAGGTTTGGGGACTTCTATGTATTTTTGTACTATATTGATATGTAATTTGTAGTTTTTATATTACATTATCATTTATCAATGTAGTCTCTGCTTTTCCTCACGACCCTTGCTAAATTCCTCTGCTAAAGACAGCTTGACCTGAGCAAAGTTGCGTGAGAATTTTCCAGCTTATTTTCTATCAAAAATTGTCTTACCTTTAAAAAAATCCCCTAGCTCCATAGAAAAGCAGCTCATGCAGGATAAAGTCAGATAGATGGCACACCAGAAACTGCATGTTTGCCTCTGCTGCCCCAACGACTGCTCTTGCATGCGGCAAACCCATGGGCGCCAGGGAAAACTTGGTAAGCTGGACTTTCAGTGTCTCTGTGGTCCACACAGACTGAATCAGCTGCAAATCTTAATATCTTTGACTTGTGAGGTGTTGTGATCTCCAGAATGCGCCAAAGTAACAAAAAATGGTTTCTGGTTTGACAGAAACTCCAATTCCTTCATGGTTTTTTTTTGCCCCTACTTGTTTTTTCTTCCTTCCTTCAAGAATGCATGATATACTCCACACATCTATTTAAGTGGAAAAGCGGATTTTTGAGGATACCTTTATTAAAATAGAAACTAAATAACACCTGCACAGTGCTTGAATATCTGAAATGTAGGAACAACACAGGAATTGATATAACATATCACCAATATAAAGGCAAGAGTAGAGAGATTTGGTAGAAGATTCAAGAAGGGTTCAAAGATGCCCATATCCCACAAGAAATCTAGGGACATAGTGAAAGACAAAAAAAACCAAACAAACAGAACTTTATTATACAGAAAATTGAAGCGTCATTATCTAAGGACTTTTAGAATTTTTGTCATTGTTCTCATACCTTAAAAATATTACACCCTTCCCATCCAATTTCCCTATTTGCTTACATATTATGCATTCAAAATATAACAGGAAAATTTGTATTTGGTTAAGATTAAAGAAAACATATCAGGACTAACAGCTTTTATCCAATTGAGTGACCAGGGTAGGAAATTCCTACCTATGAATTCAGGCATTTGAAAAAGTGGAAATTTTTGTCCTTTTCTTTAGGTTTATGTCTGTTCCAAATTCTGTGTTTCTCAAATTGTGCTGGGACTTTAGGCCCCAGTTCCTATGAAAGTGGAAACCCTGTACCACTCAGGAAAAACCCAGAATGTTACAGAGTCTTGTTTCCACAAAAGAAATTCTCACTAAAGAGTGCTTCTTGCTGGAAACTTCAAGCATATGCCAACACCTTTTCTTGTAAGAGCTTCCTGTTTCATAATCATGGACTTTAAACTTGAACAGGTGTCCAAAAGCTTCTAGGGACTTATGCAAATTGAACCAAATCATTTAGAGCTTGTCCATTATTAAAGTTCATCACTTGGAACTATTTTAATTACACAAATTTAGTTCAAATAAACAAGATAATGCTATATTATGCAGGAGATATTTAAAGATCTTCCAAGTCCCAAGAAATAAAGGATCAACAGGATTAGCAATTCTTTTGGTGTCCCAAAGTACAAACATATCAGGTTCAGTAATAAGAAAGCATTTGGTAGAGAAAAAAAAAAAGAGAATTCAAGTTTGATATCAAAGTACGTTATCACCCTGGGAGGCACGAAGGGGAATTGTTGAATGAAAACAGAATAGCCCTTCCTGTATTCATTTCTGCAACTCATGTGTCAAGGGTATTCATTTTATTAAAAAAAACCCCAACAAAACAGACAGAAATCATTTGATGTGACAGGTGCATGAGATTTTGCAGATCTGAAAGGATCTTTGCAGATTAAAGTATGTGGAGAAAAACACAGATAAAAGAAAGTGTGGAGTTTTCATTTATACACAGGGGGAAAAAAAGACAGTGAGTTTGCTTAGAATACACAGAAGTAATACATGAACTGGCAAGAGAATTATTGAAAAATTGACTCCTCTAAAATGGTAGAGAAATTATGCACTTTAAGCAAGGAGATAAAGACTTTTGCTGTGGTTTTAACAATGCGGGTTCATTAAAAATCTTCTCAGATTCTTGGGCTGGGTCTGATCAAGGTTGGAAAATCATTGGTCAATGCAGTGAAGTGATAATACTCTTCATGGAACCAAATATGGGTTTATATAACTGCATAATATGAGCAATGGGCCAAATGGATTTAAGATAAAGGAGTCTGGTTGGGCTTATGAAGGCATTGTAATAACATGCATCCTTTGGGATTCCTATTTTCTCAATATGGGCCAGAAAATAAAAAGGTCAAGTTCTAACACTAAAGACATATCAGCAATCAGACAGATTCTGGCCATGAGGTAAAATAATTAATACGTAAAAATCCTTCAGCATGAAATGTCTCTAGGGATATAAGGACATATGTAAGCAATACCAATACACCTATCTAAAAATGTAAAGGTTAGAGTATAAACAATAAAACCAATCATTGATATTGTGCCATTTCTGGAGGGCATGCTCCTAGCAAAAAATATCACAGGAGATGAGAGAACCCTGAGCTTTTCTGATCGCATACAAGATTCATGACAACACCTGGAAAGTTAAGAGATTTGTCTGTAGTCTACAGCTGGCAAAAGATCTTGTAAGATGGGCACAAGTCCTTTAATTTCGGTGTTTGTGGTTGTTAAGAAATGGATGATGATACAGACTACTGTAATACACAGTACAATGTCATTGATTTTTTAACCAGAAATACTGCAACTTGCCATCTATTCTGGGGGACATTAGCAGATTTCCTTCATGAAATCATAGGGTGATGCTGATCTTACTGCAAAATTGTGAAGTTGAGATATGGTACAATATGAATCCTAAAATTATTTTTTTTGCAAGATATAATGATAAGCAGTTATAAGAAAAAACTTTAACCCTTTAGTTCTCTTCCCCTTTTCCTACTTTTTCAAGCTTCAAACCTACCATCTATTCTTTCGCACTTCATTTTCTCCTTAAACTCCAAGTTAATAATACCTTCTTCTTCTTTCAAAATCCAGCTCATGGGGGATGAACCAATTATATCCTCTTATAATGTCACTTCTGTTAGAAATCAGGAGGCAAACACAGTACATAGGAAGAATTTGAAACCATACATGGAAAACAGGTAAAATTATGGACAGTAGTCCATAATTTAAATCCTGCTTAATTCATTTGAGGACTACTAGCAGAATCTCTTCTGTTCTTCTATCTGCAGGTCACATTATCATGGTATTGCTTTGTCATGTTCTAGCTCTTTGGACTCCTTGAGTTTCATTAGAGGTATTTGGAGGAAACTTCCAAACCAAACTCTGCTTAGCATTCTGCTGCTAACAGCATGGGAGAAAAGCACAGAACACTCCACCAAATCAACCAATGGTTTTTATTTTATTCCACTTTCCAGTCTGTCTACTGCTTTGGTTTTGTAGAAACCAATGAACAGACCTAGAAAACGATAATCTGGAAAAATACTTTGAAATAATTACATTTAAATATAGCTTTCTCCTTTAGTCATTCATTTCCCATGCATTTTATTAGCTCTATTTAGTAATATATAATTGTGCATGTATTTGGATCATCATCTTTTACACTAACCATATTACTCATTTGACTTAAGTGAAATTTTAGTTACACTTTTATTACATCTTAACCTAATTTATCCCTCTCAAAAAATTGATTTTGAAAAATAATTTAGTATGCAGTTTCTAGTTGTGATGACATTTTCTCTTCTTATGTTAAATACAAAGTCACTATTAGAAAGTAGCTATTATGTATCAGCATATCCAGAAACTATATACTTCAGTGAAGGGAAAATCCTCAGGGCCTGATTTTCCTTGCTTGTACTTGTTACAAAACTAAAATTCTCTTGATAAGTGTAAGGGTAACTAAAAATAATTGCCAGCTTGAAGAGAGGGAGCTATACCTTGTAGTACTGATAAAACCAATTTCAAGCAGATTGTTTTATTACAAACTCCTGTAAGCAGTGAACTCATACTAAGGAGCTCAGAAATTACTTGAATACCTATCCTGAAAACACAGATTTATTTTATATTTATATATATGTATATGTATGCTCATTTTTGATTACAAATAAATTCAGTGAAGCTAAAGTGACTTCATCAATAAACCCTAAGCTAAAATAGGTTTCCAGATATGAGTGGTTGTTTTCTTAAACCACTCATGATATCTTATCCCTATTTTATTTACTCTTCTAAAGAGAAGACTGAAAAGAGTAAACTTTAATTACCTTAAATGTATTATTTCTTTAAAAAGTCCTGTTGTTTACAACAGAGAGATGGTTTTACCACTATGGATTATAGCTTATGCATAAAATTGATATAATGCATTTAAAAAAAATGTACAAAGACTACCTGTTATATATTTATCTACATATTTAGTGTAAGTAAGGGAGAGAGTTACATTGTATATTCCTCCACATCTATTTTGATATGATAAAATACTAAAAATCTGCTGATGAAAACACTCAGATTACATTCCAAACTACACTAAAACTCACTCTAAAACAGTAAGTAAGGATTACTTTAACTGATTGCATCCTTCACCCATCTTCTCTGGGTTATCACTCCTGCAAAGGCTTTGAAATCAGCCTGAGGGGGTTTTTTTCAGCTCCTTCATTGAGATGTAAATTTTCAGGAATTGAATATTTCCGGGAGCTCCCCTTCAACAATATGCTTTTCTGAGAGCATATTGTTTTTCCAGAGCATATATTTTTCCAGAGAAAACTTGTCCAGAGTTGGGTCAGCTTTATCAAAGCATATAAAATGTAACAAAATCTAACTAAAAAGCCATACCTCCTTTCTGTTTCCTGGGTACTTTCCTGAAAGCTAATGATTGAGGCACTTAAAAAAAAAAATTAAATTTTTTTTTCAAGATGCAAAATTACCTCAGATTAAACAAAAATATCAGGTTTTAAATTGAATATTTCGCATTAATAATACCTTTGAGACCAGTCTAACTATTCATTATCTAACTTTTGTATTGCTGTCAGATGAAATAGGAAAAGGTATTTGTTAGGGGTATATGTACCATGCTGGATCCAAGAGAAGTAAGGCTGCTGGTGCTCCATATGCCCAGATCTACCAGTATTGATACTGAAGACCTGCTCCCAGGAGACACACACACACACAAGCCCACATATACCCTATATATACACATGTCAGCTTGGTTGTCCATGCAGATCACAGGGAGAAACCCACAGGGACATAAACAGCACAAGTGGCCTCATCCTGCTTTCCTCTGGGGCTAGGCAGGATGGAGACCCATATATTGCAATATTGTCCATCCATCCATCCATCCGTCCGTCCGTCCGTCCGTCCGTCCGTCCGTCCGTCCGTCCGTCCGTCCGTCCGTCCGTCCGTCCGTCCGTCCGTCCGTCCGTCCGTCCGTCCGTCCGTCCGTCCGTCCGTCCGTCCGTCCGTCCGTCCGTCCGTCCGTCCGTCCGTCCGTCCGTCCGTCCGTCCGTCCGTCCGTCCGTCCGTCCGTCCGTCCATCCATCCATCCATCTCTTTATCTACATCTATATCTATATCTATCTATCTATCTGCAGGCATCCACTCCCTTAGTTGGAAAGATGACTGGACTGCTGCTCCTGATGACTCATGGGGGCTGGTTTCCCACCTTGTAGCTGGAGATGATGTATCCCCTGGGACTGACCAGGGAGGTGCCTGGACAAGGTGGTCATTCTTTGGGAAGCCTTCATTTGGGTTCCCTGTGTATCCTTGTACTCTTCTGGGCTTCTGCAGATGAGCTGATGGCCCATGTGTGGTCTGCCTGGGAGCAGCTTGGCAGGGGATTATTTGGGCTTTCCCTCCTACCATTGTCTGTCTGCTCTTCTGTGAGTGTGCAGATAAGCTTTATCATATAATCCTACAGTACTGGACTATATCCAAATGAAAAGCTCAGTGTAAATCTAATTTTTTGATGTTTTTCTCCCTCTTGTGCTAGCAACTATAAACACTTCTTACATGTTGTGCTGGTTTTGGCTGGAGTAGAGTTAATTTTCTTCACAGTGGCTGGTATGGGGCTGTGTTTTAGATTTGTACTGAACACAGGGTTGATAATAAAGAGATGCTTTTGTTTTTGCTGAACAGGGCTTGCTCAGAGCCAAGGCCTTTTCTACTTTCTGTACTGCCATGCTGGCAAGGAAGTTGGGAGTACATGGGAGGCTGGGAGGAGACACAGGCAGGTGACCCAAACTGATCAAAGGGATATTCCAGATGATATAAAATTATGCTCAGAATATAAGGTAGGGAAAAAAAGGAGGAAGGGGTGATGGCATTTGCCTTCCCAAATAACCCTCATGTGTGATGGGGTCCTGCTCTCCTGGAGACAGCTGAACAGCTGCCTGCCCATGGGAAGCAGTGAATGGATTCCTTGTTTTGATTTGCTTGGATGTGTGGCTTTTGCTTTCCCTATTAAACAGTTTTTATTTCAACTCACGAGTTTTCTATTCTTATCCTTTGATTCTCTCCCTGATCCTGCTGGTGGGGGAGTGAGCAAGAGGCTGCCTGGGGCATGGCTCTTGGCTGGTGTAAAAACATGACACATTTCCATAATATTCTATAGCTAGTGCTATATGATTTATTTCAGTCCTTTCTTTAATTGTGATGTGTCTTTCGTGACTTTTACCCCAAAGCATTCTTCATGTTTTTTTGTGTATCCAAAATTTTGGGGTTCTTTCTGTCAGGTACTCCAATTTCCTTCTAATCAAGTTTTATTATGACTTTTTGGGGAGGAGTGGGAATCTTTCTTTCAGCAATGAAGATTTCTCTAAAGCTGGTCATTGCTGCTTCAGTAAACAATGAGACCAGAGCATAAAATAAGGGGAGTAGCTGCTGACCCCCTGGATGCTGCCAGCTGGAGCAGTCAAAACAGCTTAGTTGATGCAGGACATAGAAGAGAGCAACAACAGTGAATCTGGAGCAGGATCTCTAGGGAGGAGTCATGCATTAACTGGCATTCCTTTACAGCTTTAGGAGGATTATGTCTGAGATGTGACTAAGATCCAGTATTGCTAATAGATTTGGAGTTATGACAGAGTAATAAGAAATAAGTTCTTCAAGTTCATTAGACACTGACAAAGCCCACTGAATTTCACAAATAATCTTTGATAGTTGGAACTCCTAATAATGCAAGGTAGCAAATAAAACCCATGTATTTTTTCAAAGTGTTGAAAGGCATTAACTAATCAATTCTCATATTTGATCTGGAAGAGGAAACTTAACATGCAAAGCTAGGTTATCTCAGATAGTTTCACACAAGATGGATAAGTTATTACATCATGACTAAGGGAGAGACTAATTTCTGCAAGTTATGCCTAATCCATTTCTTCTCTGAAGGTAAAACACTATTTCATGTAATGAATTTCAATGTTTTTGCTGGTAAGATTTTTCCTAGGGAACTTCAAATTTTGGCCATTCACTGATACAAAGGGCAGAAACATGGAAATATATACAGAGTATGTATATCCAATCAGAGAAATCAGAGTGGTGAGGTGTATATATATATATATACATATACACACACATATATATGGCAAATATCAATTAATGACTGGCTGTCTCAGATTTCTCATTGCTTAAATTTCTTTCCATTGAAAGCATATTTAATTTTTGAGAAATAAGCACAGTATTACTACTTGCATCTGCAGTAAATGTCATTCAGAATACTGCCAGCTCCCACCTTTATGTCTAGTACAGTTGGATGACCTTTTATTTTGTGTTTAAAGGTTTTTTTAAGAGCAAAATCACGTTCTTTAGGCTTACAATTTTTCTTTCATAGAGAAGAATTTCTTTATCCTCCTATTAAGGAAATCCTTTCTACAACTGGTAATTATCTCAAGCTGTTATAAATTGTAAATGCAAAGAGGTAGATATATTCCATAGGGATTATTTATTTAGACAAAATTTGTCTATATCTACATTAGCTGTAGAATCTGTACATTATAGCTCAACTTGAGCAGTTCTGTAGAAGAAAAGAGCTAGTAGAGACATCCACTTCATATACATGTCAAAGGATTTTATTTTAGGGCAACTCTAATTTGGTGTCAAGTTAGACTACTCTTAATAGTGTGCATTATGTGTGTTTGTCCTAATTTAGTCACCTTAAAGGAATACAGCACATCCAGTGGCAAAGCACAGCAAGCAGGGGCAGCTGGTAAACTGGATTCAAAAGTAAGCTCCTGATCTGAGTTAAAATGTTAATATGAACACATCCTGTAGCATGTAAACCCCAACTTTAAGAAAAAAATCCCACTGTCAGGATGAGAATATATGAACTGGATAATGATCTAAAGAAAGAGAACAAGTACACGATGGTCTCTACTCTCAGCATTTAGCTGGTTATAAAAATTTACCAAAGTCAATATTTCATGGAAGTTTGGTTTTCTTCTCTACATTTACATCTGTCTTCCAGGATACTGACACAGGTCTTTCTGGTAAATGGGTAAGATTTAAGATGGAGACCTCTCCATCTTATCTCAAACCCAAAATTACTAGTAAAGTTTTCATGATTTGGCAAAAACAATCTTACCACGGATTTCAAATGGGGGTTTTTGTAATGACACTTAGATTAGTGTCTACAGAAAACAGAATAAAAGAAAAAACAGGTCTAAAGATAGCTTAAGAAGAAATACAATTGCTCTACAGTGACTGTAGAGATATTTTTTATATGGATGATTTAAAAAATGCTGTTAAAAGGTTAAATTACGTATAACTCATATAATATACCAAAGGCTCCAGCTTCTTAACTAGGACAGCTCTGTCTTTTGTGAGTATCGGCAAATCTTGGGGCAATAGATGTTCCTTTACAAGTCACCTTATTTAAATCATGAAGTAGCTAAAAAAGTACATCCCAAGGGCCTATTTTTCAAAGCTAATTTTGGAAAATGTTCTGTTTTGAGGCACAGTTGCCTCTAGCTAAACGCTTGTTGACTGGAATACCTCAGCTACAACTGCACAGTTAAGATACAGCTTTTCAGCTGGCTGGATTATGTCTTATAATTGCTCTACTTGCATTATTTGAATTCATGTATGCATAATGTGAAACCTAATGTGAAATCTAGTTCCTTTGTGATGTCCCTGATTTCTAACATTTCTAACATTCAAAAACCCAGCAGCAATTTTGTTCATCACATGCTGTCCTGCTGTCAAGTGCAAAATCAACTGAGGCAACACTAAATGTTGGGCTTGGTGTTTGTAAAAAGCAATGCCTGCCCTCTTATCACCACTGTCATAGTGCCTTGTTGTGACCTTCTGCATCTCTTTGTTAGAATCAGAACTTTCCCTTTTTTCCATGTATGCTTTAGGACAAGTGCTATTTCCTTTAAGAACATGTTATCTAAAACAGTGGCTTCTAGATGCAAAAAACTATCGATATAAGAGTTATTCTTGGAATTAGAAGCATTTAAGGGTTGTCTTAATTCTAAAATACGGGATGAAATTATTTTTCTTTAAAGACTTAACACTCTATTTGAGTTCAGTCTACACATCTGTTCTACTTGCTTCTCTTGAATTAGACTCCCACAGACACAACTTTCCATATGGTGGCCACTTCTTGAGTATTTGAAGAAACACTGTCTGACGCTTTAGTCTGGTCTTTGGAAATAACACTCGTGAAATAACCTGCAATCCTTACTTCAGCATGATTTCTCTTGAAGCAGAATTAGGCACACTTGTAAGCCTTTAAGGCTGTTTCCTAGATAAAATGACCAACAGACCAATAACATGCAAATATGTCTTTATATGTATATAAAAAATATAATTGTAGTAATGGCAACTGCGGAAAGGGGAGCCTTCCTTTTTAGGAATACTTATCATTTAGAAGTCTGGATGATACAAGTGTGCATACATTTCTGTACAGATAGCTCAACCTAGAGCAAGTGCAGTATGTACAAATAGTTATAGGTTTTTGTTTAACATCTCTACATTATTTGATTGGAAAATGATGCTTTTTCTATCTTACTTTCCAAGAAAGTCTTTTTTCTCATCCTCTTTCCCACACCATGGTCTTTTTCCCAGATTCTGGACTCCTCAGGCTCTACCCCACTTTGGGGTCCTTACCTGATACATCTTCCATCCCATTTCTCATTTCCATAATTCACATGTGAGTCTTAAAGAAAAAACTTCGTGTTTAAGTCTTTACCTAATTTATTTTGTCTCCTTTTCCATAGGCTGAAGGCAGTTACTCTTTCACATACCCTACATGGTGTAGTTTGACATCTCTACCAGATGGTTTTGCCTAAGGACGTACTGTGAGCTCTAGGCCTATCAGTTCAGAGCTAATTAGGACCCTGGCTACAGTTTAGCTTAAATAAAGTATCAAGGAAGAGAACATAAAGCATAAAAGTATGTTTTTCACATAAACAAACACATGAACATGTTTGATTTCAAGGAAGAACATTGGTAGGACAGACAATAAGACATGTCAAAGAAGAAATCTCATTAGATCTTGGACCTCAGTAGCCATAATGGTTTTGAAGAACCAATAATAAAGATTGCCTGGGGAAATGTTCCTGTCTCCATCTCTGGAAGTCTTTACAAAAATATTAGTGAAGCACATCAGGGATGACACATCTATGAACAATTGCTCTAGGCAGGAGGATGGACTTGGAATTTTCTTTAAGATCCCATCTAACTGTGAGAGCAAATAGATTTTTAACCACTTCCTGCCCTGATCAAGGAAGTTGTAATAGGGAACAAGGGGGAATATCTCATTTGGAAGGGTACAATCTGTACAAATGAAAGCTGGGAATGAGGAAGAGGGAGGAAGACTTTTCTCAGTGGTGCTCAGCAACAGGGAAAGAGGCACAGATTTTTTAAAAAACCATCAAAATATAAACACAGGAAATTCCATCTAAACATAGCCCTCCCCCCTTCCACTCTTTTTACTTTGAGGGCAATCAAACACAGGAACAGGTTTCCCAGAGAGGCTATGGAATCTCCATTCACAGAGATATTTAAAAACCCAAACAGTTTTCCCCAAAACCTGGGCTAACCCAACAGTCCTGGGCAACCTGCTCCAGCTGACCTGCTTCAAGCACTGGGTGATTTCCAGATATCCCCTCCATCCTAAACTGCCTGTAATTCAGCTAGCAGTTCCTATTGGTAACTATCTCCTGGACAGAGCTGGTGGTGCACATTTGCTGTTAAATATCTGAGAGGAGGACAGGGTCAGTGGCTTCATGTCCAGAGCAATGCTGTCAAGCACTCAGCCCTTCAGGGCTGCAGTGCTTTCAGCCTCCTCTGTTCAGTGCTGCTTGGTAGAGCCCCCAAGCAGCAGTTTAGGCCACTCCAGCATACCCAAGGAAGAACATCTGTTTAGATGAAGCTGCAGCCATCCTTGCACCCACAAACACTCTTCCTCACAGTTCACTGCATGGCTGAAAATATACTTACAAAAACAGTTAGAGAGAAAGCATTGCAAATACTGCAGCACTGACAGATATTTCCTTTACACTATTTGTTGACACTCTATAAATAGCACCATAAAGTAGCAAGATAGATGTTAAATCAAAGAGGGAAGAGTTGTAGAGATTAGGCCTAAAAATAACTAAAATCTGTAATTTCAGTGCTTTCCATGAAAGGTTACTTTTACAGCAAGAAAAAGAATTAATCTCCAGACACATGCAGATTAACATCAGAGAAATGCTTTGTGAGATCTCTGCTCAAAATTCTAAATGTTAATTTGAAACACAGTGTTCTACAGGTACTGTTATGAAAGGAAGTGATTTAACAAGGAATAACAAGGCTGAATTGATGAACTGTTTTATTCTCACATGAACACACAACTTTCAAGAGTCATGCTGCAGGTGGCTTGTTTCGATTTAAGGCTAATCCTAGATAATAAGACCTCAAAGAGCGTGACTTTTTCCTCAAATAGAACTCCCTCGGGGTGTCACTGGTGATTGGAGGAGGTAAAAACTATGGCTATAAAAATGAACACAGTGTAAGCATCCTTGATTTCAACAGTATAGTATTTGGAGCACTGTGTTTTCCCTTGCAGCTGACTGTCAAATCAACTTTACTCCAATGTTTAATGCAGTGGCTTCCTGTAATTCAGAACTCCAGGCATAGTGAAAGAAAGAGAATCTTTTCACCCACCAGTCTTTGACAGATTTAAGAGGAAAAAGATTTCTTAATGTGCTGGAGATAAGCACTATTTCTATACTTATCTGCATAGAAGTACAAGTTCACACTATATCCACTAAGCTGGAAGCATCTTGGTAAACCTGAATTAAAGCCACATAATTTTGTAAAATGGGAACAGAAATACATAAAGTCAGACATGCTTCCCTGAAGTTTAAGATTCAGCAAACTGTTACTGTCTGGCCACAAATAATTCTATATGTTATGTAGAGACAGAAGCCTTTGAACTGACTGGAACTATATGATGGACCTGCCTAAGATTTTCCCATTATAAGTCCTCCAAAGAGAAAGCTCTTAAGCTTAAATTTCAAGACTTATTAGAATATGAAGTGAAGGGAAAATTTAAATTTGGGAGGGGTGGGTGGGACGAGGAAGCTGGCAAGACTAAAGATGATAGAAATAAAGAAAATCTACATGTCTCTTGTACGCTGAAGCAAGAGAGCTTCTTTCTCTGTCTGGTTTTCTGCGCACTCAGCAGCTGGCTTGGAGAAATATCTTCTGTGCTCTCCACTTCCCAGGAAGTTTCCTCAGTGCTGAGGTCATCACTCCCTGCTGCCACATTTTGGGGATTACAGATTTTCCTCTCCTGGCCGTACCAAGAATGAGAGGTCACCTGGCCTGTTCCATCTCTTGCTCAGGGGAACATGGCCAGCACACACACTGTCACTGCACACACAGCTTCCCCAAAAAAGCCAACAGAGATGCAGCCTCTTCCCTAATCCATGGCTTTGCCACCACACCACGAACTGTGAACTCCCACTGTTATGTCCATAATCTCACTGATTCCATGTTAGATGCAAGGGTCTGGAGGAAGATAAACACAAGAAATGTGACTATTCCTTCTTCTTTCAACTTTGAAATTTGCTCTTTGAGGATCTTTATTACCAAATAAAAGCAGTATTTAATTCCAAATGGATGGCCACATTTAATATTTAAATTTAGTATGTTTTTTAGTGGGAAAAAAAGGCTCCTCAGTAGATCACAGTTGTATTAACAACCATTTAGGATGCCAATTTGAGTATATTGTTATTTGTGTAACTGAACTATTTCTTTTGAAAACTTAATTTAGACAAGAGAACTTCTCCAAGGTCAAAAGTGTAATCTCCTGCAGCTTCCTAGCTTTTTCCTTTCAGGGAGAAAAGCTCAGATCTCAACTTCTGTAGCATGTGAAACCTTTTACTTTATAAGCAGTGGTAGCAAATAATCGAAGAACAAAGCAGGATGGAAACAAAAGAAGCAAAAGTACTATTTTCATGAATGCATTTATTAGTTACTATCTTACAAAAAAAAAAAAAAA
>VZRX01007750.1:110346-172893 GCA_013398075.1 Notiomystis cincta
AAAAAAAAAAAAAGAAAAGAAATCCCACTATCCCACTGTCTATCATTGGTTCAACAAGAAAAACACTGGAAAATATTGAAAACTTAATCCTTGCTTATACGATTTAACAAATATGTCAATGCAAATTAATGTTGCTATAGAAGCAGCATAGTCAGAATTACAGAATCACAGAATGGGTCAGGTTGAAGGGACCACAGTGGGCCACCTGGTCCAGCCCCCCTGTTCAAGCAGGATCATCCTAGAGCACATGGCACAGCATTCTTTCCAGATGGTTCTTGAATATCTCCATTCAGGGAGACTCCAGAACCTCTCTGGGCAACCTGTTCCAGTGCTTGGTCACCTGCACAGTAAGGAAGTTTTTCCTCATGTTAAGGGGAAACTTTCTGTGCATCAGTTTCTGTCCCTTGCCTCTTACCCTGTTGTTCAGCACTGCCAAGGAGAGCTTGGATCTATCCTCTTGACACCCTTCCTTCAGATTTACAGACATTGATGAGGTGCCCTCTTGGTTGCCTATTTTTGAGGCTGAACAGGCCCAGCTCCCTCTGCCTTTCCTCAAAAGAGAGATGCTGCAGTCCCTCAATAATCTTTGTTCATCAATGGAATTTCTCCAGGAGCTCAATGTCTCCCTTGTGAGGAGCCAAGAACTGGACACAGCACTCCAGATGCACCTCACTATGGCTGAGCAGAGGGGCAGGATCACCTCCCTTGACCTGCTGGAAATGCTCTTACTAATGCACCTCAGGACATAATTGGCATTCTTGCCCCCCAGGACATACTGCTGGCTCATGGACAGCTTATTGTCCACTGGGACCCCAAGGTGCTTACAGCACTCAGCCTGTTTAGCTCCTGGGATTATTCTTCCCCAGGTTCAGGACCCTGCACTTCCCCTGGCTGAATTTCAGAAGGTTCCTCTCCATCCATCTCCCCACCCTGTCGAGCCTCTGAAGGGCAGCACAGGCTTCTGGAGTATCAGCCACTCCTGCAGCTTTGTGTCATCAGCAATTTGCTGAGGAGACATCTGCCCCTTCAGCCAAGGCACTGATGAAGAAGTTAAACAATATTGGGCCCAGATTGACCTCTAGGTGACACCTCTAGTGACAAGCCTCCACCTAGATGCTGTGCCACTGATCATGACACCCTGGGATCTACCACTCAGCCAGTTTTCAATCCTTTCCATTGTCCATTCATCCAACACACACTTCTGCAGTTTGCCCAAGAGGTTTTCTTGAGAGACAGTGATGAAAGCCTTACTGAAGTTAAAGTAGAAAATATCTATTGCTCTCCCTAGCCAGATTGATCTTAGAAATCTCAGTATATCCTTACAGACACATGGAACACTGAACATCTCTATTCAGTTTCCCAGCTTTTCACATAAAACTTCTATCAAGCATCTAAATCCAAATACTTGCTTTAGGAACTGAAGTATCAGGAATGCCAAAGTTCTTCCTTAATAATTCAATAATTTAGTGGTCCTTTGCAAAAAGTAGGCATTTAACTTGGAAACTAATGATGAATTTTGAAATAATATTGTTTATTAGGCTCAAAATTAGAGTTTAAACTCAAAGTCTGTTACTTTGAGAGACATTAGAATTTAAAGAACTTCCTTTCATGAAAGGAAATGAAATCAGAGAAGAAAGTATAACAAACACTCTGGAAAGGAGATATGAAAAAAAAAACACAACTGGAAAAAAGAAGAAAATTTAGAAATGGAATGAATACAATGAAATGGATTAAGATGAAATGAAGTGCAATGAAAAGGACAGAAACTTGCCAAAATTATATTACTGAAATCTACAAATCAGGGAATGAAGTCAGACAAAGAGCAGCAGAAGAAATTGATGAAATGAAATGCTAAAAAAAGAGAAAATTCTGCACCAAAAAGAAAACACTAAAATGGCGTGGGATGATGTGAAGTGCAGGGAAATGGACCAAACCTTGTCAAATTGATCTTCACTGAAATTGCAAGATTTCATTTCCTTTCACGAAATGAATAATTTTTTGCATTTAACTTCATCAGTTTCTCCTCCTGTCCCTTTGTTTGACTTCGTTCCCTGATCTCAAGATTTCATTGCATATAATTGTGGAAATTTTCAGTGTTTTTTACTGTACCTCATTTCATCCCAATCAATTTCGTTGAACTCATTCCGCTTCAAAATTTTCTTCTTTTTTCTCAACTGCATGTGATTTTATCATATCTCCTTTCCAGGTGTTTTTTATGCTTTCTTCTCTGATTTCAAGATTTCAATGAGAATCAATAGACCAAGCAAGGCTTGGTCTATTTCCCTGCACTTCACGTCATCCCGTTCTATTTTATTGTTTCAGAAAACCACAATAAACCTTTGTTTCAGAAACCACAAAGCCCAGAGCTCCAGGGACAGTGCAACTACAAAAGCCATACCGAGGGGACTGTGGCACTGCCCCATCATTGCTCCCTCCACACTTTGCTCCTTGGCATCACCCGCGTGTAGAGGGAGTAATTTGATTTTTATTTATGCTGTTATTAGATATGTTGAGGCATGCATGAGGTGAAAACTTACTCTAGGAGCTGTACCCGTGATGGGGGGAGCCCAGTCCCTGTGGAGACTTTGACAGTCAGTCAGGGAAGAGAAAACTCCCACAATTGGGCTGCAAGCGACTGTCCCTTGCTGGTGGGGTAGATCACCGGTTGCCTGGGAAAAAAATGTCACATAAATCGGGCAATGGGAGGAGCCTTAGCACATAAAAGCAATTACCTGCGGCGCATCCCTTCAGATGCTACTTTCTGGTTTTCTTGCAGCGAGCGGAGGCGCGCCAGAGGGGTCAGCTCTGCCTCCCTCCTCCTCTTTTTCTTCCTCTGGTGCTGCTTCTTCCGTGTCTGTCTGTCCTGTCCGCCCCTGTCCCGCCCTGCTCCGCCGCTTCCCCGCGGCAGCTCGTGGCCGCGGAAGCCTGGGATTGCGCTGCTGCCGCGACGGGGACGCCGCTGTGGCCTGGCAAGAGCCCGCGGCAGCAGGGCTCCGCCGGGGCCGGGCTGGCCGCTCGCCGCCGCCGGGAAGTCGCGCCCAGCTGCCCGCAGGAGCCGCGCAGGGTGATGCTGCTGCCCGCCCGCAGAACGCGCCTCCACCTGCCGCACCCACCCGAGCGGGGCGCTCTGAGGGGGAGCGGCATGCCGTACTTGGCTTCCAGTTCTCTCTCCGTCTCTCCTTTTCCTTCTCTGCGCACTGCTGTATGCCCCTTCAGTAAGAACACTAATCTTTCTTTATCAAGACACTTCGTCCTGCTTCATGTCATCCCAAGCCACTTCATTCTCATCACTTTATACTTTTTTTTTTTTGTTCCTTAATAGCATTTAATATCAATTTTTGTTTTTAAATGGCGTTTCATTACATCAATGTCTTCTTCTGTCTCCTCGTTTCACTTTGTTCCCTGATTTGGGGATTTCAATGAGAATCATTTCAGCAAGGTTTGGTCCATTTCACTGCAAGAAAGAGGATCCCACTGCCCAAAGATTGCTCCCTCTAAACCTTTCTTGTTGGCACAATCCACGTGCCGGGCACCTTGGCAAAAGGCTGCTTTTACTGCTCTGGTTAGGTTTAGTTTTTGTGAAAAAACCACAAAACCCAGACGTCCAAGGACACTGCAACTACAAATGGCATGCCAAGGTTAGCACAGCACTGACCCATCATTGCTCCTTCCACACCTTGCTCCTTGGAACCACCCATGTGCTGAGTGCCACAGCAAAAGGCTGCTTTTACTGCCCTGATTAGGCTTATGCTCAGGCTTAGGGCTGAGAAAACCACAAAACCCAGAGCTCCAGGCACCCTGACACTAAAAAAGACATTCCAAGGGGAGCACGGCACTGCCCCAACATTGGTCCCTCCACACCTCTCTGCTTGGCACCAGCCTCAGCAAAAGGCTGATTTTACTGCTCTTCTTAGGCTTAGGTTTCTGCTTAAGTTTAGGCTTCAGAAAACCACAAAGCCTAGTTCTTCAGGGACATTTCCTCTACAAAAGGCATGCAAATGGAAGCAGTTTATAACATCACCTTATATTTGATTACAATTACTGCCCTTCAGAATTTGTTTTGTTATTTCTTTCCATTGAATTCCATTTCATTAGAAGTCCACCCCAGTCAATTTGTTTCACTTTGTCTGATTTCCAGATTTCATTTCCTTTTATGAAATGAAGGACTTAATTCATTCATGAATCTTGTGATTTCAGTGAGGATCAATTTGACAACATGGGTCCATTTCCATGCACTTCCTCTTATCTCGTTCCATTTTATTATTTTCACTTCATTTCACAATTTTTTTTTAGCATCTCATTTCATCAGTTTATTCTTCTTCCTCTTAATTTCATTTTATTTCTTGGTTTAAACATTTCAATGCATGTAATTTTCACAAGTTTCAATATTTTTCACTGCATCTCATTTCATCCCAATCCATTTAATTGTATTCGCTTCATTTCCGCATTTTTGTTTTCCACTTGCATTTGATTTTATTATATCTCCTTTCCAGAGTCATTGTTACACTTTCTTATCTATTTTCAAATTTTATTTTATTTCATGGAATGTAATTGTTCACTTCAAGAACTAGAGAATTTAAAATTTTGCTAGATTTTCTGATATTGTCTTGGAGTGAATTTAGTTGTCTTGTATAATTATGCAACTTTAAAAATAATAATTATATATAGGAAAATATTAGCATGCATTAAGTAAAGAAGCATCTTAACTGTAACTGTACCCTTTTTCTCTTCCATATGCCTACATCATATTAATTCTCCTAACAGCAGTGACTACTATTGAGCTTTGCCTGGAAAACCTGAAAGCATCATCTGCTGAAATAAGACCTTGAAATTTATGTTCAAATATTTTCTGTTCTACAGAGCAGTTTTATTTCTAAGAAATCTCCCTCCACACCTTTTTGTGTTACACACACATCTGTTGCTTAGATGGAGCATATATTAAATCTGTCATTTCTCAAAGGAGGTGGTAAAACTGTGATTCACACATATAAGAGGCAAGCAGAGATGGAATTTTTTTTTTAAATTCAGCTTCTAGAAGTTTCTTTGTCTGATGGTTCCCTAGATGGTTTTCATTATCTCCTTCACGAAACATTATCCCCCTTTTCCAAGATGAAACAGAAAGTGCTAAAAATTCTGTCACTTCAGAAAAATAATTGCACTGCAGGGCCAACTACTTTCCTAGTGACCAAATGCCACTTGCCTTAAATGGGAGCTTTGTATCAGCATTTTACTGCACCTGCAACTTTATACTGTGCCTCTCAGGATAATAACTGAGTCCCTAGCTAAGTGGTTGTTGTGGCCTATGTGTTTTCAATCCTTCCATGCCATCAGCTTTGTTCACACTGAAAAAGGAAATATTTTTCAAGCACAGGGTGCCCTTGACAAGTGCTTACACCTCTTTTAAGACAATTTTTGCATTCTGCTCATATAAATGAACTGAGAACATGGCCAGTTACATTAATTGAAATGTCTGCCATAATGGTCCCAAGCTGCAGTTTCATAAGCTTTACTTTTAGCAGGATTTAGGTGAGAATTTAAACATACTTCCAGAAATTAGGATGTCCCACATTGCTGGAATTCACTGTGAGGGTGAAACAAAATTAATTCCATCCAACCTCCCTTCAGCACAAAACATGTGCAACTGTGCAACAATATGAATCAAACATCAGTGATATGGAAGTAGGGTCTGCATTTGCCTGCCTTTTGTCCAGGTGCTACAAGATGGGATCAGATCATATCACTAGACCAGGTTGAATTGGGTTATGGCTAACATTGCTCTTTTGTGGACAAAATCATATTTGGCAGGGCTCTGTGGAATGGAAAGCACATTTAAATGTGCTGCCTGAACCTGAAAAGAAAGAGAAGAGTTGTTAGGTAAATATTATGGGATTGTTTATCACTAGCCAGTAACTCTGAGAAGAGAGAAGCAGTATGTTTTTAACATAGAAATAATACTTTTTGCAGTTGCTTCATTATAATCATAAAATTCTTTATGTTGGAAGTGATCTTCAGACCTCCAGTTGTCCAACACCACCACTCAGAGCAGACCTGGTTGCTGAGACTTTGAATTCATCTAAGTAAAGAGCAGACAAAAAATGAGTATATGAACTCTACTTTTCTGCAGGCTCTTTATTCTCTGACCTCCATTCCTTTTGTCTAGACTCCCACTCTCCTCCTCCTCCCTCGGTCTTTTTATGCCTTTTTGCTGCAATCATAAATCAAATATGACACCACTGATCCTTGTGTTCCTCTCACAGTCCTTCTACCACATTACTTCCATCACCAAAATTCGTCTGTTCTGTTTTTTTTTAATTTTCCTAATATGCAAACATTGAGAAGCTTTTCTGCTTCTTATGACAGAATAGACATGATTTACCTATATGAATCTGGTTTGTAGATACTTGATCTCTTGCAAGATTTCCCCATTTTTCTTGTCCAGGCTATTATTCCCCGAGTCTTGTTGAAAACTCTAGAGGCAGAGGATATTGCAAATCCATCTGAGCAATTATGGCTCAGGAAAACCTTCTGGACTACAGCCTGACACAGGCAGAGAAACTGCAGCTGCTACGAAGAGTGCAGAACTCTTGAAAAAAACCATAAAAAGCAAAACTCATCTTCTCATTACATCATCTCTTATTTCCAAGAAAGTGCCACTTCCAGCCCTCTCTGTCAGGTGGGCAATCCTGTTGTCTTTGATGAGCATCTAGATCTGTTTATCTTTGCTTGTTTGTCCCTCGCCCCCATATCCCCAGTCTCCTTCTAAGTCCCATAAATGCTGTTGCACATTTTGAAAGGCCCATCCCTCCTTCCTGCCAAATCCATTGTCACCACTTAAGCCTTCTGCCACTTTTGGTCTCTATGCTATTGGGGGAATAATGTAGTCTTTGTTTTGCAGGGAAAAAGCAATGAATATTCCCCAGATTTCCATTTTATGACTTGTTTATAATAGCTGAAGTTTCTGCAAAATAAATAAAGACATCACGTTGGTTTTTTTTTTTTTCCCTCTCCAAATACTGAAAGGGACATCCCAGATTTTCCCTACATCTTTGGCAAGTTGGTTTCTGCTGTAAGGTAGAGGTAAGGTTGTAGATTCCAGTACTGATCAGCTGGAAGAAGCACAAAGTAAAAGGAAGACCTAAAAACTGTGTCCAAAACTCTGTTGTTCAGCAAGCCCATTCTAGGGCAACATAATTTCTGACAGACTTCTGCATAAGCTGCTGTTAGGGACCTTGAGTGACAGGAGCTCTGCAGTCTCTCAGGGAAGTAGTTCCTTGGACTTCCCTGTCCACATTTCGGAGGATCCCACCCAGCCAGTGCCTTACCTGGATGTCTTGGTGTGCCCAAAGTCCATTGTTTCTTGCGTGATCTTCAGCTTGTAAAAAGGAGGCTGATTTTCACCTCTTTGCAGCAATCTTTCTGTAGTTCTTCCCTCCTTCAGTCATCTCCTTTTTGTGCTAAAAATGCCCTGACTGAACAGTGACAGTCACTAAGTGATGCCAGGCAGAAGTAAAAGATGAGTTCGTTCTTCTTGAGACTCTATTCACATGCAAAATGACATCAACTCACCCCAAAACACTTTCTTCTCACTGTTTTTCTTTTCTTGAACACATACTTGCATAAATATTCATTACATCATATTCATATACATTATGCATATGAATATTATCTACATTCATAATATTCATATACATCTTATAATAGTTTTAGTTATTATAGTAATTTTCACAGATATTTATTACACTAATCCTTGAAAGATGGCTTCAAGTTTGTCTCTTAACGAGAGGATTAAACTTGCATATTCTGCTTCACCACCATAAAAAAGGGGTTGTTTACAGCTAAGTGGCATAATCAGGTGTGGAAGTCAATACACTAAAGATTCAGTCAAGTGCAGTCTTTTTCCTCAGAAGTACTGATCTGTTATACTATTTAGGTTTATTTGCCTAAGGTGAACTAAAAAATCAAAGTATAAAGGGAAACTGAGTCAAGATAGGATTTATGTTCCTTAGGGAAAGGACTGTCTCATGAAACTCTAGCATTAAAGAAATTCCTTTCCACAAATCATACAACAAGAAAAAATAAAAATCTATTATCAAAAGAATACTGAATTACTCCTTGGAAAGTTAAGATTTCTGGAATTGCTCTTGAGGAATCTAAATCCCAGAAACTGTTAAAAAATAGTTAAAGAATCCTGTGAAGTTGATACTTTTGATTTCACACAATAAGTCTTAATCTGAAAATACAAATCCATTTGGTTTCTGTATTTACTGTCTTTGCCTTTTTTCCTCTGAATAGAAATAACATTCTAAAATCTACAGTGGAATTGCAAGCTGGACTGCTTGAGGCACAAAGATCAGCATGTATCGTGTCTGGATTATATGGCAATGTTTGCAGGGAAAATTTGAGCTAAATACCTACTGATCCACTGCATGATGCTTTCAGGCAGCTGTGCTTTAGCTAGTTCAACAAGGTAAATCTGTTTTTATACTTTTCTCTGGAGCCTGTATCCCATGAGATTGCAAGTGCTTTCAAGATATTGAAAAGTCAACAAAAATTGAAACCATTTTGTTACCAGTGGGATGTGTTGAGAACATCACAGAGAAAAGCCCAAGGAGAAACAACCATAAATAAAGCCACGATTTGTAAAGGAGGGAAATACAGTTTAATGAATATAGGCATCACAGAAGCTAATGATGCATCCTAATTATCTCCTGCTCTGACAAAATTTTGCAACATTTCCAATTAGCATCAAGGAACCTGAACCTGCTATACTAGAAAATGGCTAGTTATTAGTATAATGACATGAGAGTGTATAAAAAATTTATTAAAAAAAGCAAAAACTGGAACAAATATCCTGTAGGTACAGCTCAGGCTTCATAGAATCATACAATCATAGAATGGCCTGGGTTGGAAGGGAGCTTAAAGATCATCTAGTTCCAATCCCAGTAATGTCTGCAGGGACACATTTCATTAGAACAGGTTGCTCGGAGCTCTGTCCAATCTGGCCTTGAGACCTACTGGGAGTTGGATTTTCAGTGGTAAGAGATACTCTACACACTTTGTGGAGTTTGTGGTAGGTCAAAACCCAAAACCAGCAACCCAGTGTAATCTTTCTTTTGGCTTTCAAGTTCAGATTAACAGCTTTCCAAACCTCATAGAATTGGGTTAGTAGTAAACTCAATTCTCATTAACATTTCTGAGAGCAATTAATCCCCATCTATAATTTTTCACTAAGATATTCAGTTTTATTAGATGTCACATATTAGAGATAGATTCCATAATTTATTTAGTTTTGCAAAAAGAAAATAAAAGAAGGAAAAGGAATTTTGTCAAGAAACTTAACTACTCTGAGCCTACTTTTCTTCATCGGATCACGCCAGTAACACTCAGTTTAAACTCAAATAAGAAGTAAGTTTTTCATCCTAGATTAGCCAATAACTTCCTATTGAGGCCATTTAAGTACACAAGGTTCAGAGGTCTTGATGGACTCAAACAGATGTGAGATTTACATGGGGCAATCTAAAACTTTGACTGATATTTTAACACAATGCTATTATCTAGGACCAGTGAATTGTCTTCCTGCCATGAGCTGCTTGTCACCCTATTCCTGTCTACCACATCTTTGGTGCTTGTCTGCCTTGCTCCTCAGAGAACTGCTGAAGGTACTGTCTATTTAATTAATGGGAGACATTTGACTTCTTGCCATTGCAGAAGTACAGTAACTTGGTGCAGGGACTACATATTCTGATATACACAGGAAGAGTCTATCTTACACAGAATTAATTAGACCACACTTTAGACAGAAGATGCAATCATGAGACAGTGGAGGAATCAAGGCATCACACTCATTAAAGTTGTGCCTGCAAAGGACTGAAATTTCTTTGAAATGTCATCAGTTTTGACATATTCAGTGCAACCTTACCATTCCTACTTTATCCTTAACTCTACAAAAAAAGGACAATGAAACACAAAAGGCTTGTTAAAAAAAAAAGTTTTAAATAAAATCAAGAATTCTTTAGTTCATTCCAAGCTTTCAAGATTTTGTTTCTCTACTCTGTTTATGTCCACAAACGAAACGTCTCCTCTCCGTTAAATATCCGCGGTCCCTTTTTGTCGTGTTTGAAGCCAGTAGGAGAATCTTCTGATGGTAGTAAAAACAAGATCAAGGACACAGTTGTTTTCTTTGTCCTCTGTCAATTCTACATTTGTCTCTGCTTCATGAAAAGCATGCATTTCAGAGAACCCCTCAGTGCTGCAAATGAGCACTTTTACACAGGAAATGCTGCAGATTGACAAGGCACAAACTTGGGTGTTTACTCTCATTTCTTCAGTAGTCAGAACAGGAGAGGTCTCTGTCCTTCAGCAGTCTTTGCACAGCACCTCTGCATTCACCACAGCCCTCAACCTTTTGCTGCTAAGGTGAAAAGCGCCCTAAAAGGGGCAAGGCAGGATTGTTTAGGCAAGTTTGGCAGACAATCTTCGAAGGAGAAACCATGCCTTAGTACTTACAGACACCATCCTGTAAAGAGGAACACCTTTAGTGCCATGATACACACACTAAATGGTACTGCTAATACAAAACTTTTATTATGTATATTTACATACGTGCAAATATACACAGGCTGAAGCACAATTACATTATTAATTCATTTTCCTCGCATTTAAAGATGCAATAATAATGTACAATGGGCAGGATAGGAAAATAGGGAGCTTAAAATGGGAGAAGGAATAAAAACATTGGGAAAGAGAATAGGGTGGTAATAGAAAAAGGTGCTGAAGAAAAAGAACATGAAGGAGGAAGGTGAGGTGAGATATAAAAGCAATGAAGCAAAAAAAGTATTAAATAGGATATCCAGACAACCACAGTGCTATCAAGATAAAAACAAGAAAACTAACAAAAATCCAAGCCTTATCCATATGTGAAAGAGCACCAAAGTTGGATTCAAGGAAAGTAACAGTCCAAAAGAAACTTGTAAACAGTGCTGAAGACAGGCTGTGCTGCTTAAGACTATTAATAAACTGTCCCTCAATCTTTCATGGTTCTTATTTATCAAAAAAGAAAAAAATAGAAAACATCCCAGAAAATTTTTCTTCTGAGATGCACACCCTGAATAAAACATCCAAACCAAAAATATCCAAAAAGAAGTGACACTGGAAAATGAAACTTTCTTGTTACCATGGACAAGTGCTTACCTGAATTAGAGCAAGAACCTGAGTTTTGGCAAATATCCTGTCTTTCCTGATACAAGAAAGACAAGAAAGTAGCAATTTCAGCCAATTATTTCCCTGATATCTTAGGATTTCCTCAGTATCTTTAGCTAACAGTCACTTGTCAAATAAAATAAGGTGTTAGAGAAGGCTATGGAATCTACAAAATCTTGCACCTTGCAAGCAGATGCTTGTTGATGCTTTTGTCCTTGCTTAGAGCTAATGTAGGGAGTTGCTCTTTTCCTCAGCTTCAAAGGGTCTTTGAGTCTTTATTTTTGAAATGACCATAACCTACCTGTAAAAACAAGAGGTCTTTGGTACTCACAGAAAGAGGACCTACAAGGGTAATCAATTTGGAGCAAATAAAATGACAATCTTGAGCAGTGTTTTTGAATAAAATCAGTAAAAAGTCATATTAACCTTACATATAGCAGTGACAAAATTAACAAGTTCACATTGTAGAAGACAAGAAATACCTTGTGCTAAAGCTTCTTACAGTGGCCAGGGATAATTCTTTCTGACAGAAGCAGTGAGAGACAGTCCAAGGTCCTGTAGTAAATGAAAAATGGGTGGCAAACTATGAGTATAGATTTTAATGACTGTTTTTATTCGTGCTGTTAAGCCCTATTGTAAAATCTGTCCCTAGAATAATTTTCCTGTGAGCTTTCTGGGAATTATGCATGCACAAGCCCCTTTGGCTTGAATGGAACTTGTGCAGTGAAATCTTGTGCAACTCTGAAAAGTATGTATATCCTTGCTATACAGAGCAGAACACTTTCTATGCAGACCTCCTCAGTTGCTTCACATATTACTGAATAAATGTATTTCTACTATCCCTCAGCATTTAAAGCTGTTTGCTGATATGAAATAAAATTATTGTGTGCCTGACACAATCCTACAATGCTCTTTCTGAGATTTGGGCAGCAAAGACAGTTCACCAACACTGCAAAACATATCCTAAGCCTTCATTAAAAACTGAACCTTTTCTCCCATCAAGCCCTTCTCAATTTTATTCTTGCATCGAAAATTCACTGCCTATATTTGAGTGCATAAATCTCCATTTTGGCAGTAGTAGTTTTTAAAGGATTATAAGATCTCTTGTTGAAATACTCATGAACCTAAAAGCTAAATTAAAAAGTAATTTAAAGACCAGCCCAGAATTTTTTTGGGGCCAGGTATCTCAGTTCTCAGTTATGTCATAAATTAGGTGAGCCAAGTAAATCTGATCAGAGAGCAAAGCTATGGCCAAGGGCAGGAGCCAGACTTGCTGCACAAATGCTCTGGGACACCTGCACACTGGACAGTCACATTTTAGACAGTGGAGTTTTCACATAGCTGATGAAGAGGACTGTGTCTCACATGGTCTCCACCCATCATAAAGACATTGCAATCAACATATCCTGAGCAGCATTATAGAAAATCAAAAGTGATAAAAATCATGTGAGAAAATAGTTTTATATGGATATTCTAGTTAGCACAGATAAAAACATATTGACAATCTGTTTTCTTTAAGAAATAATAATAAAAAATCCTACTTTATCTCATCTTTTAAACTACTGTCATTCTCCTATTCTTTTCCACTGAAAATGTTAGCAAAAAAAATAGTGAAGAAATAATAATAATATGTCACAATAACTATTTATTTTTCCCTCTGTAAAAAAGTAAATCTGGGTTTTAAATGAAAGAAAATTATTAACTTCTTGTTCCTAAACTTTTCTTTAGTCTCTTACCATACAGGAATAAAAATGTTCAGAGTACTCAGAGAAATGGGGGAATAAAAAAGGAGAAGAAAAAAAGAATACCAGCATTTTCAGGACTTCATACTAAATATATGAGCTGTTTATTCATCATTATTTGTTTTTATAAAAAATGTTGTATTTCCATTCAAGGTGGTCATCTGCTTCTTATAAATATGAAACTATTATTTTAAAACTGAGGTGCAGGCAGGTTTATTAATCCCATGTTCTTAATTTTACAAGCTACTTCTCACCTTGTTTTTAATTCAAGCAGCTCTTATACACAGGCACAATACTTTATAAAAAATGTGCTTAACAGAGCTCATAGCTAAAAAAGTAGTAATACCACTTAAATATATAAATGTTAGCACATCTGAAACTTTAATAGAAAGAAACAGTGGATGTTAGTTTTTGAGACTTATGTTTTTTGAAGAATATTTAATTTTAATTAAGCTGTTTCTTAAAATAAGGGTTTAGTTGTTTAACTGCTAAATAGGAACTGGATATCAGGAAAACAGCAGGTTTCTGCCTTAATAAAACTGTTTGGAAATGACTTTTGGATTCATGGACAACATTTCTAAATGTCAGGTTTTAACAAAAGACTTGAAGACATCTACAAAGCCATTTTTATTAAGAAGAAACTAAAAAGTTTGACTTCTTTTCAATGTCAAGAAGGAAGAAGGAAATGGTTGATTTTTCCATCTGACTCACATAACTTAAATAAACAGGTTTAAGCTGTGAATTTCAGATTTAAGGTGCTTTCACATGTAGTTCAAAAAACCTTGGAGCTGTGAAACCGTATGCCCTGTTACAGGCTGAGATTGATTTTGCCATGCACAGGACTTCAGGTTTTTTTTCAGGTCATGCTCCCTATTATTTGATCTATTCTGCCTTACAGGACAACAGGTCACAAGCATCTCAAAACCCCATGCACCTGCTCAGTCTTGTTCTTCCTGATTCTCTGCCTGTCTATCCATTTTTCTCCTAAAAATACATCATTACACTCAGAGTTGAACACTCCTGGCATTTCTTTTGGAATTCAGCATCTATATATCAATACACATATATATATCAATGCATATCTATATATCAGTATACAGATGTGCCTTCGTGCCCAGAAATGGGCTGTTGATTTAGATGGTTTGCCGAGCAAGGTAAATTTCTGACAAAAGAAGCATATTTTTCCCTCTCTTCTAACAGAAGAGCAAGAGTCAGAACCTTGAAATAGGTGTGAAAAAGAGCTGAGTGGCTATTGCATGTGAGAGAGACAGCAGAACTTTGACACACACATGTGGTAAATCTCATAGTGACTGGAAACGCTGGCCACCTGGATTTTGAAACTGGGGCATGGTGATGTATCCTGGATGACAGGCCAAGCTGTGGTTCTGCTCATTTCTGTGCAGATCATGTTACAAAATGATACAAAATTTCCTTTTCAAAAATTGTACTAATATGTTGCCTAATTGTGCAGCTTTACAGAAGTTCAGGATTTCTGAAATCATGCTGCAGTCGAGAAAAGTTCTAAAAGTAGAGCGCAACAGCCAGAAAGTTCATAACTGTTGATGGTGAATCACTGTATTTTTAACTCAATAACCTCAACAACCATTTTGAAAAAGTATTTCAGTATGGCAAATTCCTGTAATAGTCTGGCTTGTTTCTATAGTTGCTACTGGTTTTTTGTTTTGGTTAGGTTTGTTTTTTGCTTTGTTTTGTTTTGTTTTGTTTTTTTCCCTGGGACAGAGTCAGAATTTATCTAAAACCTGTCTGCAACTGACATTACAGGTATGCTTTTAGCTCATGCAATAAGAGTAGCTGTTCTGACTTAACCATCAGATCATTACAAAACCATGACTTTATTTTTTTTTTTAATAGCAAGCGTGATTTTCTTAAAAGTCATAAAGTTTATATTAAAACTGTTGTTTGTGGAGGTAATGAAGAGATAAGAAAATTGAAATGAGAGCAGTAGTAAGTGAATGATGAAGTGTAGTGTATATTTTTCTCCTGTGGAAGCAATTGAATTGATCCTATAAATTGGTAGAGTTAAGTCTGTTTAATGCAAGGGTTTACCCCATTGTTCCTATTAGCAGATCTGATTTGTATGGGGGACTACACCAGGAACTGTCAAGACTACAAAACCTTTAACATTTTACATTAATACCTTAAAAAGTCGTTGTCGTGGATTGTCACTGTGCTGCTGGAAATAGCAAAACATTGACATTTCAAACTAGAATAAGCATCTTAACCTTGTAAGAGCTGTAATACACTATTTACTGTTTTGTTATTACTAGCCCTGGGGCAAACTCTAAAAGAAAGTCTAAAAGGCAAGAGCCTCAATTACCTTCCTGCAGGACAGAAGTAAATTGTTTGACCTGATTAAAAACAAAAATGTAGGTGGCTGTAAGTGGGTGGGAAGGACTTTAAAGCACCACCTTTACAGCATTCCATTGGGAAATCATTCTCCCAAGAGCAAATGAAAGAAAGGATGCACTTGGGGGAAGTAGAATGTTCGGTACCTGTCCAGCAAATGTAAAACACGAACCATAACAGACGTGACTTTTGACCAAATGGCAGAAGGACAGAAGAGAGCTCTTATCCCACAGCTTCTACTCTGGAAGAGATAACATTTTCTTTTCGATTTACTCTGGACTTGTGCTTGAGGAGGAGTAAATAGGGAGGGAAAAATGCCAAAGACAAGAAAAGTCAATTGTAGCTCCCAAATGCAGCAGTAACAGCAGGCTTAGTCCTCTCCCCTTCTATGGCAATACAAGGAATTAGGGAACTGCAAGGAAGAGAAAACTAGCTGCAAGGAATTAGTGAGAGCAGAATTACTTCCTCCAGCTGGCCTCATCAGAAAAAAAGGTCTGGTTTAGGAGGGAGGAGCAGAGAACACACACCAGCACACACACTAGTTCTGATCTCAGCTGTAAAAAGTGCTCATGTTAGACTGCATTTAAGAAGTCTAAAACATTTGCTGCTGAAATTAAACTCTGCAAAGAGGCTGAGGACTCACCATGGATTGTTTGCTGGAATGAGCATGCCCAGGTGCAGCAGTTGCCCTCTATACTCTTTTAAATGTTGATCACTGTCAGGAAGAACCTTAAGAACAAGGTTGTCTTCTGCATCTATAAAACCCTTGGCACTAGTGACCTGAATATTTAATGCAGTCCTGGTCTCCACATCCCAAGACAGATGTAGCAGGTTTGGAAGCAGAGAAGGGCAACAAACACAATCAAGGGATGAAGTATCCCACATTTGAAGGGTTTGAACAGCCTGAGATCTTAAATTTGATGAGGAGAAGGTGCATTGGTGGATTGACTGAAGCTTACAAGATGATAAATATAGTGGGTTGGGTGACAGCAGGTCAGTTTTCCACCTCACTGTGCAGTATTAGAGGTACTTTTTAGAACTAGTTTAAAACTGATGAATAAAACCCGTTTTTTTCTAAGAGAAATTGATGAACTTTAGGAGCTGCTGCCACAGGAGTTTGTAGAGGTAGAAGAATGAGTGATTGCAAAAGATTCTGAACAAACTCCTGAACACATTTATGAACAGATACTAAAGGGAATATGGAGGCACGTACTGTCTGACTTGCCTAATACAATGGCTGTGGAAGTTGGGAAGAACAGGTGAATGGATATGAAAAATTATCCAGACTCATATGTTCCCCCTGCTGATGAACAGCTCTTTTTGCTGTCATCAGAGTGGAATGCCTGGCTAGAGGAATCATTGTAGTACCATCCAGTAGGGATTTTCTTGCTGATTTTAACAGATACAAAATTAATGATATACTGTTTTTAAATCAAGTCATTGCTTCAGGCATAAATTTATAGGTTTAATTAATTTCAAAATCCTAATAATCTTTCCTTTTTAGTATTTTCATCTTTTAGCTAATTCACATAGTAAAGGACACATATTTGTTGTTTTTTTAACTATAGACATATCCTTCCAAGTGGAGGCAGGAATTAATTAGTCCATGCCCCCTGTATCTCATATATACTAATCTCTATAAGTACATTCATACACAACACACTTTTAAAAAGAGTAACTTTGGAGATGACAAGTTGGGCACTGAAAAGCAGGAGAGTCTGTGAATTTCATGTCTGTCACAATTCCCTCTCTGTCTTTTGTCTGGTGTTCAATACCCCAGTCATGCTTGTGTAGTTGCCTCTGTGCAACTTCAGAATGATGGAGCAGGATCTCCCTCATGGGAACTACCAGATCTGCAGGGCTCCCCTGTGGCCTCTACCTCTTCAGAAAACTGGAGTGTCAAAGACACTACACAGAGAATGAGACAATTGTTGCTGTCCTTTCATATTGTGCCCTGTTTCAAGAGAAAGCTTCACTTCCACAATGCCACAATCTTTATTTCTAGAAAGCATGGTCATTAACAGATAAAATGAAAACACAATAGAACTAGTGATAGGCTGTTAATAACATTTTGTTCTTATTATCTTTCCTAAAAGTTACAGCTTATGTGATGTTTCGTAACTCTTCTGTGAGATAAAGAGAAGGGATATTCGTATTCTCATTTTACATGCAAATACACTACCATTAATTGTCTTGAGGCTGTATTGTCTATCTAGATTGCACAAGAGGTGATTGGAGGAGCTGGAACCTCAATTTACCAATTCTCTCTCTATACTCTTTTCTATTCGCTGGTGAATGTTGTTTTCAATGGAAATTATGATAAATTAAGAAATTTCTTATGCTAAAACAATACTCCTGCTTGCTTTATGACTGCAGTCTGGCTATCTTTTGACTGTCCTCCCTCGTTATCATGTGAATGTCTGTTTTAATTTCTTTTGCTGTGAGTATATCTGCCTGGAAATTTCCATCCAGCTTGCTATAAAAACAAAGAGGACATTGTTCCCAGAAAATATGTTCTCTATACTGTTGGAAGAACTTTTCCCTTGGTGTTAATGTGTCTATATACTCCACTTCCCACTTCTTTTTTAGCTTGATTGTATTCCATGCAGGTTCTTACACTGCAGCCAAGACTGTGGTGTCTGAATACCTTGTACAGCTAGGCATGCATCAAGGTGAGCTATGGTGACTGGGTTTCCACTCCATTCCCTCTCCTCACATAAAAGGATGTTATATTGGATCTGGGTGAACATATTCCACAGCTACTAATTGCTTTTGAGCTTCTGCAAATGAAATTAAGGTCAAAAAAAGAAGTATTACAGTAATGCTTGAGTGTTGATAATTTTAGTCATTCTTAATCCTAGTTTCAATGTTTCAGGCTCAGAGATGAAAATAGAGGTAAAATTATGCATTCTGTACCCAGAAGCAGCACCCCTAAAATGAGAGAGTGCTTAAAAAGCACTGCTCTCCAGACAATAATTAAAAATTCCCAAAGATGTGGCAGTACTTGATCTTATTGTATTGAATACTTATTTGCAAAGACTTGCCATAAATACTGATTATTATGATTTAATTCTGTGTCTGAGTAGGTAAATTGCCTCTATCAGAAGAATGTCTCAGCTTTGGCTTTCTATCCACAGAAGCACCACTGTGCACTGCTCTTGGGGTAGTATTTCTCCAATTAAGTTTGGGGGCAATGGCCTGCAAGCATTTGCAGATTTTATTATTTGTGGCCATATAATGAAACTTTTTATAGGAGACTTCACAGTTGTGAAATGTAGTTGGGGGGATTCAGCAACGTACATTGCCAGACAAATGTCAGCCAGCAGATCCTTACCAGGTTTACTGCAGACTGCTGGAGAAATATTTTACTGCAGTCTGCTTACTGTGATGTTGAGAAAAGATGCTGTCATTTATGATGTCTGAAGAGCTGTGTCTTCACCTGTAGCTTCAGTTGCCAGCACTGCTGCACAAACAAAGTTGATGGAGCACATTATGGATTTTTCACTTGCCTGGAAGAGGAAAATCAATTTCCATCTAATAGAGCAGGAGGTCACTAAATACTACTAGCTGCTCTGTGACACTGTAGACTTAAGCAGTCCTCCTATAAGACAGAAAAGAGTAGGGGACAGGATCCTGGAGTGCATTAGTACACAGATAAACAGAGAGGAAAATTAGACACTGAAAAAAAAATTATCTGAGAAAAGAGAGTAAGCTGCAATTTTTTAAAGAATATCAGGACATAAACTCTGCACGAAGAAGATGGAACAACTCCATTTTAGTTAGACTTGCTACATAATTGTGTTATGATGGAGAACTTGAACTTGCATGCACATAGTAAATCTACTGCAGGTGAGACTGTAGGTCATTCAGTAAAAGAGTGCTGCATCTCTGAGCGACAAATAATGTTCTGCAATTGAAGGAAAGTTTAAAATTATGTAGGCAGCTCACTGCTGGAAGATATGTAGGAGACATAGGTATGAATAAATAAACAAAGGAATAAAAGGAATCCAGATAATACCCTAGAAGTGAACTGAACGAAGCTGTGCCATTATCCTTGTGTTATATAGTCATTTTCCTATTGGGGAACTTACCAAGAGAGTTGCTGGGACACAAAAGACCTGCATATATCTGTAATAAAAGCTGAATATACTTTCAAACTGTGATAAAATAATCATTTTATATTTGTGTAAAATTGTTTTTTTTGTGTTTCTTTTTAGTATGAGAACATGGCTTAATGTCCTGTCCTTGTTTGTAACTGGCAGGTGACAAATTCATTATGCAGAAAAGCACGCACCTGAGGTTTAGTGTCCAGACTGCTGCTCAAAGCTGGCAAGCTTTGCTGTTGATGGGTGGGTGCATGTCCTGTCCTTTGAAATGCTGCAAAGAGGGAGGAGGTCAGACTGAA
This sequence comes from Notiomystis cincta, assembly GCA_013398075.1. NCBI lineage: Eukaryota > Metazoa > Chordata > Aves > Passeriformes > Notiomystidae > Notiomystis > Notiomystis cincta. The sequence goes on from VZRX01007750.1 coordinate 130,060, forward strand.
GCAGCCTGGTGAGCCTGATCACCCAGGTTCCCTAATGGGTGATGATGACCATGTGCATTCTGTAGCTGAAAGAGGAGCGACCCAAACCCAAATTGACTCAATGAGGAAATATCAAAGCCTTAGGAAATGTTTCTGTAGGATTTGTACCATCTAGAAGAGGAACACTACATTGGGAATAGTAGAAAGATACAGGATCACAATAAGGAGAAGCCAAAGGACTTTTGTTTGAAGATGTAGGACAAGCAACTAGTGCAGTGAGGCAATTCAGTAAGGCCAGACAAGAAGAAAAGGGACTGGGGAGGTCAAAAAATAAACCCTAAGAAGTCATCACTCTCATCTCTCATTTATTTTCCAGATATCCACAATGAAAAAGGTGTGGATCACTGTACTTCGCAGAAAGGTGTGTAAGAAAGAAAAATATACATAAACCTGAGGTACCTTCTCAATTCAAATACTCCCTTATTGTGCAAATTGCTCTGTTGACTTTAGGAAGGATATCACTTTCAGTGAGTGATGTCAGAGTGAAGGCTTAAACAGATCATCAGTGAATAAAACAGAGTTATAGTGCTGTCATTCCAGCTGAGGATCAATTAGAACATGTCACAGCTTTACTAGAAGGAGTTTACTCATTACCAGCACTTGCAGCAGTAGACTGTCATGGAAGCAAACACTTGCCAAAGCAGAGTCAGTAAATCAAAGAGAGATGTTCTTCAGGAAACAGGTTTGGTTTTTTTCTTTGTAGGTAGAGATATCACACAGTAGGAGGAAAAAAAAGTGAAAAGGCGAAAAAGAAAAAAAACAACTCCTTTAATTTAATTGCATTTGCTCAGTACTTTAGAGAATTTATGAGAGTGAGACATATATATCTACTAAGCATCTATTCCATCTTGAATTATATTCTCTTGGGTCAAATTTTTGGAGTTTCACTGTACAGGCAATGAAGCAAAGAATGGATCCAAATTGGTTTTAAATTAATCAAACTCACAGTTAAAAAGCAGAGCATCATCACTTAGGTTAAATGTCAGTTGTTCATCTTCACTTTCATGTATTTTTTTTTAACTTACCATAATTGACCTTTTCAAGTGTAACACCCAGTTAAAACCTGGAGAAAATGACAATATGATAAGAGAAGGACAATTTCAGTTATGACAAAGTCATTATATAGAAGATGAGATATGAAGATGTTAATTAATCTCTTCTCACCATTTTCCACAGTAGGGCAATTACACTTTTGGATTGATGCTAGTTGTAATAGATGTCATATCACAGCTGAATTAAAGGTGGGCAAGGAAGGTACAAAAATGACTTTAAAAGGAGTGAGAAAGGCTTCGTTCAAAGCTACATAAGTGAGTGGAAAGATTATGATGGATTTCTGTAAGTTTTATATTGGGTCTTTAGTGCAAAATTGGAAATTTCTTCAGGTTTTGATAACTTGAATAAGATAGCTACTCTTTTGCCTACTGAATTGCCTTTGAATTTCCCTCTTTGATCCTCTTTTTTCCAGTCACAGACTGTTTCTTGTTAAAATAGCACAAACTTTTTTTGGGTAGAAGAATGAAAGCACCTTTTTTGGAGTATTCCTGAGTAACTATGCCAGCTGAGGAAATTTCCTATATGCCTCTCCTTGTCCATGTCACTGCAGTCTGACTCTTCTTGCTACACTACTAAATACAATTAGCATCTGGCAGCAGACACATTTTTATCTCAGATTATGAGAAAATTCATTTTTTGAAGTAAGTTCTGAATGTTTAGGACACAATAATACCTTTTCTTGCTTGAGTGCACCGGAGATGTTGGAAAGTAAGCTAGGGGCTAGCTGGGAGTCAGGAAGTTCATGCAGGGCCAAGATTTGTGCCAAGAAGGAACTGCTTCCCTTAATATTTGGCAGATGAACACTATTAGTGAAGTCAACGGGTTTATTCACAAACTTACACACTTTGGCAATTTGGGGGCAGTCTCCTCAGTTGCTGGGCTGCAGAAACAGAGCCTTTTCCTGCTTCAGTTAAACCACGTTACAATAACCTCACTGGTTTTAGAGGGACAAAACACAAATGAAAGATGCTAGGTTGTCACAGTGAATAAAGTGTTGATCAGAAGTTATCCTGGGATGATTCTTGTATTTCAAGCCTAGACAAATCTCCCATTAACTTCACACTGCAGTTTGCTGAAAGCAGCCTTGATTGAATATAGGTTTGGTCTGCATCATTGTCCCAGCTTTCCCCAGTGAGCTATGCTATTGGTTTTTAACTGGCATCGTGTGTGTTAATCTTTTAGTCACATCTGCTGCTTAAAAGGTCTTCCTAGATCATTCATCTTTTGTTTCTGAATCTTCAATAGTTAGTAAAATCCTTTGAACCAAATAATGGCATTAGCACTACAAATAAACTGAGTGATTTCATTACACTTCACATATTTTATTTTGGCTTTCATTGTTATGAGAACCAAGCAGCTTGGTACATGTGGGAAACAAAAACAGTTTTATCTGGAAGACTATTAAATGTTTTATGAAAGTAAAATGAATCTGTGCTTAATAATGTGTGGACTCGAAACTACTCGATCCTTCTTGGTGGTGAAAATACAGGCACTTTCAACAGAGAAAAACAGATTTAAGAAAAAAACCTCCTCATTTTAAACAAATTACACAGTTTGAAATCTCCTGTCTAATACAACATTTACAAATCAAGGTATATAATGCAGAACCATACAAAGCCCACTAAGGGTGATGGAAATCTGTCCACTGATTTCAAACGAGTATTGACTTAATACTTTTGAAGACAATTAATAATTTCAAAAGAATATGCAGTCTACATAATTGAGTTTAATTCCCACCCATCACCAGAAACATGACTTTCATTAATCAACACAGTCCTTCATCCCATGACCACAGTTATTCATATGGAGGGTAGGAGAGACTTGGGCATGTAACCATTCTTGGATGTGGCATAGGGCCCACATGGTCTTCCAGAATTTTATCATGCTTTTATTTCATTTCACCTTTAATAAGGAGATTGCAGGCAACTTTGGTTGCAAATATAGTGCCATGCATTTAGGCTACCAGACAGATTATGCAAGAGGTTATGTGTGGGGAGTCCTGAGGGGCCAGAACTATAGGCCAATGGCACCTCCATTACATACTCCCAAATCCTCTTAGATTCCAAAGTTTAAGAGAAATGCTATTGAGTTGGAAGCATGAGGGGCAGAATGTGACAAAAGAGGGGAAAATGACAGTTTTTCCAAATCAACTCATTTTACTTGGAACAAATAGAAACACAACTTTTTTCTCTACCAAAATTTTCTCTCTTTACAACTTCAAAACTTACTGCAGTCATGGCAGAAGTAACTCAGCTATGAAGGAACAGCAAAGGATAAAGAAAAATTGCAAAACCTCTGTACACATACCAGAAAACAAGATGTATTCTCCAAATTAATGAAAAAAGACAGGAAAAACATGGAAACACCATATAAGAGTCAAAACAAGAAATGTGTGCATATACAGGCTAGACTCCAGAATAAGGAAGGATAAAAATGAAAGCAAAACCCTTTCATCACCTGAATGGAACCCAGGGCAGAAGGTTGGGAACTTCTCTGTACTTCTGAAGGTTGTGCCACAAGTGAAAGTGAAAGGAATTTGATAAGCTTAATACTCCTAAAATGAGTGAGAAAGCAGAAAGTTATTCTCTCTTTCAAAAATGTCAATTCAGAAAGTAGAAGAGAGAATTAGGTGACTATAATGAAGAACCAGGAATTCTCTGTTCATATATGCCTTGATCATCAGAAAAGATAAAGAAATAACTCATAAGAGGAAACATTTTTGATTTGCTGATCCTGTTACTGAATAGACATAGAATTCAGGCAAATGAATTCCAGTGATAAAGATCAGGAGCAGTGAGTCCAGTTCGAAAGAAGACAGCAATCGGAGGTTATCTGAGTAGACAGAGCTTATTTTTCTGTACTATGACATGCTGTACAGATGTACAGAGATGACTTTTCCCCCCTTGTCTCATTTGACTTGGACGTGAAAGGATCATGCTTGTGATACTCAGAAGAATTTAAAATAATAGGTATTTTTTAGACTGATGTTCAATCTAATATCCAGTCTTTTCTTTACAAAAGTAGTTGCATTTTCAAAACTAAAACTAGCTTTTAAAGTTCACTTTCAAAATGTCAAAAGGAGCACTAAGTGTTGGAGGTTTCTTATTTCTTTAAATTTCTTCAAGTTTGGAAGTTTTCATATATAAATTTGCTCAATCTATAACTGCAATTTTCAATACACAATTTCTTTCTGACTAATAATTTCTGAGAAGAGAAAGAAAATAGAAAGCTAATAACTGCAATGAGGTTGGCGAAGGCAGGAGAATCATATCTTACTTGAGTTCTCCATTGAGTCAGAAAGAAAACATAAAAGGGCTTGTAGTTACTGATGCTGAGAGATTGATGGATGTGGAGAAGGTTAGGGATGACTGCAGGAAGTTTAGGACTCCAGTTACCAGAAAATATACTCTGGCCTGGAGAGCAGCTGCTGTGTGACACAAGTGATAATTTAAAGTAACATCACAATCATGGATGAAAGCAATTCAAATGTCAGTAGGTCAATTCACGCTGTATACTGAAATCCACAGAATGAAAAATTAGATCACCTTTAGTGTGCAGTGGCTGGCTTGTAGAAATTCTATGTAAAGCTGAACTGTAAAGCTTTAGAGGTAATGGAGTTGATTATAGTCCAGTACTTATCTCTCTTACACAGAGATGTTTGGACTTTAATGTTTGCAAAGGGCTTTCAAACAGCTGCAAAGAAAGTATTCTTTTTTGTGTGTGTGGAAGTAAAGGCTTTCTGGATGCCTGGGAAATATGAAGTGATCATTTCCTCACTTAGTACAGTGAAGTTCATTTAAAGAAATAACAGGAGAGAGACTACTCTCCACACAATTCAAAATATTTAAGGAAGCCTAGAAAATTGCTTTCACATACAGCATCGTGAAGTAAAAAGGCAGAATCAGATTGTCCATGGTATAGAAATTCACTTGTAAATATAAAAAAATAAAGAAGTAAAAAATAAAGGAAGATTAAATAGAGTGTTAATCTTTAATATTAATATATTATTTTATATTAATCAAATTCAGCTAGACTAATTGGCATAAGAATCATCTATGTAAATTAGAGGTCACTCATCTTCATCAGTTTTATGTTGAACATCTGATCCAGAAGACCAAAATAACAGACCTAAGATAATGGTCTTTGATCATATTTACTAAAAGGAAAGAAAAACACTTGAAGTCATTATATGTTATTAAAATGGACCAGTAAGAAATAAACACTATGTAGACAGTAATGTCAGTGAGACACCACTGAGAATATTAAGAAGGTACAAATCTGTCCCAAAAAAAAAAGAATGGAGAGATAATTTGCCTGACACAGCATGGGTATTTACAGAGTACATACAATTGATTTTTTTCATTAGCAGAATGAAATGAATGTCAGTTGACCATCAATTTAATTTTCAAGAAGAACAAAAATGAAGTTTCAGTAAAAAAAGTCTCATACTCAGATTTTATGTCAAAATTAGGAGAATAGCAGCACCTCACTGCTAATAAACTTTGCTTTCCACTTACACTTCTGATCAGCTCTTTCACCTTATATTCAACAGGCTTGACATTGTGGCTTCCTTGTGTCTAACCTTGCATCCTTTTTCCTCCTACCTTTCCAACATCTAGCAGTTTCCACTCAAAGCATGTGGTGCACTGCTGTGCCATGTGTAGAAGTGTGAGTTGCCACTCCAAACCCAGCTTAAGCCAGCTTGCTTGACTGGAAGCAAAATGATTACATGTTATGGCATATCTCCCAGGGAGCACTGCTAACACTGTTATTACAGACTAGCTCAAGCATTCATGTGTGGTCTGGCACCTTAAATTCATATCCCATCTCTTCTGAAGTACATGCAAAAAACTGCATTGATCATGTGCATTTTCAGTATAATTTCTCAACAGTATTTTGAATCCAAAAGCAGACAACACTTTTTGGTTTTTTTACATGGCATACTGAACAGCAAAGATTGTAAAATATCAAACTAAAACGTGTAAATTTTCCTGTTGACTGTAATAATCACCTCTATGACTTACACATAGAGAAACATGAGTCATGAAATAGACAAGCTTCTCCCATTTGTTTGCTTACCTTATAATCATTGCTTCCATGTTTCCAGGCATATTGAATTCATATTGATTATATTGTATATCTGTGATGGCTCTCACTATAAATCTGCAAAAACTTCCTCTAAAAATTACTTTTCCTTAAAATAATAATAAAAAATAATTCTTTTATCATAGACAGAAGAGACTTCATGGTTTTAAGAATTTCTTCATTTTTAACTCTACTCCTCTCAAATTCCTGAAAAAATAAATCTACAGAGTAAAATAACTGAAATGGCAGTGAGAGCCTTATGCCAGACTTTAAGGATATCTTGATGGCCTATCAGTTGGTATCAGTTTTCTGTCTCTTGAGTGCTGTAGAGCGTGTAATTTGTTCTGATAGGCAGATGGATGTGTGAGTTTGATCTGCTGACACAGTACTAATGACCCAATTAGACCCAAAGATTAATGATGTATTGTGCTTTGTGCATGCCTGCCTTATCCATCATGTACCTGCTTATCAGGTACAACATGCAACCTTTTATCTAACCAGTCAATAATTTTGTTAATCTAATTGCCAGTAAAAATAGTCTTGCTGGTAGAAAAAATTTCATTCACAAACACTCTACATTTTAAAATTATGTTCCTTCACATTTTTACTAGCTACTACGTACTGAAATACATATTTTAGTCTATTATTTGAAGAATTCACTTTTGATTTGAAGAGCTATTTTTTTCTCTAAAAGCTCCTTCAAAACTTCACAGAACAGCAAATTATATGAACAGGGAGATAAAAGTCAAGAGCAAACCAAGTCATGGGAAGTTTAATCTCAGAGATTTAGACGGATCTCAAGTGAAGTTGCCAGAAAGACAGCAAACCTAATGGACATGCTCCATTTTTAATAGTACCACAATTTCAAATGTTTTGAGATGAAATTTATTCCATTACGAACTACTTATACAAAGTCCAATGAACCACACTAACTTCACAAATGTCTTGACATATATCTTAGGAGAGTGAGAGGAAGATGGTGAGCCTCATGTAAAAGGAATGAGTTGTAATGGGTAGCACAGACAAACAGCTTCTGTAGTGGTTAAGAGGCATCACCAGCACCACTTTGTTATTTAGTAGATAAGCAAATATAGTTAGGAAATATTAGGCTATTTGGGTCATGAGCAAAACTGCAAACATTTATGTGTGTGTGAAATAAAATCTTATTCCAGCAAAAAGCGCGGTGAAAATTGTGGTTGATTTCATCAGAGCAGTAATTCCATTTACAGATATTAGTGCTGCAGAGAAACATTATGATCACTTGGTAAAAAACTCATGAAGACTTGGCATAAAATTCTTTTCAACAAATCTTGAGCCCTGCCTAATGGCAATGCACTTAAACGGCATCACATCTCATAGGAAGACAGGCAACTTAGATTTAAAGAATTTGAATGCTCGGTGATCTGTCACATACCTCAAAAACTGGTACAGTACTAGACTAGTGTGAATAATGTGCACATGTTTTCATTTGAAGTTTTGTCCATTTTCATTTTATCTGACTTTCAGCTTATCTGCTAAACCAAAGTGCTGTCAAGAATGAGAGGCTTCTACCCTCACATATATCTATACACTGGGATCAGATCCCCTCTAAACTTTGCTAGATTGAAGTCTCTACATCTCAGTGTGTTTTGCAGGTCTCCCAGTCCTCCCAGTACCTGCCTGGTACTGCCATTATTTATTTACAGAGAGCTGCCAGTGGTTGCTGTTCAGTGACATCACAGAAGCCAACACGAGGAGCTGCCGGGGGAGCAGTCGGAGGGGCCCTGACACCACCCTTGAGTAATTTTTGTCTGACAAAATCACAGAGCTCAGCAGGATTTCCAGGTGGTGTCTAGACTCTTGATTTAATCAGATGCCAAGCTGTATAAAAGCATGTTTGGTCTCCGTGGCTGAGTCCCAGCAGATCTCAGGTACAGCACCCTGCCACTGGGTTTGCAGAACGCTGCTCTCTGCCTCGGTGCTGTGCACACACAGGGTGCTGCCATGGATTGCAGCTCTCAGAAAACACTGCACGTCTCAGAAAGGATATGCTGGGGTTTATTTCCTCCTCCTCCTCCCCGTAGGTGGGTGAAAGATGATTCTGAAGATTTTTTTTTTTTATTCAGAACCCCAATCTTTTTGTTCATGTTTTGAAAACTATACATCCAGGAAGGAGGGGAGCAATTGCATTAAAGAGAATACTGGGAGAAGGAATACAGCTAGTTTCTTAGCTAATTTTAATAGCACCTGGATAAAAGAAATATTTCTACACCGTTTGAGTGAAAAAGAAAAAGCCCAACTTTTTCAGCCTTTAATTAAATGAATATGCAGGCCTTGCACAAGATTTCGTCTTATCTGCTCTTCCTTGTGCACTGAGATACATTGTAGTTTTAATAAAGTTACATCAATAGAATTTCATGATTTCCACATTTACATTGCTTTTCAGTTGAGCTAAATTATAATTGTATCCTTTACCTTAATTTTGACCAGCCACTTTTATATAAAGTTACCACTTTTATATAAAGCAAATATTTAGTTAAGTAGAAAATGAGAAGAAAAGTTAGCTTTTTTTAATTACAAAAAACCAAAATAATTTCTCTTTTTACCTAAAGATAATCAGAGAGAAATATTTAGAATTCATATATAGGAAACCTTACTGACAAATGGTCTAAAAATCTTTTCTCTTCAATATTTTTGTTATATTTTATTTCAGGTCTTATTTTATATCTTGCTCCCTTCCTAAAACTGACACAATGAAATTTGTTAACAGATAAATGCACAAGTATTATTTGCTCTCTCAAGCACTTTACTCAAACTTATTTCAAGACTCATTACTCTTTTACCCTTGATTTTTTTTTTGTTACATCTAAACAAGAAACAAAATTCCATCAAACCACTCAAATTTTACAAAAGTGCATGTTTATTTTCCCGTTAAACCCACTAGAAACCCAGATTAATGGGAAGCAGAATCATTCTCTATATTAGCCATTCTCATCGTACGTGAAGCAAACTTCTTTGACAATTTTGACTGTCTTGCCTAAATTTCTGCACAGCTACAGCACCTAAGAGGGTCAATTAGATAGTAATTAGCAGTTATGTATTCCTTTTCTGTAAACTCCATGCCTTCCACACTTGCCAGCACCTCTCCTGAGGGCAGTGTTAGATTAGGACTTGATCACTCCCAGGGTGGCCCTCTCTTAATCACGCAGGTGGCAGGGAACTGTTGTCTCACCCTGCGGTTGTGCAGTGCCTGACTCCAGGGGATCTGCCTGAATTTACCCCTCTCTAAGATGTGGTATTAAACCCCTCTGCTCTCTCACTAATAGCTCCACTGAAGTGAGGTGCTGCACATCTGTGTCTCTATAATAATCTGTTTTTTTCATTTCATTGTGTTCAGTATTCTGGGTTTTGAATCAAATAATTTAATTCCTTCTTGATGAATGCAGCTTCGTTTGGATGTTAGGTGGGCTTGGACCAGGGGGCATGAATACAAAGCATTCAGTCCTCAAGGAGATTCCAGGCAAAAGATTCCACAGAACTTGCCAAGATTTTTGTATTTTCACTCAAAATCCTTCCAAAACTTCCAGCAACATCTAGCCTAACCTTTGCACACAGGCAGGTTTGTATTTTTCACATGAAGAATATCACAGTGTAGACTCCAAAACCCCCCAAAATAAGAGTCTCTTTCCTTGCAATAATTGCTGCAAATAGGAAGTGACTCATTCTTCTTCATTGCCCTTGCAGTATCCCAAGAACATGATGTTATTTGTTACTGCTTTTAATTCATGTAGTAAATCTTCTGTTTCCTGTTTTCTTCTGAGACAGCAGCACTTTTACTCACAGTAAATGACATTTGAGCAGTTCCTATTGTGACCATTTACAAAGCTTTGAGAATCTCAAATAGGATTTGGCTGGTTGAGAAGGCTCCTTTTGGTCTGACACAAAGATATCTCTAAGCTGTTTTCCACAACTGTGTCCTTATACAAGTACTCCGATTTCCTCTGAATCATGCATCCAGAGTTAAGTCTGTGTGAAAAATGCTTTGCTGGGTTGGAATAAAATGGTCATTAAGCATCTCAAAGAAGAAAAGCCAAAGAGGCAGTGCTGATGTTAGGCATCTTACTAGGAAAGTCAGGGATTTTTCCCATTTTCTCCTACTATCTTTGTTACCTGCTATTGCTATCATATGAACCATGAGCACAGGGGCAGATATTCCCAGGGAGGAGGCCTGAGGAGAGCTGGCAATGCAACTACAGAAGCCAGCAGTGCAAATCCCAATGGCTCTTTAATGTGCTGACCCACAAAGGGCAAAAAGCAACTTCATCATCCCAGAGCATCCTAGGAAAGGAACTGTGACAATTGGAATCACCATTATCTGTGCTCTCTCTTCCCACCAATGGGTAGGCACATGCTGTGAAATTGGCAATATCCAAAGTTCAGTCAAATGCAAAGTAAATTAATGGAAACAACAGTAATAAATATTTACCTCCTAAACCCTTGGAGCAATAGCAGATTTCAGTAACACCTGTAATGGACTGAAGAATTATCCAGGCTACTAAAACCCCTTCCCCCAAATATACAAAAAAATCCTACCCTCTTTAACTATGCCTCATCCTAGGCGAGCTCCAAGGAGATCCAGGGACATTTCTTGTGACAAGTGTAGCTGTTAACTTTACACTGATTTTTTGCTGCCTCCTAGTGCTCCATGCTGCAAATGGGTCCAAAACTTGTGCTGTAAAGGAGAAGATGGAAGCAAATTGCTCCTTTGTCATAGGTTTATTTCAGTGGAACTATCTCTGGCAAAAATACAGCAAAGAAATTACATGAAGGCAGAAAACTGAATAGGTTTTTTGCTTTACTTATGGCTTTACATGGTCATACTTCTGGGTTCCATAGTTTTACCCTGAAGGAAGAGATTTCCCACAATGTGTTTCAGACTGCCATTTTCCTACAGAAGTGAGAGACCTGTCCAAGTCTTTTCCACACTCTGCTTACAGCTGTAAACCAGGGCATTCAGGTTTGAAATGACCTTTACAGAACAACATGTTTTTATTTTACACGTGATTACTTTTGTGCATACACTTTTTAGATACAGAAACAGATAGAGAGGGCAAATTTTCATGTGTCTCAGGCGAAGAAGTGGGGATAATTTATCTATGAGGCAATGAGAAGGGGATTTTTCTGATTCAGTTTTACCATGGCTTGCAAAGCCCACCATGGCAGTGTAGTCTGCAGGACGTGGCTCCTCCATACTGCCCATGGCAAATCTCTTTTAAGCATCTGAATGATTCAGGATACATGGTGCAGCCAATATATATGTATGCAGGAACATCTGGCAAGCTACTGAAACTAAAACTGCTGACTGCTTTTTAAAGTATCTTTTATTGATTTTGTGTAAACCATAAAGAACTGCTTTTGATTATCTGGCAAATCCACATTCTAATACTTTAACTTTCCAGTACAAGTTTGTAACTCTCACAGTTGAAACGAGCTTTGGATTTATTAGGCAGAAAAAATCTCTTGGAAAGAAAAAGAAGAAATATCCCATTGCTACTGACTTTTTCTAGAATGATCATTTTATATTTGTGCTTTATACAAGGATGACTTTTCATCCAGATGAATAGAGTTGCCCTTCTGGAATTTTTGAAGGAATTTATCCCATATACTCCATTATCATTCATAATGGATTCACACAAGTGATGTGTCTGCCTTTCAATAAACAAGCAGGTGTTTGCTCACAATTTTGTTCTTGACAATATCCTTGACAAAGGACCATTTCGTTCTTAGACAGGCACCTTGCAAAAAGAACATCTTAAGTTACTGTGCATTTTTTTCTCAAAAATATATGAAAGATATTGAATTACTCCTTTCCCGTGCAGTTCTGTATACTATTTTCCTTAAAATAATCACATTTTTGTGTCCTCTGCTAGAAATATCATATCTGATAGAAAAATAAAGTGGTTTGCTGCTGAAATTGGGAGGGGGGTGAGTGATGTCCTGTCTGAAAAATGAAGACCAAGTTAAGAAAATACAGTCAAGACTGAAGTCAAATATTTTCTGACCAGATGTAGCAAATACTTTTCCAACTACTTTTCAATTTGAACTTGATGTTATAGAACACACAGGTTCAGGCTGTGTTAAAAACCAGTCACTCTCTTTCACAAGGTTGCTTAAGAAATTGTATGAAAAAGAACGTGTCATTTTTCTGAAATATGTCATTCTCCTCAACTAAAAAAATCTGAGCTGAAAGGTCAATAAAATAGGTCAGCTATGGTTCCACCCCTCCAATTAGGTTTCTTCTGTTCCAGCAGTTCTAAAGTTTTGCAGTTTTTCCACCATGGTTAAATACCTTCTGATTTATATTTAATTCCCCTCACCATTAGTGTATGTTAATTACAGCTCTCGCTCCCTCCCTCCAGTGTTCTCCCTGGGTCCTGAGAACAGGCAGATATGGCAGAATCTCACTGATGTTCAAATGGCAACATGTTCAAATTGACCATGTAGGACTGCAGAGGTTTGCAAAAAAGACAGAGCCTGTGTTTTTTTTGAAGTCTGAAACAGCAAAGAAAGGCAGTGACTTTGTTGGGCAAGGAGCTGAACACCAGTGAATTTTCATCTGCTATCACCTGCTTGACAAGGTGACTCAGGCTAAAGAGCACATTTTGGGAAGATAAATTTGCTGTTTTGCTAAGAAATTTTGAACTGTCACCCTTGGGCACTACATAAACTTTCAGAAATTGTTTCCAGACACTAACCTTAGAGCATGATATCCATCACACTAATAGGCCATAATCCAGTTTTAACCCAGTCAGGCACAAAATCTTCTTAGCCAAAAATTTTAACCACGGTGTATATAAAGAATTTGAGAAATATATTATGTACAATAAAACTTTGTGTATGTTCTGAACCTATTTTATCACTCTGAGGGATATATTTATTTCCCTCAAAGAAAAGGCCTCAAGCAACTGTATAAAGCTGGTCTAGTAAACAACTGCATCTTCATAATGGTGACACTGTTTGAACATTTCAGATTTGAAAATTAGTCATACACATGTGTACATTCCAACACATTTCTCCAAAACAAAGTACATGCCTAATGGGTAAAGTGTGACTGGAGTAAAAAGACAAGGAGAGTCACTATTTTCCATAAAGATATTTAAAAAAGAAATATGTTATACAAATAATATATTTAGTAAGGATTGCCTTTATTCTCCAGAAATACATTGAGCAGAAATTTTTTCTCTGAGGTACTCAGAGAAAAAAGTGTGTGTTTTGTGTTCTGCATGAACTTGAGGAAACCAATCCTCCCTCAGTTTTTCCAGCCCGTTAAGTACCAGTTACAGCACAGAGCCACTGATGGCTGTGGCGATTCAGATTAGGTGACAGACAGAAGCAATACTGCTGAATGGGTTTTACAGTGCCTCCAGGTAAAATCTTTGTGTCTCAGAGTAAAGGTAGCTGCTTTAACTGCCCTCTAGAAGTGTTACATTCCTTGCTGGCTGTGCTCGGCTCTTTGCCTGCCTAGCTGCTGGAGCAGTGAAAGGATCATGGAATGCTCTCAAGCACAGGTAGGTGCTGTGCTTGGTGACTCCCAAAGCTTATCTTCAAACTTCCTCTTGCCTTTGATCTGAGCCCTATAGCATCTCTTGTGCAGCTGTCTGGAGACTGAACGGCTCCCTATGGGCATTGCTGCATTCATGGAAACATTGTAATCACACAATCAAGAGGGGAGAAAACTGAGGTGGAAAATCCAACGTTATTTTTTCCACTCTTTTAAAGATTTCTGTCTCTATAGGTGACACCTTTACCTCAGGATGCATTCACACCCACATCAGAAGGCAAATCATTGCCCAAGATCTTTCTGAGGAGTCTTTTATACCCAGGCTCTTTATGGATGTTGACATCATAGAAACACAGAATGGTTTGGGTTGGAAAAGACCAGAAAAGATCATTTATTTCCAGCCCCATGCCAACCTTCCACTTGACCAGGTTACTCAAAGCCCCACCCAACCTGGCCTTGATGGGGCATCCGCTCCAATCTGCTGCAGTGTCTCACCACCCCCAGAGTAAAGAATTTCTTCCTAATATCTTATCTAAACTGACCCCAATTCAGTTTAAAGCTATTATCCCTTGTCTGTCACTACAGCTCCAGTATAAAGTCCCTCTCCAGCTTCTTGTAGGCCCTGCTCAGGTCCTGGAAGGTGCTGTGTGTCAGGTCTGGTCTACAGTCATTTTTAACCATGCCATCCTTGTCCTAATCTGGTAATGGCTGCAACTACCCTTCTCTAACACTACTTAATAGAAAAAAATAAAAGTCAAAATTACTTAGCCGTTCTAGACAAGAAAGAAAATAGAACAGATCAAATCCTATATATGGTGGTGTAAACCTGACACTGCTATTTCCTAGTGAACAATTACTCTTGATTTTTATACATGTAATGAGACTGGAATCCTTCTTCTGTGAGAAAGAACTTTACCTATCAGAAAGAAGTCATCTTTGAAAATAATAAATCACTACTTACTGTTACTTTTAGTTGTGTTTTCTCTAAAAAGGAAAAAAAAAATGCTACTTGCTAGAATTTAATGCAATGCTTCTTTTCCTGAAAGTTTCAACACATTCCCCACTGTCATACTTTTTCTTTTATTTCTTCTCTTTAGGATACGAACTTTTTATCCTCGCCTCTGTTAGAAATAAGTGGATGCAGCATATGTTCCTTAAATAGAGCCCCTGAATTATTCCTACATAACCTGCATCACAGCTCTCCAGATTGTGTAGCTTTTTTTCTGGAAACCTGCCAAGGTCAAGGAAAGACAGGAATAATTTCAAGCCTGGCGTAGTTCTTTAGAGATAAATATAATCTGAGGGATTTGAATTTTTACTCATCAATATGGACTTTTCACTTAAGACTCTGTTTTTATGAAGTTTCCTCACCCTACTAGGCTGTCCTTGGAAACAAAAAAAGTTAACCCACTGTGACATTTTTACTTTTCTTCTGTTTGGTTTTCTTTTTAAAGGAAGATAGAAACATAAGTAAAAGGAAGTAAGAGAAAACTCACAGCTAAGGACCTGTAGGACTTGCGCATCTCTTCAGGACTTGTCTCACAAATATCTTTGTGATTGACCCCCCTCAAGGTTTGAAGAGATTATGCAACAGAAAGGATCCTGGGTGACTCAATCACAGCCTGAATATCAACACTGAAGTATTACAGAACTGGCTTTTGGGAATATCAGCTTTCCTGAAGGTCAATAGCATGCAAGGATTTAAGCCAAATCCAAACCCAGACTTTAGGCAGTCAAGTTATTTGGTGCCTAGGAAAGCTTTACCTACTCCTAGAGACCGAAGAATGAAAACAAAACCAGCATAACTGGTTTTGGCTCCTCTTACTGTCCCATTTCTCACTATGACATTTGTGCCTATTAAATCACACTTTTTCCAAGGGGAAAGCAGCACAGAGAGATAATGGTAAATGGTAAATTAGAAAGTTCTGATCAATGACTACTGAAAATAAGCTGTAACCACCACAGTGAAGCAATGCAATAACACAACAGCCATCCTATTTTTCAGTCCATGACACTTCTGAAGCATATACCCACAAGGCAGAGCATCAGCTTTCCCGGTAATATTCCTGAGTCAAGCAGGCAGACATTCCAATTTAAACCTGTTACACTTGAAATCCCTTTTGCTTAACATTTGTTCACCCACCTTTTAGATAAAGGACTATCAATTCCTGAAATAAGTCATGGGGAACTTCCTGCAGTTTGAACACAGCTTTTCCCTGGCCTGAACAGAAAACTCCTTTAGATGTCTGCAGCAGTGCTGCAGGAGTACAGTGTGCAGCTGACCACACTGCATGGGATTAAAATCATGTACGGGGGGACAATGGTTTAGTCCTCTAGAACAAGCTCTGAGGCCACCAATTTGTACCAGCAGGTTATCACACCTTCCTCAGATGGACCAATTAAATACAGACAAGGATAACTGCTGCTGCCAGAGCTAAGAATTCCATCTCTCCCATCAAAGGCTCATCCATTGAAGTAGCTGCCCTCAGTTAGGCCTGTTAAGCAGCACTACCAGATGGAAAAACATAGGGTTTTACTTTATCCCAGTCAGTTCTTGGCCATTTTTAAGATTTTTTTGCAGTTGAAATTGTCTATTCACAGAATAGATAATGTGCTCAAAATTTAAACATAACTGTCAGGCTTTGGACTCATTTACCTTTGTTAGGAGCCAAGTCTAAATAATTGGTGTGTGCATATATGTACTGTCAGGGGAGTGGAGATGTGGCCTTGTCAATCAGCACTGTCCCTGCAAAAGCAGCATGGAAATCCTGCAGCCTGGCTGCTGTGTCCATGAGAATTAACTCAGTCTCACCAGACACAGAACAAGCATGCATATTCATCTGAAATGAATGAAAAATATATGTAACTCCAAGAATATTTTGGTAGAATGTGTTTTTTTTTCTTGCATGAACTTGAAAGAAAGGCATTGCAGACCCTATATTTAAATCTGTGTATTACTTTCACTATTCACATTTTGTGATATATACACCAAATACCTTTCCATCTTCCTGGTTAGTGAAGAAACCTAACAACACTCCTAATAACTAGGTCAACAACTTTCCAAAGAATTTTTCTGATGTTGTTTTACTTAAAGAGCTAATCTGTGTATACTTTCTACTCTTTTTAGAGTAGTGGAATCCATTTAAAAAATCCTACTGAATTACTTCAAACAACAGATTTATTTTTCAGGCAACACTTGTTCAGTAAAATGGAGGGAAATATGTGGCTATATGCAGAGGACATTTGGTTGCAGAGAAGTTGTTTTGAATGCTCTGTAGTTGAGCACTTTTTGTTTCAACTCAGTATGGGCAGTTTCTCATCCTAAGGCATGTGAAGACCATGAAATTCAGATGGGTGACTTTTGGGGGAAAGCCCCATGAACATGCATAATGAAACAAATCCTACTGTATTCTTTGTAGGAGCACCTGATATTTTGACCCCATTGTTGTGGGTAGCTAATTTCTCCAAGGTATGAAAGAATTCCTCTAATCCTGTTTAAGGTTCAACACCCTTTAGTTTTAGCTAGTTCTGCAAGGGGCAGGGATTTGGATTTGATGATTACAGGTTCATTCAAACTAGGGATATTCTATGATTTAGTGAAGACTTTTGCATTCATATTATTGCTATTTACTCTACAACGGTTACCAAGAAGGTTGGTTACTTTTTATAAAGTTTTAACTCCAACATGAGAAGTTAATTAAAAATTAAAAGGTTCTAGATTTCCTGGTTATGAAACATAGAATTGAAATAATTATCTGTGAATAATTAAACTCTTATTCATATTTTCAGGAAATTCCAATTTTTCTCCTTTTATTACTTGTAGGTCTGAGGCCAGCCTTCAGTCTGGTTTTGGTTGTGTTCCAAACACAACCAAACTGTGTATCTTCAGTTTTAGAAATTCTGGGATATCAAAATCAATTAAAACAAAATAGTCTGCAGCCTGTGTCCCATACTTCTATCTCACAAATGCAGAATTGTTAGAGATTTATATACAAGTTAAGTTTATCCATTGTCATGTCTTGCTTACTATTCTGTATTTTTCAAATATAGAGTGCATATTTCAACAGATTAACTCATATTATCCACTGGAAAAAATATATTTTAGTTGCCATTTTGAATCAAGCTAATGCAGTGAAGAAAGGATGCCATTAAATTTAATGTCTATGCTGAACTGGATCAGCAGTTGTGATATGATTAAATTCCATGGGCTTTTTTTTTCACCAGCCTCATCACTTCACATTATATAAACCTGGTGTATATAATGGCATAGAATACTGTCTGGGACCACTCTTCTGCATAGCTGAACCAGAAATCATTCTGAATTGCATTTATCCTGGACTTTGCCACACACAAGAAACAAAATTACTTCTATAACATTATTTCTTGTATCATTTACCACCAATTTCTTGTCTTATCAGGCTGCTTTGTGTCGCTGTACTACTGATTTTATGCCTAGCTGTGCAGATGTTGGATTGAAAGCTGGCCTTCAGAAGACCTATTCCCTGTTTTGCTGCTAACTCACTTGTGTGACCTTTGGTGGGTTCATAAATCTACCTTTGTTTCAGTTCACTTGTCTCTAAAATTGCTGTGATAAATAGATGTTGTGTTTTGTTGAGCTGAATTTCAAGATGTATTGACCCAATAATCAATAATTTACCAACTAATAATAAATCCTAATACTGAGTCAAGAAGTCAGAGGGATTGATCAGTGCACTCTTGATACACTCAGAGGGACAACTCTGCTCAAATTCCATCCAAAGTCCGGAGGTATCTGGAGAGATGTTTTCAAGTTAGCACTAAGTCTGGACTTCACAAAATCATGGGTTAAATTCCTAACAACTTCAAATAAACCTTTTATCCTTTCAAGTGCCAATCAGGATAGGTTCATTTGCAAATACAGTCTAATAGTTTAACCTTATTCCAGACCTTTGGGACCCAATTATCCTGCTGCTTGTAGGAGTGAAACCTAATTATAATTTTTCTAAAAAATAAGATTAAGCAATACTTGTAATTGATGTCAGGAATTTAATTTTTTACACAGATCTTTAGCTGGCACTGTTCTGCTGAACCAACAGCGTGCTGGTTCTCACACACACACACACATATACCTTGAGGTATTTGCCAGCTATTTTTCCCTTGCAAGATCTTTTGATATGAGATTGTTTTATTATTACTGATACAATTTTCAAAATAATAAGGCCTTTCAGCTTCCACAGACAGTGGTTTCAATTACATTGAATTCACTAAATTATGCTGGTACAACCTAATACCTGATTTCTGCATGCTGTGCACCTGAGCTAGCCCTAGCCAAGCCAGTTTGAGCACAGCAGACATCTAGTCACCAGCAGTCAAGGGTTTGTACATTCTACAGAGAGTAACTGGAGAACCTGATTGAGTTATCCCCCACAAAATTTCATGTTTCCTCAGCATGACTGATACTTCTATTCTGTTTGTTCTGTCTCTTTCTAAAATAAATCTTAGTAGTCAGTGAAGGCAGAATAGAAGTGAAGGCAGGAGTGTTATAATCCAGTTACAGTTAATGACCTTATTCTCCACCTCCTCTTGAGATGAGCTGAACATTAAACTGCCAGGAGCCTCGGACACGCACTGCCCTTGGGAAACTGCACAATCACTGGCATCGCTCCTGATGCAGTACTCCCAACACTGCAGTAAGTCTGATCTCTGACCAGTTTTCTGTTTGCTTTTGAAGCTTCCTGAAACTCCAAATGCTAGTATAAAGTCAACCTCACGTCCCCTGTGCTCTAAGACAAAAACAGCTGTAACTATGATATCCTTTTTCAATGTCTGTGTAAGGTTTTCTGCCTCAACCTTTAGTAATCGAGGCTCTCAAGCCACTCCAGCTGCTCCACTATTGTGGAAGAGATTTGTCCCTTCTTCTTTGCATCAGCTCTTTGGTATGATGATGTTCCCACCTTAATCCTCCACATAATGGGCTGCTTTTCCTTGAGCACCTTTTACTGTGCCCAGGAGAACTCTGCAAGCAGGATATACTTCATGGAATGGCCTAGAAAAAGTGTTTATAGGTTGATATGGGCAAATAGCAAGTTGAGCATTGATATCCTTGCCACAGCTAATCAATCTGGTCAGCTGGGCGGTTATCAGGACAGAAAGTATTAACATCCATTGCTTCTTGGAACAGTCTGAGTTGCTGTCTTCTGATTTTCTACCTTTTTCTTGGTTTATGTCATTAGTTTTCCCTTTGAGTCCTTGAGTTACTAGTCACTACCATCTCAACAACTTCACTTCTCTACGCATTTCTTGTCTTGCATGGTTTTAACTGAATTACTTTCAAACATCTTCTTACTAAAACAGAATCAAAGTTAGCCAGACACACTACACAAAGCTAGATCTTGGCTAGCTTTGAACCCAAAGCTTGAATTTGGCTAGCCTCACCCTGAACCACACTGTGTCCCTCTCTCCTTTCTACCCCTTTTATTTCACTCTTTTTCCATAGGTCCCATTTTCTAACCTCTGGTCAGTTTAGTTCCTGCCTTAACGAGAGCTGAGTAAAGGAGAAGGGTGACTTTCCAGGTGCTCAGGACTATATTCCTTTTTATTTAACAATTATCAATCCTGTGCTTTTTTACAGAAAATATCTGTTACTGTTACATTGTGCTGAAATTTGGGAAATAATCATGTTTCTGAAAAGTGTCTCCTGAATATCTTTTGTGTCCTGCAACACATGCAATTCCTTCTATCTGAGCATATATTTTAGAAGAGTATATTACTGAATGATATTCTGTATTTCCAGACAACTTCTCTGGTTTTCAGCAAGATTCATTCAAATTTTTGGCCTGGTCTATAGTTTGTGCCACATGCAAATGTAATATCCTTTCTCACCATTACGTAATTCCTAACAAAAATATCAGTAACTTCATACTCACAACAGATTTCCATGAAGCCTCCCCTGATATATCCTTCCATTCTGGTATATCATTGATCCCCACACTTCAGTATAATTATTTAGGGGTATTTGCACCCTCAGAGAAGCACTCTGAAAAGCTGTGCTTTGTAAGTATGTTTTGGGAATTATTACTTGAGACGGTATAAAAAGCCTAAATACAGTCAACCTGTATATGATTGAAATCTTTTTCTGCTCTTTGGAATGCCCCTGTTAACATTTCATAGGTAACAGACTTATTTGACATTACTTGCTACACACAGCTCTATTCTGACCACAGTGCTATTTCTCTATTATTTTCCAAATTCTTATGAACAGATTGATTGATTTGGGATTTTCCCAGAAGGTGAAGTTAATCTGATTTGTCTACAATTCATTATGGTTTAGTTTTTTAAGAATAAGCACTATATCTGCCTTTTGCTAGTGTCCTGGTATCACACCCTTAAAGACAGAAGTTTAAAATTCTGATTTGTTCTGCCACTTATCTTACAATCCTAGTGCTTTCAAAAATGCAAAAAATCGCCCTACATAACACTGTATAAAAATCCTTTATCCATGCCACCCACTCTCTCATTCTGGAATATACGCCCTAAATACATATTCAATCTGTTTCAAACCAGGTATTATAATCCCAGTGAAGTTCCTTATTAAACCAGGGTTTGCTCATCCTGGAAAATAAAAAATAAGCAAAAAATTAAGTTTGACATTTCATACATTTAATATATCTAGTCAAAATTAGGGATTTGTGTGATTTCCTTTGCATTCATAGGGTAATTTCTTTAAATTCAGATCTTGATCCCAAACTAACTAAGGCTACTGATGAACGTAAATGAATTTGGAATCTAGATTCTTGCATAATGTTTCAACACCAGTTTAAGACCAGTAGTAGAGCAGACAAGATGAAACCTGCAAGGAAGCCTGTTGTGATATGTGAATTTTCAAAGACTCTCAGTGCTGGATAGCTAAAATCAGTGGCAAAACCCCACATTTTTTTCAGATATGAAAGAAGAATTGGACTTTGGGTAGAAGGAATTTAGATAAGTTTGTTTCCTTCTTCCCTAAAGTCCTTCTAAAAAGGTCACAGTGATAAAAATAGAGCTGCCTTCTTTTACAGGGATTTTGCTTGAGAGCTCAATTTATTCAGAAATCAAGACAGATTGATGTTGTTCCCTGGGAATGCAGATAGGCATATTTTAGACAATAAACCAGGAGCCCTTATCTGCTGAATTTTGTCTTTTCAATGTATCTATCCTATGCTAATTTTAGGTCTGCATTCTCTATATCCTGCCATGTTTTGTTTTTCCTCCCATTGAGCTCTGATTTCTCATTACGACATGTCCTTTTAGCATATATTTTGTACTTGTGATGCATCTGTTCTCATTTTGCCCCTGCAAGTGCCTAAACGATGGCTAAATGCATCTGTAAGGACAAGTGCTAAACAGGTGCAAAACAAGACCATGAGTAATAAAAGAAGAGGAAGAAATCAGAGACTAATTTTTGCTCTGTCATGATTTGCCTAATATATGTATAGTCATTACACAGCCAATACAAATGTCTCATTTTCACAGTTCTTAATCTTCTTTTAAAAAAAGATCTTTCTGGAGTCAATTTAGTGCAGGAAATTTTGATAGAAGAAGGTACTCCTTCTCTACTGCTGCCTTGACAGATTCTGTGATATTGCTAAAGGAATTTTACAGGGTATCCAGACCTTCTTTGTTAGCTAACAAAACATGGGCAATACTTTCAGGCACATGGTGTGATTCTTGAGGTGTCCTGGGCAGGCCAGGAGTTGTACTCAATGACCCTGATATGTGCCTTCCAGCTCAGCATCTTCTATGGTTCTGAAAAAGAAAATGCAAAAATTGTATGAATTCTAGGTATATGATTTGAAAACAAATCAAAACCCACACTATTTTTATTTTATGTTTATTTTACACTTTCAAAAAAAATTCTGTCTCTTACTCTTGAGAAGAGTTAGTGCAGATATATCAATTTCACATTTTCCATAAAGTAGTATTTTTAGTCTCTCTAATCTCAGTGATACCAGGTAACTGAACAACACTCTGTTCTTTTTGTATTGTTTCAGCAACATAAAATGTCAATTGACTGTCAGTCTTTACTCAGTGCTACGGCTTTGAATTCACTCTTTGTTCAGCCACCAGGACAGCAGGATTTTCAGGACTGTGGCTGCAACATCTTAGTAATTCCTTTTGAGAACAGGACAAGATCTCTGTTGTCCAGCAGCCAAATGATAAGCTGGAGGGAAGAATGGAGGTCAGTGCAAACAAACAAAATCTGACTACTTTTTTTTTGCTCAAAAGAAGTATCTGGAAAAAAATAATCCACTTTGAGTAGAACAGAATCACAGAATCATTTAGGTTGGAAAAGAGATCATTGAGTCCAACCCATGATCAAACACCACCATGTCAACTAGACCATGGCAGTGAGTACCACATCCAGTCTTTTTGTAAACATCTCCAAGGACAGTGACTCCACCACCTTCCTGGGCATCCCATTTCAATTCCAAACCACCCCTTTTGTGAAGAAATTCTTCCTAATGTCCAACCTAAACCTCTCTTGGCACAGCTTTAGACTTCAGAACAAACTTTTTGAGACCCTTTCATGCACTTCTTGCATGAAGTATGAATAACTAAGACATCAGGTTGAAAATTACAGAGACACCATTAATTTTCTACCCCACAGCCCAGTTAGCTGGACACATCCTTGAGTAAGAGAGAGAGTTGTCCTCTCAGTTTGAGATAATTTCTCAAGACCCCTCACAGAAGCATGTCCAAATCATTGTATTATGGGCTGCCCAGTCTTCCCAGTTCTAGCTACATGGCAGGTCTGTTTGATCTATCTCTGAATCATGTGCAACTCAAGATTGAAAGTTAGGCTACCCTGCATAGGAGTCCCTGGGCTTATCTCAGTCCCTTTGGATAAGTTCCACCTTTTATTTTAAATAGTTAAGTGGTCATTGGAAGAAAGGCAAATCTTCTAACCTCTTGTCAAGAGAATCACTGAGTCAGAGTCTGGCTTAGTATTTCAGTTTATGAAGGAATATTTAGGTGTTTTGAACCAAGAGGTACTATCTCAGAAGTGGAATCCATCTTCTACCACCCTTGGCTATTAGGTAAATGCTTTGCAATTAACCACATAAGTAGTAATTTTATAAAACTCATATGGAAATACTTTTTTTTTTCATTATCGTCCTTAATTTTTTTTAAACAACAAAAAAATCAACATTTACATGTACTTTGGGGAAATTATCTTGGATGAGAAACTCTGCCTCACACTATCATGAAAAATCAAATTGGAATACGTAGGGTAAACTGAGTGAAGTTGTTCTGTGGCAGTTGAATAACAGAAGCTTTTCCTTAAATCATAATAATCCCTTCTGAAGTTAAAAAATTCTAATATCTGGTGAAACCAGACCGAACATGGGGGTGCTTTAAGCTGTACTGAAAACTACAGCCTGAGGTGCAAAGTTGCTCAGAGCTCTTCTCTGATTCTTGCACTTGGTTCATGAAACTATTTCCAGGGAAGAATGACCCACCCCTTCTTTAATTACCACACCAATGTTCATGAGAGCCTGACTGCCCATTTTAAACAGGAGTTGCTTGGAAGGTTTTCATGATCTCCAAGCTCTTCTGTCTTTTTTGTTAACATAGGAGGGGAAAAAAAGCCATGAGGGAAAATAAAAGGTACAGGCAATAACGCTTCTGGAAAGGCGCAATTTTTATGAAGATCATGCTCCAAGTTAAGTGGCTGTTTCTTTGACAGCAGCCATACTGCTGTTCTTTGATGGGCAAGAAGCTGAACTTTCAGGGAGCCAATTAGGAAATGCTTCAGAAAGAGTGGTAGTGGTAGCAGCCATCTGAGAGATAAACTGCAGTAAAGGGTCCTCAAAGCAGTGGTCTCCAACTATTTTCAGCATAGCTATTATCTTTCTTTTGCATTACTTAAAAACTGCTTTTACAAAAAGAAAATCAACAAAGTGACTTGAGGCTTTTTGTTGGGTCCCAGAGCTTTACAAGTGAATAGTTTCACAGCAAACATCACTTACCAATGGAGCTTCAGAGAAAAATATGTTTCCTTAAGACAGACAATAAATACCCTTCATATCATTGTGGCTGACAAGTCAAAACAAGCCTGAAAGGTACATTATGTTCTGCCTTTGCAGCCATTTTTGCTTTTCAGAGTCATAAAGGATTGATGTTTCTGTTAGGTCACTGCTGAATACCTAACTGTATAGAAATACTAAGTTTTGGCTTGCCACTGAGAACAGTAAGGAAGGAACTAAATGGCAACAAGAAGAATGAATTGTGTTTACATGAAACTTTCTTTGATTCTCTAGTGCAAAATAAAATATCAATAAGAATAGAATAATAAGCTTTCCCTGATCACACATGTGATCTCACAAAGTAACAACCAAAATTCATAAATGTAATGATTTGATGCCTGTCATGTTATTACAAGACGAAGGTGCTCCTACTAGAAAAGAATGATGACATTCTTGCTCTGTCTGAACTGGGCTGAACTTCACTAGAACTCAGGTGAAAAATAATGTGTTAAAAATAATAATAATGTTTTGAGAAATCTAGTATAATAGCTTTCTTCCATAAATCTCAGCACAATTAAGAAGAATGGGTCTCAAGGGCTCATGATTTCTCATGTTAGAAAAGAAATGCAGGCTGGTATTTTTAACAAGACTGCTGTTCGTGATTAATGATGTCTGTTTGTTAATGCACTTTAGATACATTCTCTGCATCCTCACACTGTCTTGCAGCTCTTGAACAAGGGCAAACTTTACCAGGCAGCTTCACTGGATAATGGCATTAGGATTTACTAATCAGCACAGCTCTGACATCCTTATATGCTGATTAAAAGTAGCCATCAGCATCTGGACATGCAACTTCTGACCCCGAGGCACTGTGCTGGGACTAGAGACTGATCAGTAATTCTCACAATACAGAGAACACTGCTACAGCAAGGCTGAATGCTAAGAAGAGTGGGGCAATTTTTATAAAAGTGAATATTTATTTACTTGTTTTTATAAAGCACTAATACTCCTCAGCTGCATTCACAGAAATCCTGTGTTGTTTGGACTTAGTTCAATTAAATTTATTCCTGATTAATTTGCTCTTCTATATTCATTGCTGTAATGTAGATTTTTCCAATTTGGATAGAATAAATCAGATATTATTCACTAATAGTGGTTTGCTACAGTTTTCATTTGCCTATTATTCTATCTTATTTTGCAGTAGTATGCACATTTTAAAGTACGCCTCTATGTAATCTGCAGGATAGAAATTAAAATGATTGCACAACTTCTATATTATATGCTTGAGAGACAGAAAAATTAAGATAAAATTTTCAGTTTTCATACCTATTTTTATCACAGTCTTTCCAGATATGCTGACTTTCCCAGAGTCTTCTGAAGTCAGCAGTTCTTCCGAAAGATTATCACCTTAAAAAAAAAATAGCTTAGTTATTCATGTGTTCACTGTAAAATAATTTAAATGTACGAGACACTTTACTATCCCTTCCCTCTTTAAACACCTTTGTTTTGTTCATTTTTTATCTGGAAGTCACTGCTGGAATGTTCTCTTGGAAACTGCTTTATCATCTACAAGTCACACACAATTTGGCCATTTGATCACTGTTTAGCTTCTTCAAAACAGAATAGAAGCTTCAATTCCTGCCACATTGCTTTCAGATTTTTCCTTTTTTTTTCTGTGTCTGATCATTCAGATAACCTCACTACAAATTATCACTTACATGATTAAAACAATGCCTTTGAATACTGTGCATGTTTTAAACCTAAATGTCACATAGTGATTTATGCATCTATGAATAGAATCATATCCATCATCTACCTGAAATATGAGTCTTATTTAATGACTATAATCTGGCAACTGATTAAAAAAAACATAAAGGAGAAATTCTTCTCTGCCTTGCTGGCCTACTCAGAGGGACATTTCTTCATAGGCGTGTAAAATCTGTCATCATTCACTTATGTTGAAATGAATAGTTTCCCTCTGTGGCTTTACCATAGTTAGGATTTGTTAATTGATGAAATAATAATCTGCAGAATAGTTATGCTGCTTACATGTTATGGTAAAAGAAGAGGTCTCATGAAGTGAAAATACAAGAGCATCTTGCCAACAGACCTCACTATTTCCCCTATACACCTGAATGATATATAGGTCCTGGACATTTCAATGTGAAATACTAGGTTAAAGGATTCTTTTCATGTTAATTGTTATGGAAGTCTTTATTTAGTTTTCCAGACTGATCTTCACAAAAGAGAATCACAGTGGTCCATTCCAGCTTTGAAATACAACAGATCTCTTTTTCTGAAAGTAGAAAGAACTTCAGCTGAACTCCATGAGAATATAGCTTGTTCACAAGAATACAGTTTTGAACATCAAAACTCCTGCTTTCCTTAAGTCATGAGCTTTCTGTGGCCAATACTGTAAGCATTTAAAAGTTGTATTCAAAGCAACATTTTGTTTTCCTTAATATAACCCTTTTATTACTATTTTGAAATTAATAAGACAGTAGAGTCCATCAACAGATTGTTTCCATGCTTGCTCATAACTTTTCAGTAGCTCTGAATCTGCTTTCAAGGAATTTACTGCAGAAATGTACAATTTATGGAGCAGAAAGAATGAGATGTTTAAATCAAGTCCAGTGGATAAATGCAGGAACAGAAAATGATCTTAAGAAATAACTGAAGCATAGAAGAATCTCAGCTGTATGTATGGTGGCTGTGGAAGGGTGCTTCAAACAATCTTGAACCTCACCCTTCAAGACTTTTTTTCAGCTGCCAGTTAATATTTTAGTCTTACACCAGCTGTTTGTGGTTGTGCTTAGCTTTGAACTAGGAAGCCAAACTCTGAGAGGTCATTATGCAGATCCCATGCAAGATCAGTAAGTCACCTACTGTGGTCCTTTCTCCTGGATCTCCCTAAGATCAAACCTGGAATTCCTGTGAGGAGGACAAGTGAAAGGGAGATTGGATTTTCAGGCTGCAAAAAACTGTTCAGAGGACAGTTGTTCAGCTGTTCAGCTGATGCAAAATTCAACAATTTTTTAAAAAAGAATTGTCTTGGATGATTGTGATGGACTTCTGTTCCCAAATAATTTTAGCTTTCTTCAGTGGCTTGTATTAAAGGAATTGATGGTTCCATTTAGATGAGGATTTGCTTTTAAAAAAACCCACATAGATCATGGAATTTGATTGCCTGGACCTAGTGAGTCTCCTCCCTAATCACTGTTTTTTTAGTGGAAGGCTCTATCTTATGCCTCATTGCAGCTGAAGTAAAATGCTTCACCAGTCCTTTGCACATTTCCAGTAGCACACATCTAAAGAGTTTCACCATCCCAGCTAAACTTCACCTAGATAGGTTTTGTGAGATCATCTCATGCTGGGCAGGATGAGTGTTCCACTACTGCTTCAGCTTTCTCCTGACAAACATAGTTCTTTCACTAAAAGTGAGGGAGTATTTGCACATACAGCCAGACCCTTTTTTAAAAAGAAGAGTGACACTAATCTGAAGACAATAGCTTTGCAGATCTCTTGCTTTCTGCAGGGTCTTTCTGGTAATGTCCCTGTACCCAGATTTATATTTGACCTCTATGGGTAAATTATGGGAAATTTTCCAGCAGCTTCAGTACTTGGCTGCTTTCCAGGGTCAGCCTACCAAAACTGGAGGCCAGGGTTTACCTATCTAGGGCCAGTTCTTGGGGCACTTTGCTTTGGGGCCTGTTTGGGGCACAGGCATAGAAAGGGGGCTGGGAAGAGGCCTGGCTGGAATGGCAAGTTGGTCCGTTGGGGCTGTGGAGGGAGATGTCCTTCATGACAAGGCCATCACATGGTGTGAGCTTAGAGCAGCCCTAGTCGAGGGGTATCTTACAGCCCATTCCAGCCAGCTCCATCCTGGACATCTACCTCAGGCTCTAGCAGGGCTGGCTGGTCATCCAGATCCATGCCAACCCCAAACAAAGAGTTTGAGGAAGGTGACAGAGCCCCTGGGAGCACACAGAGAAGGCCCTGGCATGTTAATGTACATTCAAACATTCCCTCATGAAAGCACCTCTTCTGCCAAATAAAAAACTAGAGCACCTTTGTAACACTCTTATCATCATGAGATGCCTCTAACGTCAGGGTCGAAAAGCTGGGACAGGAATGTGCTGACCCTGGTTTTCCCATAAAGATCAATAAATCCCATCTGCCAGAACAGTGTCTGCAACCTGTAGTTTCCATCTCTCCAGGCTGAAAAAGGTGAAGCTGACACAATAAAAACAGCTGTTAAAAAGTCTCTCTGCTGTAGTTTTACCTATGAGTTTCTGTTGTGGTCGTCTACTTAGTGATATTCACAACCCCCAGCACAATCTCATCACTTTCACACATCAAAAAATACACTGATATGCACCTTGTTTAAACAAGTAGGGAGTATAAAAATATCAAATCATACTCTCTGGTATATAATTTACAGCTTTCACTATAAAATACGGCAATTTAGATTACCTTGTTGAAATACTAAAGGAAGATATTAAGAAGAAAATTAATAATGCAACTCAAGTATTTTCACCAGAAGCACAACTAGTACGTACATTTTTGCTGCTGAAAAGACATTGTATCTGAGAACTTCTACTGCAGGGTTGTCAATACAGAATGGTTTGGTAACTCACATTTTGTTTTTATAAGAATCATGGAAAAAAATCCTTGCTATATTCATTTTGCAGGGCTTTAAAAATGTTGTGCTACATGGAGAATGTAATAAAAACAAGAGAAAACAAAACAAAAAGTTGCAGTACAACTTTGGTATATAAAAATTTCCAGGTTCTTTTGTGCATGCCAATCACTTCTGTAAGGAGTTAGAAATGGTAAACGGAGTTATTCTTTTAAGAAGAGATTTGGTGGAATCACCCTCCATGTTAAACCCAGATAATTAACACTGGGTTCTTAAATGTAACCCAGGTGATTAACATTGGATTCTTAAACCTACCTAAGTTCCTAAGAGTTGCATTTTAAAAAGTGCCATTTTTAGAAGTGCAGGAATGCTGAGGACTTTTGAGAATGAGTGATCATTTAAGTAATTAAATGTGGGATTAGAAGCTTATGGTTAGACATTCAAGCTTATAAATCTTGGCTTGTGATTAAATACATTCTAAATAATTTCATTATTATTCACAAGTGATAAGTCCTTAAGATGGAGGTATTAAGCAAGTTCTATTGCCTGTTCCTGAACCAACTGAAGCTCTGGAAAGTGAAAATTATTTTTTGACAGTGTGTTGTTTTCTCTCCACATGGAGATATGGTAACAGAAAACTCAGTCAATATAACAAAATCTGACAAAAGCAGTATGAGAAAGAGAAAATAAGGGACAGATGGGAAAACAAATTCAGAGAGTGTGGGGAAAGGCAGGCAGTAGAAGACACAGAGTGAAATTCTGTCAAAAGAAAAATACATTGAGTATGTCGTTGGGCAGTTCTGTGTGTGCAGAGCTTTCATCAGTAATAGAGGGCACAGACTTCTATTTCAGGTTTGATGCAGCCCTCAGAACTCTTCCCACTAACTTCTGCGATCTTTGGATCAAGCACTTAGGGGGAAGACTGGCTACGCTTAAATGGAATGCTTTTTTGAAGTAAAGAATCTAAATTATGAAAGAAAGTTTTGGTAAACTCAGAAAACCCACTGAGCTCCCAAACCCTCAGAATCCCCAGAATTTAGCATCACCTTTAGACCTTATGCTTAAAAAGGGAGAAAAGTAGCTTATCTTAGAATTTGAATGAGTTCAGTAATTGCTCAGGCTGCAGAATGTAACACAAGATGTATTACAAACAAGCCAGTGAAGCAGTTTGTTACACCAAAAGTGTGCAGGGGATTAAAAATATACAAGGGAATCCCTGATTCTTATTGTGGTTTGGGATTAATAGCATTCAAAATAGAGTTGCTAGGTTTTAATTGTCTAAATCCAGCATATTAGCATTTGAAATACATTGCATTTATAATTTCTGCAGGAAACACAAGAAAAAGAAGTAAACAAGACTTTGAAGATAACAGGAATTTAAGAACTTTAAGAAATTTATCTATTTTCTCTTTCTTTCTGTTTCTGATGTTAGAATTTTCTTTTATTTACCAACCATTTAATGTGGGCAGTTGGTGCTTCTGAGATTTCCAGGCATAGTTCTTAATTGTGTGACTCAGTCTCACTGCCTAAATGCATCCGATTTCCAGTGGAGTCTTGAAGCCCAGCTGAAATGTTCTCCTATTTTCTCATTGCCAATGGGCTGTCTCATTCCTCTCCTTTGTCACACTCTCTTCCAGAGCTGTCACTCACTGCCTGCTTGTATTATTGGGTGTGGGTGTTGAGGTATTGGCAGTGGGGAGAGGGCTGCCAGCCCAGCCTGTGTGAGAAGAGGCCAGAGTTGCTGTGCTGGGAGAGGGCTGATTCCTGTCAGCTCCTGTTGGACCCGCTGCTGGACACAGCTGAAGCCCTTCAGCCATGTGTGGGGCACCTTGGGGAAAACCTGTTTGGAAAGGTCAAAATGCTGTTGAGGAGTGAGCAGTAAGTGAAAAAGTGTGAGAAACAACCCTGTGAACCCTGAGAAGGTCTGGGGAGGAGATGCTCCAGGTCCTAGAACAGAGATTTCCCTGCAGATTCACCCCGGTGGAGCAGGCAGTTCTCTGCAGCCAGCTGAGAGGAACATCTCAGAGTGGATACCCACACTGCAAACCATGGAGTGCCATGTAAAACCAGATATCCACCCTGCAGCACCTGGAGGCTCCCATGCCAGAGAAGGGGACGGGCTCTGAAAGAAGCTGCAGCCTGTGGAGGGCCCATGTTGGAGCACAGAAAAACTGTGTGGAGAAAGGAGCATCAGAGATGAGCTGACTTAACTTTATGGACTGACCACAGGTCCTATTCCCCATCCTCTCTGCACCATGTAGAGGGAGAAAGGAGTGGGAATGAAGGAATGAATTATAGCCTGGGAAAAAGAGTGAAAGATAGGCGGGAAAGTGCTCTTTTAATTTTGTCCTAATTTCTCACCATTCAAATCTATTTTAATTGGCAACAAGTGATTTTTTTCCTAAATCAAGTTTGTTTTGCCTGTGATAAATGATAAGTAAATGATAAGTGACCCCCTCTTTTTATTTTGACCCATAAGCTTACTCATCTTATTTTCTCCTCTTGTCTTGTTGTGGGAGGGAGTGGAGGGAATGAAGGTTGGGTGGGCATCTGGCAGTTGGTTAAGGTCAACCCAATATGCTATTTTATGATCAGACACATAAGAAACATATGCTGGAAAAAACCAAGGGTATACATATTGCAGGAGAACTTCTGTGCCCCATTTTATTCATAGAAAACAAGCAGGAGATACAGATTTTAGAAAAAGAAAACAAGTACAGATTGCAGTGTCCATCAACAAAAGCTACATAGCATGGGCTCTTGCAATGTGTCTCATTGCTGCGTTGTCACATAGCTGCCCAATTTATAGATTAGGGTCAAATCTGATATTGACAATAATTGTGCTGTTGTCCACCTCAGAGCCTCTTTTAAACTTGAGCATTCTTGAAACTTGAGCATACAGGCATTGCAGCTGCTCTTTCCTGCATCCAGTGACCTCTGTACATTCACACTTTTCTAGTCATAATCTGCTGACTCTTACAACATACTTCCATGAGCTTACCAGTACTCAGCATTTATAATATTTCCCTCAATCAGAGAACAGTATTTTGCTATCTATGGGCTCCAGAGTCCCCAAGAATCAGTTTTCAGCACTCTAGTTCTTTGTTCCCTCATTTCTGCTGGGTATTTTCAGCTAATCACTTTATAAACTCCTACAGTGACTGAATACATGATTTTTCTCTTAAGGCATCAGATATTCCATTGCTCCAAAGCACTCTTGTTTAACTGAAAATCTATTCTGGCTGCTGAGTCTCACATAGTCCTCATCTGGAAAATACATGTCCAGCAGCCCTCATAGCAAAACCAGATTTCCTATTTTCTGAAATGCATTATGATATGGGAATTGCATTAAATGCAAACAGAATTAAAAAATTTCCCAAGAAATGTAATTGTGAGAAATGTAATTGTGAGAAATGTAATTCACAGCTGCTGCTACTATCTTTAGAATGTTGTTAGTTATCAGGAGGGATATGGATATTTAATGGGAACAGACAAACTAAATGATTTTGAATATTTTTTCTCTCTGACAGTGTCATAATAAAAATTGTTAAGAGATTTTAATGATTTAAAAACCCTAAGGTTTGTAGTTAGTTGCAATAACTTGTTCAACATATTTTGTATTCTGTCATATCCCAAATAATTTCAAATTAAACATTGCTTTTCAAAATATTTATATTAAATGGCAGGTGAATAGGAAAGTTTGATAGTATTCCACTAAGATTTTCCAGTTCATACTGATTTGCTTTTGCAAGTTGTTAGGATACACTCCATCAGTAGACGAAGTACTTCCATAATATCTCAGGACTATGTTTCCCAAAGATGCCATAAACATGCCTAGCTCAAGTATTCTGAATTTTTTTTCCATAGCACTTAATAGGAAATTATCAAAACCTATGGTTTGTAAAGGAAATTGCAGTTTATTTTCTCATCCCTCAAAATATTACTTGCCAACCCCCCAAGAAAATTCTCAATTGCAGTATAGTAATGGTTAAATATTTAATCCTGATGCTTTTTTTCCAAATGGAAACTTTCTGTATTTGAGCATTTAAATATTTTATTTTAATGTATTGAGATGAACTCTGCTATAAGATAATTCACTCTCAAACTTAATTTTTATTGTGAGCTATAGCACTTCACTGGAATTCAGGTAGAGATTGGCTCTTACCTGATCCACTGGCACTCATGAGCCTCTTATGATGGCACTTAATAGGAAACCTGAATTGCAGCATGAAAAATGCAGCCCTGACCTGACTGAAGAAAAGGGAAAGCCTGAATGATCACTGTATGGCACACTGAGAAAATACCCAAACAACTAAGAAGTATTATTTCAATTTTGATTATAGGTTTTTGTGATTTTTTAAAATAATTGTATTTCCCACAAGTATAATTAAGAAATTCCAATAGAATATGCTCAGTAGCCTGTGTTATTTATATTACTGTTCACCTAGATACTGGAAAGCTGAAAGCATTACCTAAAATTTTATTCTGAAAATGTGACAAATAATAGCAATTAGAATCCTACACAGAAAGCCAACCACAAACCAAAAATCCCTTGGGATAACCTTGCAAAATAGTATTTCTCATATGTCAGGTTCCTGGATCATATCTTGGAACATTTTTCTTTGGGAAATACATTTTTTATTAGGGAACAAGAACATCCATTTATTTGTTAGATTCTTCAATCACAGTTTAGAACATTTTTAAATTTAGTTCTCCACTAATGATGCCTTTTCTCCCCTCTTGCTCCTCTATTTATGTGTTTCCAATCAGTTTTTGTTGTCTTGGGTCAGCAGACTCAGCAGTTTGGACCAGATAAACTCCAGTGAAAGTGCTGCAAGGTCTCATTTGAGAGCATTCCTATTTCTCATGGTATAAGAATTATAACTTGTATTTAGTATTGCCTTGGAAAGCCTTGCTGGAATCACTGTTTCTCTGTGAAGTTGCACCCAAAATCTCTCAGTCTTACACCACTGGTATCACAGCCAGATGCATCTCTCTATCACTCCATTGCAAACAAACCCCTGCACTTATACCATCAGTCTGAAAAGAAATCAGTACCATATGGTACTCAAAGAGCACAGATACTATAATGTATCAAAAATACCAAATTTTATACTTTAACCAAGTTCTCAGGATGGGACCCAGAGCACTGGTCCTGCCAGCTCACCTGCCACATAATGTGGGATTGAAATTTGTGCCAGGACAACCTAAGTGCACCTTCCAGAGCCTTTTCTTCCTCCTCCAAAGGCTGTCATTGATGTATTAGCTCCTAAGTTAAAATATAAAGAAAATCTTCATTGATCTTTTCCAAAAATTGCAGTTCAGATGAAAGGCATTTGCACACCATCTCACTTTGCCCCAAAAATGCTACCAGTGGTTTCTTGCTTTATGGAACCTTGGACAGGAGCAGCTCTGGGCCACTCTTCACATATCAGCATGAATTATTATGGAATCTTCTGAGCTTAAGGTTCAAGACATTATTACTGGACGTAAATGGAATGCTTATGTTTTCATTTCAGACCTCAATTAGGTTTAGGCAAAGAAGGAAGACAGGAGATATAGAGTCTCCTACATACGTGCTCTGTGACATTTGCTCTCTGTACCTGACATTGACCTCTGAAAAAATCTGAACTGGCTGAAGATGAATGAACGAGAAGTGCCTCCTAGAGTTTTCAGCTGATACATTTCCATGTTATAAATGATCCATTTCTGTCATGCTTAAAACTTGCTCTAATATTCAGTTTGCTTTCATACCGTGCTTGCAAAATTATAGCTTTTCACTCTAGAAAAGTGTTAAAGGCATTCATGTTGCAGAGCTTTATGGTTTTAATTCTCCTGGTCTTAATGATACAGTCCTTTTGACCTACTTCCTCATTTCTTCAGATTTTCTCCCTCTTTTTTCCCAAGTTAAAAGTTATTTACGTTTCTCATCAGTTTTTAATTTTCAGAATCTGGATTCCTCTTCTCAATTCCTGGATTCTGCCTGAAACACCTTTGCAATTATCCCTTTATCAAGAATTTTCAGTTCTGCTATTAGATGATGTTATACTAAAAAGGTAAGTATCCATCTAAGCAGAAACTGAA
Source organism: Notiomystis cincta (assembly GCA_013398075.1). Classification (NCBI taxonomy): domain Eukaryota; kingdom Metazoa; phylum Chordata; class Aves; order Passeriformes; family Notiomystidae; genus Notiomystis; species Notiomystis cincta. The sequence continues at coordinate 165,485 of VZRX01007750.1, forward strand.
ATATAAAGTCCTTTTCAGTCTGGAGGAAAATTGTTTAATCAGAAGTGAATTGCACTTTGCCTAAAGCAACTCACTCTCATTCTCTCAAAACACTTTTCCACAGTTGATTTCTCAGAATACACTGGGGAAAGAACAAAGACATTTCTCTCAAACAATACTACATAATTGCTGTAATTAATAGTGTGATCTGGTATTAGAAAATAGAAAAAAGTAGTGTGATCAAAATTTTAGGAAAGTACACAATCCTACAGAATTTGAGTAGGAAATAGGTTTAATCTTGGTATTTAAATATTTCTTCATACCTTTTTCATTTATACTACTCTAGCACAGATATAAATTCCACTCATAAAAAGCCTTAAAAAAGGTGAGAAAAACCAGATTTAATTAACTTATAAGCCTTTGGAGGGGGAATTATCTTACAGTGTGACATGATAACTAGAGTAGTAATCCAGAAAACATGATTTTGTGTATTTTCCTTTGCAGATAAATGATGAGTCTGATTTTTTTTTCCACATATGTAATAAAATACCTACATTAATTCATGTTGACATACATTACTGGGAACAAACGAAAATCTTAATCTTGTGGGAAATGAGCAGACATAACTCACAGCATGTCTGCCAGCTTTAATCTAATTTGAATACCATCTTTGCTAATAGTCCCTTGGGGCACACAATTTCAAGCTATCCATTCTGGGTTAAAATGAATAGGGGTAGGTTTTGAATCATGTTCTCTGTTTTTCTGCTCACAGTATATAGAGGAATATGTCTTAGAAATGCGTCTAGGTAAGATAAATATTTGAGAACTCAACTGTGTGTTCAGTTCTGGAAATTAAATATGAAGAACACATCCCATGAATAGCTCAGTCCAAAGGAGTAACTTCAGCTCATGCATATCTCTTTGCAACAAGCAGTTCTAGCATTGTACCTATGGAAAACAGCAGATGTCATAATTATTTACACTTTTGCAAGACTTCCTGATAAACCACCCCTGAAACCAGCCCACCCAACTTTCAGTGTCTAACCCAACACAGCAAGAAAATCACATCACATCATTAGAGAAAATGGCAGAACACCAGAGAGAGTCCTAGAAGCACAGTGCTGAAAAGGACGTCAGGTGTTCCTCTTGTTCATCCTGTCGCCCAAGGCATACTCAACTCTGCCAGTGTCCTTGGCAAATGTAGTTCCAGAATCTTCTTAAAGACCTTCACTGATCACAGCTTTCTCAGGAAATCAATCCCATGTATGACAATCGTGGGAGGTCTTTCCTCCTGCACACCTCACAGTAGCTGATTTTAAACTTTGCTGCATTTAAACTAATTACTTTGTGGCCTACTGTGACCTCTGAGTTATCTCCAATTAGTACCCATCCATTTTCTGAAAAGAGTGCTCTACTTCAGCTGAAGTGCTGTCATTGAAAAGCAAAACAGGATTGCTCTGTGCTCTGATTTATACATCCTGATAATAAGTTTGCCTTTTAAAAAACAGTGTGAAACTCCTTTACGTCATGATGCTCCATAACATCTTCAGACCCATTTTTGAGCAGGACTCCTCCAGCTAGTTGGCTTCCACCCTACATGTGTAACAGCTAATTGTTCCTATTCAGATGTTTTACTCTTCATTTGTCCTTACTGTTCTCCTAGATAATATCTTCATGTCATTTAAAATTTAGTAAACACAGTTTCTGTTGCAGCATTCAGGTATTAATAAAACGTGAAGAGGAAATAAGCAGTAGAACTCACATGACTCCCCTTAATATATCCTTCCACATGATGTAGTCAACTGGTTTTGCACCCTCCTTGCAAGAATTTCACCAAAACTATGTTTCTTGTATAATTTATGGGTAGGTCATGTGAGGATATCAATACTATTATCAAAGCCAAGTTGGAAGACCTCAGTGACTTCTTTCCTCTCTGTCCAGCCTGACATCCTGTGAAGAAGGAAATCAGTTTAGACTGACAAAATTTATACTTAGAAAAAACCCAAACCTATTGTCATGTTGGATGCCATCTGCATGTCACTTCTTCCTCATTTTCCAGATAGCTGCAAACATTTTATTTTATCATCTCCTTAAGAAATATTGTGAGAAGATACCATCTTAATTCTATTAGTCACTTGATAACAGATGGCTTGTTAGTGGTAAAAAAATACATGAAACACCTTCATGCTTAAATTCACCTACAAGCTATTTGAGTAGAGTGGAGTAGACCTTACTCTTTCTTTTAAAATTAAAAGAGAAAATGAAAAAAAACTGTTTCAGAGTATTATACTAAGCAAATAATAGAATGAGCGTTTTTAATTCCCAGAGTAGTCGCTTGATGGTTGTACCTCATTTCATGCACTTTTATGCTTTTCTCTTTTTTGTTTGTTTGTTTGTTTGTTTGTTTGTTTGTTTTCTTTCTTTGTGTTTTTTTCCTTGTGATTACATGTTCCTGCAGCTTTTTTTAAATTTAAGTTTTGGTATGATATCTACCATCCATAGGTCTTTAAAATTCCTTCTTTGGGGTGGAGTCAATGAGAATTTTATACTTTAACTAAGTTTATCTCTTATAATACTTCTTATATCTCTGCCTAGAGTAAATTTATGACCCTTGTATTTTTCCTTTAGTCCTTGCTTTATCTCTTAATCCTTCTTCTCATTAGACAGTGATTAAAAATTCTCTCTCAGCATTGAAGTCTACTTAATTTTTTATATAACACTTTCTCTCCCTCATGATTTCAATAGACACAGTTCCATGGTCATTCTTTGTCCTTCTGAAAAAAAATTATTTTTTAATATAAGTCTTTCAGTCCCTTTTCCTGTGTGCTGTTCATCAGCATACATAAGTAAGTAGTCTGACCTCTAACTTCTTTTTGTTGTCATTCGATCTTACTCTGAATAATCCTTACCTCCTCCCACTCAAGAAATCTTGATGCTCTTATTCAAATTCTCTTTTAATTCCTAACTATGGACTTCTGTCACTCAAACTGTCTTTTCCCCTCCAATCTCTGTTTAAAGGTTTTCTTAATAGATAAGTAGTACCCTTTTAGAAAATAGACTGTTTTTTGTCTTTGTGGGGTGTTCTTTCCCTGTACAAGAGTATGTGGAATATAATCTCAATGGCACAGGAGACAAAGGTGTCCTGGAATATGTTTATTACTCCAGAATACCTAGATTTCTAAACCTTTGTAATCTTTAGCTAGGAAAAGAAACACAAATTCCATACTAGCCTCCTGCCTTCCCAGACTGATACCCGTTTTTGACCCAAGACTAGTCCCTGAAATTAACTATATAACATGACTAGAAGGGCTCATGGAGTTGTGATCACTGTGAGAGGTGAACTTCACCACTTTATAATAATTTGTAAGAGCTGAGTTCTTTGGGATCAGCATGCTTCAGATGTCAGCTGGAGTAGGCAGATGAGGCTTTAGGAGGAAACTGCCAACCTCTGCTACTTTTTTCCTTTCTCTTTGGAATGGAGGCTGTGAATATTACAGATCTGAGTGTCTTTTATTCCACTTCTAATGGCATTTAACCATCACTTGCTGTTAGAACACGGTCCTGTTCTTGACCTTGATAATGAGACTGCACCAATTTCCAGCTGAGACCTGCAGCCAGCTCGTCCCTGACAGAATGGCCATTTCATAGCTGGTGCTGTTATGGACCTGAGCTGCAAATCTTCCATAGATTCTGGTCAATGCTGTCATGGCAGGGGTGGTCTTTGCATTTTAACAAACAAGCAAGAGATAAAGAGATAACAAGAGCGAATGAATAGCACAGCTGTGTGGGTTTTTTTTTTCCCTCTAGAATTTTAATAAAATAGAAAATCCAAAACCACAAAAGCTCCAACAGTGAAAGAATTAGCTAACACCCCTCCCAACAAACACACACAAATTTCTGCATGTTTATTCCAATTGCTATTGAAAAGCAAATGACCAGCCTCTCTGTTATTCCATCTCTTCTAGGACATAAAATAGCAGTTTTGAGAATGGTCAGCTCCTCTCCATTTGAGTGGGTTGTCAGCCTTTGAGACTGCCAAACTGCAGCATAAAAAGCAGCATAAAAAAAAGTAAAGGGGAAAAATTTGGCCACCTGGCGAGACTGAGTCCTTTGAGGAACGGAGATACAAACTCCTGAAAATGCTCTGGACCTTAATTGTCATTGCCTGGAACTGGCATCTTTGAGGGTGAGGTCTTCAGGACTTAAAATATTATGTGCTCTAAAAAATGTCACTGGGTCTCAGTGACAGACAGAATTTGATTTCTGAAGTTTCCAAGTTCAGTGGAAAATATGAGAAATAGTAAGAACTATTCTAAATCAATAGTATCATAACTCAAATCTTAATATTTGCATGCCTTTTTGAAAATTTTGATGAGGCCTAACCTTGTGGTTCTTTTATGAAAACGTACATGCTCAAGTTAAAGAAGCAAAAATATTAGATCTTTTTCCAGTTGTGGCTATCATTACGCCAACCGTAAAAAAGTTAATTCCAGCAAAATTTCAGTCTGTCTTCTAAATAATGCAAAATACCAGCTGTGTGTTGTGCAGTGTTATTCATCAGCCATGAGAATGATTTTGCCTTTGAGCACTTTTCTCCCATGAACTCTTCCTTTCAGAAATAGTCAGAAATCAGTACATGTGCAGAATAGATCATTAAAGAAGCATTCTAAAAATGAAAGAAAACATTAATTCCTAAGAAGAATGCACTTATGTCAATTTGACAATACATGAAGGGCCTAATAAAATCTTTTTCAGATTCTAACTTATTCTGTGGTAACAGGTTATAACATAAGCTGAAGTGAGTGAATTGCTATATAAAAGAAAATGCTGCCTCATTCTAATAATTTTCATAGATTCAGAATGATTACTTGTTTCTTTGGTTTTAGAATTTTTTTTCTCTATGAAATATGTATTTTTTGAGTGAAGTTAAAAGAAGTCACATAAACTTATGGAAAATCTGCATAATTATGACATTTTGAGACCAATTTTTCTGACATGTACAAACCAGTCTAAAGTTTAAATGGTCTTTTTGGGCCTAATTTAATAACCTATTATAATGAAATCATTGTAAGCACATCAAAATTCATAAATATGAGAAAGATATCTTTTACTTTGTTGCAGTAATACCTACTGCATTGTATGTGAACAAGATAACCTATGGGATTTTCTCCTATCACAGATATCATCTCTTTCTCTCATTGAATCAGAGATAGAAATTATATATTTAATTCATTTTTTCAGATGAAGTACATAAGTAATATTTTAAAGACCATACATCTGTAGCTACAAAATCAGACACTATCAAGTTACTAGACTTGGTATATGTAATCTACCTTTTCACATCAGTCTCCAAGACACAGAAGTTAGGAATATTCTGTCCTATTACAATGACAAAATCACAGTAAACTCAATGAGACTATGTATTTATTAAAATAGATCACTCTTCAAAACACAGTTACAGTATATAATGGTTTTACCATGAAAAGATAATTTGCGACATTCAGCTTTCAAATTTTTATATATTCAAGACAACTGTGAATGAAAATTAAGCACTTACTGTGTGTGAGCTTGGAATTTGCATGAATTTATGCTTAAAAGCTGAACAGTGGCATCTCCAAGATGAAGCCTGTAATTTTAAAAGTATTAATATTGATCTAATTCGAAACATGCCTTTCCCACATAAGAATTTTCTAAGCCCTCGAGGGGCAAAATTAAATTTCTGGCCACTGTTTCATTTGCATTTCCATATTCTGACAGTTTCCATAATTGGATTACTTCTAAAATAAAGAAGACCATCATATTTTATTTAAACAATGGGAGGTGGAAAGACTTATAAAGGAAATATCTACTTTAGAAAGTCTACAGTAGCAAACTGAAAATAAAAACCAACTTTCAATTCCAATTTTTCTAAGAAAATTCTCTGTAGATAAATGTTATCTGCTTAATGGAATTTACTTTAAAAGATGCTTACATACTAGTAAAATTACTTTGGAACAAGGTGTCTCATAGTGTTCAGCACTTCAAAGTCTGTTCAAAGTACATGTCATAAAAAATAGAATGAGTGGCCAGAAAGCCATATCAGGATATTTTGACATTTGGGCCTTTTTGGCCCATTGCACAACTAACTCCAACTGGTTTCTTCCATTCCCTTTGGTCTGCTCCTTATGGCAGCCATCTTACAGTTCTGGATGCTCAAACAGAACCAGCATAGATAATCTTTAAGAGCTGTTTTCCCCACGTTTTTCACTGATTTCTGATAAAACAATGAGTCTTTTGGCTCGTCCCATTTCCTTGTGCAGACATGGATTCTAATCCAAGTCATGCAAGATGATTAGACCTATTTCGTGGTACTTTCTAAAAGAGCAAGTAAACTTTTTGAACTATACATTGTTTAACAAATGTATTTTAAAAAACACATTTTTTAAAAAAGAAGTGAGCTGAGATAAAAGAAAAAGTGAATGAAAACAAAAAAGCAGTTTTGCAATGAGGGGGATCACAGAGCACTTAATGCCTAGCAGACTTTGAAGCTAGTCTCAATAGTTTCTTTGTATAACCAGGAAAGAGCAAAATACTCAAAGATATTTACAGCATTCCAGAAAGGTTCTAGCTAGTCTGATCTTAAAATCCTTCAGTGATGGAAACCATAAACTCCTGAACTCACCTATTGTAGCTAGTAGTCTTGCCATAATGGTGGTATAATAGTTACATTTTAGCTCTTGAATTCTCAGGTTCTGAGGACCATTATAATTTTACTATTGTTTGAAATAAATTTAGTTGAATGAGAAACTTCATTTCTTTCCTTTCCCCATTAATTCTGCATGTTAAAATATGACCCTACTAAATGCAGTGAACTCACTCTGACCAGGGGATGTTCGGAAGTGTTTTAGCTTGAGTGTCTGAAAGTTGCATCTCCATGTTATACAGAAAACATAGACTTATAAGAACTAGTTATTTGAGAAAGGAGCACCTTGCTGACTATAGTGGTACTTCCTGGAGCCTAATTTGGGAATAACTTGTGTGTTGCCCAGAGGTTTACTATTCATTTCCATTATTAGCCCAAACATAATGCCGACGAGAGGATGTTATGTTTTATTCTTGGCCTTCCCTCAGCCCTTCAGTCTCTTACATGATCAGATCTTTCCTTGCTGATGATATTTTTGCAAGCAATACTGTGGTACTGGACAATCTTTTAAGCAGGAGAGATTGTTGTAACATTAAAGGCTGAATTCTGTCCAGCTTCTCTGTGCTATAAACATATTTATTTAATGTGATTTCTTACATAGTGGGAGTCCCAACACTAGATTAATCATGACAGGAATGGCCAGCATTTTTGCCATAGTAAAGTATCACTCCATTCCTTCTACCTTGGGATTGCACTCAGCAGAAACAAATATGCTTGTGATCATAATGGATTGGATGGATGGATGGAT